>SRMA01026586.1:84077-314150 GCA_007224835.1 Danionella cerebrum
AAACAAAGAAGCCAAGGGGTTGTTAAAAAATGCTATCGAGCATTGCTACAAAACCAGTTTCAAGGTAATTCATTTGAGCAAATTGTAAAGTAGTAAAAAATGTCCCCAGACTTCTAAGGGTTAAAGCATTTAGGGAGTATTGCGTTATAACTGTCAGATTTATTAACTTAAATTAATTGCCATAGTGAGGAGAACTAATTGAATGAGAATCTAACAGCCTGGGAGAAGTTCACAAATGTGGGTCACAAATGTTTTTCATTTCAAAATGGTGCAAAAATTGAGAATATTGGTAGCAAATTTTAAGATCTTTGAAACTGGTTCTATGTGGTGCCCTAGACATCTTTGGAAGAATAATAATAATAGTAGAAGTAGTAGTAAAGAAGAAGAAAAAGCTCACTGTGTATGTTTAGGAGTCTCTGCAGTGAGAGCACAGCGTTAGCACATGGTGCCTGCAGCAGGGTGGACTCTGGAAGGGGCTCCTAGAGAAAAACAAATGGAAGATGTCAAAACTGACTGACAGAGGAGTATTTTTTCTGTATTTGGTAACCATTCATTTTTTGTTATAAACAGAATGTCAAACTCATTTCAGCTCGCGGCCCCGTGTTGCACAATTTGTGCGTCTGGGGGCCGGATAAGACAAATCATAATGAGCAATCCATTGATTACCTTAATTGATTCATTAATTAATAAATCTTACTATTCCAAATAATAGTTGTTGTTTTTTTCAGCAAAGAACCTGTTCCTGAAAGTTGTGAATGATTCAGATGAACAAATATTTCCACAAAAAATGTTTACATTTTTTTCCTAATTTATTACGTGCTTTAGAAGGCAGGAACAAACCTTTCCCTTCATATTGAAACTCTTTGGTTATCACTGCTTTAAATAACTCTCTACTAGTGTTTTTTTAAAAGGAAATATGCAACAATACACTGCCGTTTTAAATAAACATTACATAAAATAAGATTTTCTACAGAATCTGCGTTAGTAGACGTGTTCAGGAAGGAGTACACAATATTTATTGGTATTTTACTAAAATAAATGAAATAAAAAAAATAGATAAACTCTCTTGGAGGAGGAGTTAAAATATTTGATAAAATATTTGAGTTTTTTGCAAAATAGCAGACTTCCTGTTGATTTTAGGATTTGCAACCCACTTTACTTACATCCAACTCTTGGTACCCAACACATGTGTGCCCTACAAAGGCTGATATGCGTTAGGTGGCGCTATAGAGCCATTTTGCTACAACCACTTTTCAAACCACAATCAGACATACTTGAGCCCTAACAAGGCTGGACTAGCATAAATAATACTATACGTTGATGGTTTAATTGGAAGCGCTTGTGGAATGCCCTGATTCTCATGAAATAAACTCTTTTAACAAATATCCAATTATCTATCAAATAGGTCCTGTTATCAAGAAAGCAATTCATATTTTTATAGGGTTAAGCTTCATTTATCAATAAAAAAATACAACCAAAGAACTTCAAGTTTGGTTTTGGGTGTATGTTTTTTTTTTTTTTTTTTGCTTTTTTGTCGTTTTACACCATTTTCGTTTAATACCCAGAGATTAACTAAATGAAATCTGACCTGTATCCCCAACAGAGCGCTCACGCAGGCTTCTGAGGCGTCGCAGATGGCTGTCAGGTCATGGCCTCCCTCTAAAGCCAAAACCACTCGCCCCCCTGCCAACGTCATCAGCTGATGGGTCAAGAAGCCAAAACCTGACAAGCAAAACACACCAATAACAATACAAAATGTTGAAAATACAGGGAATTATCTACAGAACAGACATAAGAAACAACACGGTTTCAAACCATTTATAGAAACATTAATTCTTGAAAGATTTATGTTTTGGTGGCAAGACTTCTCAATGCTCCATCGTCCATTAAAAAAAACCCAGCATCGGGTCTCAAACTAACTTGCTTTCATTGAAATAGTTTTCGTGTGCTTGCTCACATTACAGACGATACGTGACCCCTATCTGAAGAAAAGCAGAATGTGTCTTTGAAGTGAAAATTGGAATTAAATTCTACAAATGCTGTTCAAGTCTTACCCTTTGATTTGTTGCTGGATTACTAGAATCTGGTGTTGGAGAGTTCTCTCAGCTTGATATCTGACTGCATTTTAATGATGGAGTTTCTTTGAATCTTTTGCAATCTGACCATTCAAGAGCAATTCTCAACTTCGTTTCCTTAATGTACATCCCAAACTAAAGCCTGAAGAACTGCTACTTTAGAGAAACTACATGCTCTAGATCTTAATTCTTGGATCTCACATTCATCATAGTTTAATAGTTGCAGATGGCATTTCAAAAAGGACCATTATTGACAAGAACAAGTAATTTAAATATGTATTCACGCATTTTAAACTTAAAAAATGTTCATGCTGCCAATTTTTTGTAGTTTTTAAACGGCCTTTAGGTTAAAACTGAAGTGGCCACTTTATTGCACAACTCACAGCCAAATCTTATTTAGGAGAAGCATTCAAGTGAGAATTGTAAAATGTACTGAATAATACAGGCAATTTAACAAATTAAAACATCACTTCAAAGAGTATGGTAGACCCCAGGTGGCACGGTGAATGTTGTATTGGGATAAAAGAAGTACCATATCAGTGTTAAATGATACATTTTCTGTGACCACCTGGTGGCGCTATAACCAACATCCTTAGTTGTATATGTGTTCACACATGGATTGTTAACATTGTAAGTAAATTTGGGATTGACCAGACATTGTACGGCTGAGATATAACAACTTTCTATTCAAGGCAAAATGTCAAATTTCAATTGTTTCGCTCATAATTTACCGAATTAAAAAAAACCTTTGCAATATAACATCGTAGAGGTCTTTAGATGAGACTGCCGAAGTTTCATAGTTATCACAGTTAAACCGTGAACCCTAATATTTTACATATAAGTCCAAGAAAATTCTAAATATCTGACTTTTTGTCTGTTTTGGAAAGTCGCACAAATGAAATTTTTTGTAAATTTTATAATAATCTAAAATAGCAGTATAAAACTGCAGAAAATGCCATATATCATGTTGCCACCAGGTGGCACTATAACTGATACTGTAAGTTGCTATGAAGATTAACACGCATGGCAATTTCGAACCCGATCGGAAATTGCATGGCTGAGTTATTAAAAACTTCCTGTTTATGGCAAAATTTCTCCTCCGATGGTCGTCGTGCACACATCGTTTAACGCAGTGGTTCTCAAAGTGGGGGGCGCGCCCGGCAGGGGGGGGGGGCGCAGATTATCAGTAGATGAGAAGAAAAGAACAAAAAAATAAACGTAGAGCACATGTGTCAAACTCAAGGCCCGTGGGCCAGATGTGGCCCATCATGTAATCTATTGTGGCGAAATCTAAAAATACAAAAACTTAAAAAAAAAAAAAACTACATTTCCCACAATGCCTTTGACTACGGTAGCCGCAGCGGTGCTTCCGCATCTATACTCACAAGTGAAAACTGCAGAGCTGCCAACTCACACACTAAACGTACGACTCACGCATTTAAGTGATCTCTCACGCCACACCTCAGATTTCTCACGCTAAAATAAATTTCAAGATGTGAAATGGGCGGAGCTAATAGTTTCTCTGTGATCTTTTTCTTGAGCCTGATGATAAAAGATGATGATCGATATGCTATGTCTTTTTTCCGCTAAACAAATTACAAAAATGATATTTTTCTTTATTCACTTGGACAGTTTGATCCTTCATTACTGGAGTTATGTGGGTTTTCATAAGCTGACAAAAATCAAAAGGATTTATATTAGAACAACAAGCATACAATTGTTTCAATGCAACTGAATTGTCACTTGAATAAGTTATAAATAATGAGTTATTTAACATTAAGGAGTAGTTTATATTTATTTTACATTAAAATAATTATTAACTAAATATTAAATAATTATTATTTGACATCTGGGGGGGGGGGCAGATTCTTTTAAAGGTTTAAAGGGGGGCGCGACCCAAAAAGTTTGAGAACCACTGGTTTAACGCTTCGCAATTTTACATCCAATCTGCCTTAAAATAAGACTTATTAAAAATAACTTATATTAAAGTCTTGGTATCCAACGTGTGTGCCAAATTTCATTTGCCTACAATAAACTGTTTGGGCACTATAAGTTTAAACACATTAGGTGGCAGTAAAGAGCTATTTTGCCACACCCACTTTTCAAATCCAAAATTAGACGTAAATTGCCACAAAATCTGATGAATTCTGTGACTTTTCGCGTGTGATTTTATACAAAAATGCACAGAAAGTCATAAAACTTTTGCAATCGCATCTTTGGTGCTCAAGCCCTAATAAACACATCTGCCAACTAGCATTGGACGAGGAGATGCTAACAGTTATCAAATTTGTTCATGTGCATGATTTGTGATTTGTGTACATTTAGCTGTGACTTTGTATCCTCCTAAAGGAGCAGGATGTCCTTCAGCAGCATCAAAGCCTGAAGAGACCAATACAACATCTGGGGAAAACTCCTGAGCAATGGGCATCACCACAGTCCTAAACATCAGAAACAAAGAATAAAATATTGTCATATGTACATTATACAGATGTTCAAACAGAAATGTGCCCAAAGTTAATAATGTTTAACCAATCACAATGTGACGTTGAATTCTAAAGATGAACTCTCTTTACTGTAACATCATGTGAGGGTTGATTGATTTCAGTGATTCCATTCAAAATGTGAAATATTTATTCCACACAGATGTATTTTAAGTGTTTATTTCTTTTCATTTTGATGATAATTTTAACTGACAACTAATTTGAATATTTGAGAGAACACTCTAATCAGTGATTTAATTCAAAAACACTTGCAAAGGTGATTAAATGGACTCTCAGTCTAGGCTACACAACCATAGGGAAGACGGTTTCACAGAAGACAACCCATGATACCATGCACAAGGAAGTAAAGGTCATTGCAAAACAAGTTGCTGTTCATACAGTTCTGTGTTTGAGCAGATGAAAACAAAGGCAAAGGAAAGAAAAACAAAGTTTTCTTACTCGGAATTTTACTTTTTTGTACAATTTCATGTTTGATGTAGAATTAATGTGTAATCTAATTAAAAAAATTAATATTAAAAAAGTTGGTGTTGTACTAAAATAATGATAACACGGTGTGTTTTCCAATCATTCTGTTTTGAATTCTGAACGAATTACGAAACCCAGCTATTTAATTCTTATTTACAATATAATTTGTAGGTTTCAAAAAGGTTATTAGCTTTGATATTTTTTGTTTTAAACAAATGTAAAAAATATGAGCCATCGTCTTTCAGTTTCATTTACAGACCCCCAATCAGTGCCATCTAGTGGTGGAAATAAGGGATAACTCTTGGTAATACAAGATCTGTGATACTGCTTGTGTTTTTCAAAGTTTTAAACACTGTAAAAAGGTTTAGGAGTCATTTTGTCAGTTTTTTGACAAAAATGACTTGTCTTTGCTTTTTTTTTATAAACTTTTATTTTCAATCAACATCTTTTTTTTCTCATTTTTTGAGATTTCAGCAGTAAAAAAATTAAATACTATTAATATTTTTGAGCAATTTCAAGTTTGTTGTGATATCATTGTGTAATATAATGAAAAGATTGGTTGTACTAAAAAGGATATCAAGCATTGCTACAAAAAGTTTTAAAAGCAAGTTATTAGTTTATAGGTGTAAAGTAGTAAAAACAGCACCGACGTTCTAAGGGTTAACAGTAGCCTAAAATAACATTGTACAAATGCTCCACGACATTCTCGATATTTTAGCTGAATTTATTACAGTCAATATGGCAAGAACTTTGAACTGTTAAACTGTCCTTAGCCACATTTTATTTGACTTTTTAAAAGTTTATTAGCTTAGATTGCTTTTATAAAACCTGCTTACAATATTGTAACACCCTCCATGAATTTTACATTCCTTTTTTGTAGAAATGCATGTAAGAAACTTCACCATGGAGGAAAAAAAGCATTGTGTCATTCCTGCTGTACTTGACAAATTCTTCAGAAATGAAGCTGGCCAGAGCACAGCGTGACAATCCCAGTGACTGACGTGTTTGAGCTGGGTTTAGCTAATAACCGCTTCGCTCTCTCTTGCTCTCTGCTCTCGAGCGCATCAGCGGCGAGTTCAAAGCCACCGCCGCCACATCTGCTTCCCATTCGGAGCTTGTCCTTCTCCTCACGTCACTGACAGACCGCCATCTGGGAGCCATTTGCCTTAATTACCCAGGATCCTCCACTACCTCCCCAAAGCCCCCCATCCACCACCCCTCACCATTGAAACCAACTCCGCCTCCCCTCTAGACCAATAAAAGTACCTACGCTCCCCAGTTTGCAAAAGAATGGCTTTGCTTTGGAAAGAGAGGGTGCAGCGCTCATTAACCGCCATAAAAGAAGAGAATGACGATATGAGGCACAGGAAGTCAAGGAGAGACATAATATTCCAAAAGAATACAGACCCCCAGAAAGATCTCAGCACTAGAACCATCACTCTGTCCCATTAAATGCTGGAAAACAATCATTTCTCAGTTCGTGACAGTCATTTTGTAGTGTGCTATGATGGACGTAACTAATTCTTTATAACTATATTATGTATTATATATATTTTTTTTTACAAATATTTCCTCAAAAACTTTCAGAATAATTCCACAACCATCCTGAAATTGTACAAAACAATACATTACATTTTGTTAATTTATTTTATTTTTCGACTAAATTTTCAAATACTGAAAACGGACAGTGTTTTGTTTCAAAATCAAAAGTGTTGAGACAAAATGAAAATTCATAAATCCCCCTATAAAGCAAAGACAAGGTCAAAACTATGTGAAAATTATATTCAAAAACTGTTCAAACACTGTCTCAAGCACTTTTTGTGCCACTGTGCTTTTTTGTACCAAAACTTCAAAAAACACAAGCCATATCACAAGTATTGTACTTCCAAGGCTTATCTCTTCTTTTCACCACAAGATGGCACCAATTTGGGATCTGTAAAATGAAACTGAAAGACGATCGCACATTTTCTGACATTTGAATTAAAATGAGAAACAATAATGAAAAACATTTTAAACAGTATTGACGTCTCAATCTTATTTTAAAGACGGTTTCATGCATTGTATTTTCACTGCCCACTAGTGGCTGGATGATACACTGTAAAATAAATCAAACTAGACTTTAAAGCTTTAAAAATGTTATTTTTTGGACCATTGTATCATGCTCAGAATATATGAATATGACCCCTTTAATTAAAAAGTATGAATAAGTGGCTCAATGAACCAGTAAACAATTTCCAAACTTTTGACAAGATTCATTGAACACCTATTCAACTCAATAACAATGAAATTCAGAAGCACACCCCACAACAAAAACTACCACATCTAGTATTTTGTACGAGTATCATGATTTACAAGGACAGCACCAAGTCTTCTAGGCATGGAATGAACAAGTTGGTGACAATCTTTTTCTATTCTTCACGAAGAACCTCTTTTAGAGCCTGGCGCTTGATGGAGAAAGATGCTCAACTTGTAACTTCAGAATTCCCCACAGGGGTTCTTTGGGTTTTGATCAAGAGACACATGGCCTTCAACAACCTTCACCTAGTTCTTTTTCAGAAATGCAGCAGTAGGTTTAGGCGTGTGTTTTGGATCATTGTTGTGTTGGAAAAGTGGAGTGATGCAGCATCTTCTCCTTTAGTGTAGCAGGACATTGCTGAGATCATGATGCCATCAACGAAATGCAGCTCCACAACACCATCAGCACTCATGCAGCCCCACATAATGACACTGCCACCACCATGTTTAACTGAAGGCACCAGGCATTTTTCTACGAAATCCTCGCTTTTACAGTTTAAAAACCATTAGTTCCAAAACCAGTGATCTTTGTCTCATCAGTATAGAGCCTCAGTAGTCTTCATCTTTTTCAGCTTGGCTAAATTCTAGGCATGCTTTTTGTGAATGGGCTTTAGGACAGTTTTCTTTTGTGGACGATACTCATGCATGCCATTCCTCTGCAGAGTGCGCCGTATGGTGTCACAGGAAACGGTCGCTCCATAGACGGGCTAGACATCTCTGTAAGATGGTCTTTCTTAAAATTTTGGATCACTTTTGCTACAGTATTTTGACTGATTTAAAGCTTTTCGGATCTTCTTAAAGCCCTCACCTTTTTGTGAAAAAAAAAGACCCTTTTCAGGTTTTGTGACATTTTTCTTCCACGGGGAGCTATTGCTAACAGCATAAATGGGAGCTTTAATATACTTTTTTATTTTATAAAAAATAAAAAATGTATATATATATATATATATATATATATATATATATATATATATATATGCAAAGCTAAACTATAAACTGGGGATACTAATCTATTAAATAAACGCTTTAAATAATAGAGCAGTGTTTAGTTGAGACACTGTGTGGAACATCAAATGAGAGACACAAACATCTTAGAGTAAGCAGAGAGAACAGTGACTTTACGAAATTAAAATGATAAAACAAGTCAAGCATACTTAAAGCTTATAAATAGAAATGAAAATGAGTCTGGTTTCAGCTTTTCTAGGTGTATGAACAGACCCAGTTTTGAGGAAAATCTTTAAACATCAGTTTCACTGTAATCGTGTCAAAGAAGAGAGTGCAGATATCAGAGCGTGTTCGAGATGGATGAGCTGCTAAAATCTGAAAAACTGATCTGATTTATGAATCAATTTGCTTTTGTACCAAAGCTGTCTGTTATGTAATATTTATTTCCAGCTTGCACGCTAGGATAGTGAAAGAGTTTTATCCCCCAGCATGAGAAAAATCTGGCTTTTCAAGTTCAGACATATTCTCCGGGTTTGTGGAACCTCAGATTACCAACAACTAATACATTGGAATACATTGCTTGATCATGAACCTTCCCTTACAGGAATGGATCAATATACACACGTGAACAAAATTGTTGGTACCCCTCAGTTAAAGAAAGACAAACCCACATTTCTCACTGAAATCACTCGAAACTTACAAAAGTACCTCTAAATAAAAATTTATTGCAAATTAAACAATCAAAATCAGCCATTACTTTTGAATTGTTGATTAACATAATTATTTAAAAAAACAAACTAATGAAACAGGCCTAGACAAATGATGGTATTCCTATAAAAGATTGAAAACTGTTTTACCAGAGTGACATGATTAACTCAGGTGTGTCCTTTGATTGACATCACAGGTGTTTCCAAACTCATAATCAGTCAGTCTGCCTATTTAAAGTAGTCACTCTGTTTAATTTTCAATAAATCTTTTGTAAGTTTCGAGTGATTTCAGTAAGAGCTGTGAGTTTGTCCTTCTTTAACTTCTTTTACCAACAATTTTGTCCATGTGTGTATAATAAAAGGAAAACAATACCTGAAAGCTGCCAGGTATTCGGCATCGCCCATGGGAGGATCCAGACCACCAGTCCAGGCCACGTTCACATTGAAGCCCTCTCCAGCACCGGAACCAACCTGTGAACCACAACACACACAATGAGTCATCGTTAAAATTCATGGCTGAGGCTGAAACCAAATAATAAGAAAACACTGAGCAAGGAACATGATTGAAACCTGACGGATGAAAGAATTGCTGGAAGCTTTGATAGTTTTGTTTACTGGTCTTTCACTTTATCTCAAACCATCTTTGTCTTTGAATTGAGTGTTACCTTTGGGTGATCTGTGTAAAGTAGATGATTTCTAAAACGGACATGTTTCAATAGTTGGCTAACCGACTGGAATAGCATATAAAATGGTCCACCTTCTACAACTGGAATTAGGCTCTCGAGAGGAAACGGCTGATCTTTTGCACAACATGCATCTAGACAAGTTTTACATTAATTTAATATTTTAAATTAAATCAAAATAAGAAATAAATGCCAAAACCATCATTGTTCCAGATTTATGGAAAACATTGTGGTTTTATATCCTTTATACAGAGTTTGAGTCAAATCGATAGAATTAATGTATAAAACGGATAAAGAGTTTGTCTTAACTGTAAATGGATAACAAAAGGAATGAATGACTGAAGCGCACTGACCTCCGCAGGTCCTCCGCTGCCAGGGAAGAAGTTTCCATTGTCGTAACGATGCAGGGAGATGTAAAGGACATTGGGATCCCTGTAAAAGATCTCCTGGGTGCCGTTGCCATGGTGAACATCCTGAAACATTGATAAAGATGACAGCAGGTGATATGGCTAATTATGTTCAGAAAAAAATCTAAACTAGCATCAGGTTTTAGCATATAGTTTTGGTTAGTCCAAATATAAGTTCTGTCAGGTAAAATATTTTAAATGAGATTGCAAAAGGAAACAAGTGTCGCCGATGTTGAATATTTTATATAGATGGAAGCAATTGCTTTGTTTGAGTAAATTACGCTCAATTTTCCTTTTCTCTTTACATGTTATATGGTCAATAAAATGTTTGAAAAGCTCCAACACCAATGTAAAAAACAATTTGGCATGAATCTATTTGAATATAGATTGTTCCTAAAAAAGCTTTTTAAGTCACATGTTGATTTGTTTGAGTTAACAGTGAAATCCAATGAAAACTAACAAAATAATATTTTAGTATTTTATTTAGTTTGTTTAAGCATTAAAAACAATGTTAATGTAAATATATGTTTACTTTTTTGGATATTTAAAAAATATCTAGGAAATGACAAAAAAATTTAAATGTAACTTTCTACAGTTTTCATTGAGAATGTTTAAGTTTTAGATTTAGAGAGTGTGAGAGAAAAAAAAAACGGTGAATTAACCCAAGAGCAAAACCCTGGAATAAACAGCACAATGCCTTGACATGCAGCAGTTTGTGTAGCAGTTTCAACTTAATTCAATTCCGCCCCCATGAGTTCTAATCTCTCGCCCTACTATATTTTTCCTAATATGACCACCCAGAAATCTTGAGGCAATATGTAGAAACTGCATAAATCTACTGCTCTCTTTTGGTAGAGGATAAGATAACTTTTTGTATTTCTTACTGTGGTCAACAGTGCTTGGCTAAATTTGGAAACCATGGCACCCATAGCAAACCCATGGGAAAAAAAGGTCAATTACTTACATGAGCCAAAATTTGGCATTACCACTACGCATTACATCTGAATTGGTATAAAAAAAATTTAGTTATCAGACACAAAGATTTCAAAATACTATTACCAGATTAAACCCATGTCAGCCCACTTGTAATTTCATGGTTCTTAAAAAACTGTGGGTGTTAAAACACCTACTCTTGCAGAGTTGAGATCCCCATGCCTCCAAACATCTACTGCCCTCTTCTGGTAGCAGATTAGACAGCTTTTTGTATGAGTGTCTTTCTTACTGTGGTGAACTGCGCTGTTAGAGTGCAGACTTTGTTTTAACAGAGCATTACATTTATTACAGAGGATGGTCTGCCCCAGATGGTTCACCAGATCACAACAGGGCCAGGTTCACTAGGCAGACTACACGAGGAAACCAGAGTACCAAAGCAAATGAATGGAAGTCGAAACAATGATGTTATCAGTCAAAATTTGGCCTCGCCAATATCTAATTATCATTACACATTTCATCCTAATGGAATAAAACTCGGCCATCAGATAGTTTTATGTGATTTATTTTCTGCAGTACTTTAAAGGGTTCATGACAAGTTGAGCTTTTTAGAGGCTTTTATGGTGGTTTATAAGAGTAGATTGAATCAAAAATACAGAACAAAAACATTGTTACACTCATCCCATTTTAATGTCACGGCCAGACATGAGAGGGTAGGGGCAGCCTCAATTTTAAGAATTAATGATAAGAGTTCTTGTTTTCGTTTTGCTTCAGTGTTTTTACTCACCAAATACAATAAGAAGTTATTTAATTGATAATTGAAGTTTATTAAATGTGAGTTAAAGTATGCAATCAGCTGACGTTCACATCTGGGTCACCACTGAACACGGTCACAACTCGTTTAACAAAAATTAATTAACATGCTTTAATAAGATGTTGATGGCTCAGCATTGAGATTGCTCGTAATTATTCTCGTCAGACGGTAACTTTGCATACATGTCATGAATATGCAAATCAGCAACCAGTAGGTGAGTTACTAGGGGGTAGTTACAAACTTTTCCGAATGAAAATCTCAGCCCATTTTGGGAATACGCCTGGGGCTAGAAAACGAAGAGATTGAAAGTGATTTTTTATTAAAAATAGAAACTTTTTGCGTAAAAGAACTACATTTCCATACAATTAGACCATTGCAAACAACATAATACTAAAAAATAAAAGAATGTGATGACCCCTTTAAAGCGGACATTTGAGATTTGAATCACTAGGACAACGATGGATCTTTGCTTGAGGTATTCTTTTAATTTTTGAATTATTATTGTTCTCTGGGAGTTCCAATTTGGGCATCACTATGTTTTGGTAGAAAAAACAAAGGTTTCTCATGAGACTCTCACCCAGTCGACGATGAGGATTTTACTGACACTGAGCTTCTGCTGGAGCTGCTTAGCTGCAATCGCCACCGAGTTGAAGAAGCAAAAACCCCTGTGAGAGAAAGAAAAGAGAGCATGTGAGGCCACTGATTACATCAACGGTTACTGCAAATCCAACAACTAACTCTGGAAAAAGAAATTCCCTCACATAAATCGACTCAACTTAGTGGATGAGCAGTTTAATATAAGATTATGCAGATTAGGCGAAATTCTGGTATGAGTAACTTTAAATCAATCCACTTATTACAAAATAAGTATTTTCATTTAGTTTTAGAGGTCATTTTGAGACAAATGGAAGAAGACCACCAAAAGACCATAAAAAACACAAGTTTTGCAAATTTGTTTCTAGAAAGGTTGACTACGGATTTCATTTACAATGTCTACAACAGTCTACATTCCCCAAGTGGTCATCCTAGGTCAGAAACCTGGAAGTCAGAAGGGACTCTGACCTGTGCTTGACTAAACTAATTAATTTGTTGTTGAGAGTTGTTTTTATCTTTCCGTGATCTAAAAAAGGTCATCCATCCTCTTACTGTGTTTAAATTCTAAAACATTCATCGTACAGGGGGCATCCCAGTTCCGCCATTTCAAGGCTCAAAGTACCCAAGCAAACCCATGGAAGCTGGGTCAACTTATCATTAATATATTTCTTTTCATGCATTTAATTAATGAACTTCTACACAAATCCAAACAGCTCGAATCCTCAAAGCGCTCTGAGGGTAAGTCTGCGTTCTTTAGACTTACATGGGGTTTGCGGGGTCTGCATGGTGTCCCGGTGGCCTGACCACAGCAAAGCCGTTCTGAAACACACAAACCAACTAGTCATTAACTCAGCAATTACTGCAGCAGTCGCCTCAAATGCACACACAAAGCACGTTTCCTACCCCAGCACTAAAACAAGCCCTCTATTGCCTTCATTATGTTTCATTAGCAGCAGTGATTGAAGCGTTTCCTCATGCTCGTTACAGTTTTCCACCATTTAAATCAGTTTGATCTGCTCGCTTTGCTACTTGGTCCATTTTTTATGAAGCATCTGTAAATGCAAAGGCTCTGTGAAAGGAAATGAGGGCTTGATTCTGACTGGTAGATTTTTTGTTTTACGATGTTTACTGCAATGCATTCATAGAATAATACATTGAATAGAAAAAGCTAAAAGAAACATAAAATCAGCAATGCAAGGCAACACTTAAAGAGAAAGTTTGCCAATATAATGAAGTATAAAGTCAAAAGTGATTTTGTTTTTAATCAAAAACGGTGTAATCTTGGTGCCAAACCTTGAGCTCTCCTTTGGCGACTCTGAATGCCAGCTCAGTCACACTACCCGCAGCCAGTCTGGATGCTGTAGATGTGTGCATCTCATTCCAGATGGTGTCGTTGTCCACCTGTACAAACACAAGCAAGACTTTTAATTTAGATGTTTCACCAGATGCAAAACTGTACAAAATGTGATATATGGCATCGGTTTATATACATTTGACATAATTTCTTACATTTATTTTTTTTCATTATTTATTTAATAAATTAATAATTTAACAAAAAAATATAAAGTACAAATGACCTGTTTCCAGGCATAAAAAATGTTAGCATGTTGCTAGTATTGCGTTTTCAAGTACAAAAGACAAGTTTGTATACATAAATTATGTTAGCACCTTGCTAGTATAGCTTTTAAAGTACAAATGACATGTTTGTAAGCATAGCATGAATTATGTTAGCATGTTGCTAGTATTGCGTTTAAAGTACAAATGACATGTTTGTAAGCATAAATTATGTTAGCATGTTGCTAGTATTGCATTTTAAAGTACAAATGACATGTTTGTAAGCATAAATTATGTTAGCACGTTGCTAGTATTGCGTTAAAAGTACAAATGACATGTTTGTAAGCATAAATTATGTTAGCACATTGCTAGTTTTGCGTTTAAAGTACAAATTAAATGTTTGTAAGCATAAATTATGTTAGCATGTTGCTAGTATTGCGTTTTAAAGTAAAAAAGACACGTTTTTAAGCATAAAATATGTTAGCATGTTGCTAGTATTGTGTTTTACAGTACAGTACAAATGATAAGTTTGTAAACATAAAGTATTGGTTTTTAAAGTACAAATGACAAAAAGATAAATGACAAAAAGTATGCTAGTATGTAGCTAAGATTGTGTTTTAAAGTCTGCAAGTTGCATCAGTACTGCTGAAATCTTAAAGTGTTAAAATTTCAACAAAGGTTACAATAAAATACTAAAAGCTCTGCCCCTTTTTTTTAGGAAGCAATTAATTTAGTTTTAAGCAAAAAACATCTTTCCTACAGATATTCTCCCAATTAACAATCCCAAGTATTTTGCGCCGAGTCCTCATAGATGTGTTCTTGTGATTCGAGAGAATTCACTGATAATAATATGACATTTTTGTGCAGTTGAATTTGAGTTCCACTTGTGATGTTGGCTTGTAAAAGTGCAGTTTAAAAGCCAATGTTAATTTGATTAACATAAACCAACTCCTATGGATGCTCTGATTGCTATGGAGATGTCTGTGGCATAATATAATGTGGTATTTGTCACTCAAGTTATATAGAAAAATCCCCACGTCTCCATCATTTACCAAAACTGAGATAGAGTTCAGAAACTTTGGTTGTTAGGGTAAACAGTTTGGTTGCTAGGGAGCTGTCAGTGATGTCATAAAAGTTTTAAGTTGGTATCACGATTTGTTAAATCTTAAAGTTATTTCCATTGCCTTTCAAAGGAGTCCCCATGTTAGTTTAATGGAAAATATCCCAGCATTCTCAGCAATTTACCAGAATTCCATTAATGGTACAGGTCTGATGTTGGTTTCTTTATCTCTTATTTATTCACTAGACCTAAAAGATTCAATAGCATAAACAAAACTCCATTGCAAGTAGATTTTTGTGCAGTTTCATTTGATTTCACACATGATTTTGTTGCTGTTGCATAGTTTGTCAGACCCCACCCGAACCCTGGCTTGTGTAATCCCTCAAGACAACTAATGGATGTCAGCAAGCTATACTCAAATAATTTTGAATCATCTTTGCATTCGCTAGAACATTTATCATTGTGACAGCTTAGATCAGCGTTCACTTATTTGCATAGCCACAAACAAATCAAATGTAGGACTTTGTGCCAGCGTTACATGCCACAAAAAAATAAAATAAAATCAAGAAATATGTAATTATAGATGTCTTCTTGAACTCTACAGCTGACAACAAGAGCGAGTGGAATCCATGTTTTGCTCCAATAAATTATATAAATATCTTTACAACTTTTTTATAATGCTTCTTTTTTTTTTTACCCCAGCTTCTTTTTTCTACAGTTAAAAAAAATAATAATATTACATAATAATTTTTCACAACAAACCTAAAATTGTACAAAAATATAGAATTCAAAGTATTACATTTTGTAGTTTTTTACTGCAAAACATCTTACAAATTGAGAACAAACATTTTATAACATTTAAACCAAAAATCAAAAGTGTTGAAACAAGCATAAATCACCCACAAAGCAAAGACAAGACCAAAACAATGTGAAAATTGTATAAAACAAAACCAGACGAGCCTCTCCTAAACGGCATACACTATTCCAAACACTTTTTATTCCATTTGGGTCAGAATTAAAAAAAAAAAAAAACAAGCCGTATCACAGGTCTTGTACTTCCAAGGGCTTTCCTTTCTTTTCATCCCTAGATGGCATGGAAGGCACCAATTTGTGGTTTGTAAAATGAACCTGAAAGAGAATCACATTTTTCTCACATTTTAATTTGGATTACTTTGCGAATGTTGCGTCATAACTCTTGTAATGTCCATTTAAAACCAAAAATATCAACTTCTTTGCATACTAAGTGGCCAATATGTAACTACCCTGCTTGTAACAAACCATGAGTTTCAGTTAAATAATGCTGGAAAAGATACACAGAGTTCACTTAAATTGCTTTCCAATCTTTGGGTTCAACCTATGAACCTTGGAACTCCCCATTTAAGCCAGAAATCCCATTCTAACAACCAACAATACTTTCAAATAGATGCAGGATTATGTAGAAATATGTTTACAGAGCCATGTTTTTGTAAAGATTAGTCATGTGCAAAGTATGCCAGTTGTGTTGAAAGCATCCACAAGGCAAAGTGTGTTTCAAATTATAGAACATAAACAACAATTCAAGCAAACACTGTAGGAAAAAAAGGCCAACACTATGAATAGATTTCCTGTTGTGTGTTAGTGTAAATAATCTTTATGTGTGGTCTACTTTATGTCATAAATGTAGCCTTGGCTTTTAAAGTTTGCATTTAAGCAAAAGAGTGATTAGGAAATGAAAAAAAAAAACAAGTTTCCGGAGTTATCTGAGCTTGCCACAGGTGTCAATAGTTGAGCTCATCACTAATATAAACCTAAAGGGTGAACCCTTTGCCACACACTTGGGGATTTAACCCGTAGAAGTCTCTGCACGCATCGGTGCATTTGCCAGTCACAACAGCTGTTTGAATTAAGTAGGAATGATGCAACCAACTGCGATGGTCTGGGGACCTGTCCAGGGTGTACCCCCACCTCTCTCTCAATGTGCGCTGGAGGTAGGCACCGGCAGACCCCTGTGACCCCCAAAAGAGATAAATGAATGAATTGTTTTATTGCGATTTCAAATATAATGTGTAGGTTTAGACAGGTCATTAGCTTTTAAATTTTTGGGTTTCAAACAAACATTATAAAAGTTATGACACCTAATTTGCAAGGTAATTAAAATTAAAATGAGAGAAAATGTGCGATCGTCATTCAGTTTAATTTTACAGACCCCACATCTAGTGGTGAAAAGAAGAGATAACAATTGGAAGTACAAAACCTGTGATATGGCCTGTGTTTGCCAAAGCTTTTGCACAAAACAAATGGAACAAAAAGTGCTTTGAACAGTAAATAAGGTTTATGACAGGTTTTTATTAAAATTTTTATTATAATTTTGACATTTTAATTTTTTTATGAATTTTTATTTGCTTTTTTTTTTTTTTAAACATAAAAATTGTTCTTCTCAATTATTGAAATTTTGCATTAAAAAGACTACATTTAATTCTCTGAATTGTATATTTTGTACAATTTCAGGTTTGTAGTGAAACAAATTGAAACAATATTTGTAAAAAAGAAGCTGGGATTGTACTAAAAAATATCAAGCATTGGCACAAAAATGAGTTTACAGATCTTTTATTAGATAAAATTGTAAAGTAGTAAAAAAGTGTAAGAGTTAAATCTGTATAGAAAATATTTAGTTCTAAAACCCACATTAATTCAGCCCTCAAAAAACATAAGAAAACTCTTTCCAAAGGAAACCTCTATCCAATACCTTGCAGAGTGCTCCGACAAAAAATCTGGTAAACAATGAATACTTTCAGAAATATAAATAATGACCGTTTACATTTGGAAATTTACTAAAAGAGAACCAAACTCTAAATAAAATCAATATTTGTTTTCACTTTTGAATTAAAAACCAGCATCAATTCTTAAAGCTGCACTTGCCCAAAGGTAGGGTAAATGTAGGATATGGTCAGGTTTATGATCAACCAATTTTATCAAACAGGTGCTATTGATAGAGTGGTGGTCAGTCAGTCATGAAGTGAAACAGAAACAGCTGTGTAGAAGGCTTAAAACTTGGTCAGGAACACCTAAACCTGAAAAGTTGAGCACATCAACAAGACTTTCCATCAAATCACATCATGTTTAGGGCCAGGAAGAGCCCCAAACAGAGGGAACAACCTGGTAAAACTCATGGATGTCGAGCGGTTTATTCTGTTGGCTGATCCCAGGGTGCTGTTTCACAGAAATGTATTTCTTTCTAGAGCTTTACTCAATACTCAATATAAACCCATTCATAGAGGATAGAGAAATGTAGGGTGTCATGTAAAGAAAGACTGAGCTTTTACATTCCCCACTTTTGTTTGTTGCCCTGCTCACCACATCTTCCTTCTTTTTTTTCTAGTTCATTCCTCCTTTTTCTCCAGCACAACTTGAATTGCTTGTGGTTTGGCACTAGGAACAATGAGATGGCTGGAATTTCTTTTATCCTCCATGGCACATATTGTTCTAATCACTCCACATGGACCTGCTCGGAGCTTGATCGGCAGGGAGAAGATTTCAACATGTTCTTCAGATTTTAAGGTCGTTTATACTAAGCTGAGATAAGTGCCCCCTCATCTTGATATTAAACCAGTGTGAACCCGTTCAGACACTCTGTAGGCTTGGCAAAAGTGAGAATGAGTGCCACTCAATATGATGATAAGAACTTTGATGTTGTGAACTTCAAGATAAGGTTGGGTGGCATTTTTCTGAAATTAAAGAATGTAAAAGTTTTCGGTGGCATTGTTCAAAATCTAAGGGCAACTATCAAGTAGGTCTGGTTAGTGTGGTGCATGTTGAAAGGGTTATGATTCTAGCACTAAGTGAGATTATTTAGTGTTTTCTCAAAAAAAAAAAAATTCATTCATTCAAATGTAAGTCGCTTTGTAAAAAAGTGTCTCCCAAATGCATAAATGTAAAGGTTATTGCAGAAGAGAAACCATCATGCAGGGAAAGTAGAAAAAACGCACTGTAATTCCAAAACTGACAAAGATCCACCATAAAACGGTAGCCACTCTGGCAAGCGCGCACACTGTTACTTTTAAAGGACTTCAAATATGTGATTCTTTTTAACCTCTTAAGCCCTGAGGCCTATTTTCCGAAAATCCTATACTTTTACTTTTTAAGGCATTTCTCAGCTTTTACAAGGCCTAAACTGCAAATCTTGGTATCAAAATGAAGATAGGTTCTTGGGGAGTGGTGTGGATGAGTTAATTTGACAGTCAAGAACACTGGGTAAGAGTAATTGATGTTGGAATGGCCAAAAAATGAACTCCGCCTAAAAAAAAACACATGTTTCCTCCAATATCTCCTTATTTTACTTATAACGAAGCAAATAAACACAATCAATTGTAACCACTACATGTCAAGGACATCTGTAGCAAGTTTGGTGTCCATACTACAAGAAACTAATATTCTGTAAAGGTTTTGATTGAACAAAGTTCAGGCGTAATCCATGTTGGCACAGTCTGGCACAATTTGGCACAATAATTGAAATATGGAAAAAATCTTGTCCAAAGCTTCAGCTACGTTCATAGTCTTCTTTTCTTGCTTACGGGACATGATTTCAGCAAAAAAAAACTCCTAAAGAAACGCTGTAAAAGGGGGGTAGAAGCTCATTTACCCCATCTTGCTGCGCTTTTGGGAACTTTTCATTCACAAACGCTTTCGACGTCGAGCTTCTGCGTGTCCCTACCCCCCGACCATCTGTCCAATCCGGGAGCTCACCTCTTACGCATGGGGAGTCATTCCATATTTGGTGACGTCATGAGACCAAGGAGCAACAGAAAAAATGTAAAATGGAGTTTCCGCGAAGCTATCGACCGGACATAACAACAAACGGACTTTTATCGCTATGGAAATAACTTTTTGTTGAAAAAACGGCAAAGGTAAGACAAGATTTACATGCTTGCTTGGTTTTCGCTGGCGTTTTTTCGTGGAACTTTCGCTCCCTGCTCTGAAATACTTCATGCAATGTTAATGAGTTGCATATCGCTGGATTCAGCTGGTTGTTAGCTTTCATTTGATGCCATGGTTTTGGTGTTTCCGTTTATATTGTGGATACATATCGCACATAAACAAAAACGTGGTCATGAATTATACTCCGGACATGTTGTTGTTTATTTGCATGGCGTTCGAGCTGTGGTTCACGAATATGAAATTGAATTAGATACGTTTTTAGAGGAGTTTCCGCTGAACACAACAGTATTTAATATGTGTGGGTTATTCTCAGGGTTAATGAGCTATGAGCGAAAATGTAACGCACAAGGGGGCAAGTCCCCGGTACCGGGGACTCTCGGGCTTAAGAGGTTAAGAGCATTACAAGAAAATTGTATAAGGAACTGTGTATCAATATTTATTCAAATCAGAGTTTTTGTTGTACAGTAAAAATCTACATATAGTTGGATAATAAAATGTAATAAAATACACCTGACCAAATAAACTGTCAGGTAAAAAGCTTCAGATATTTTTTGTGTGGAAGTATAGCCCTCCAGGAATTTGGGTTTTCAGGATTCACCCACTTGAAAAAATAAGTAAAAAAAAAAAAAAACAGAAAACGACTGCAAAAATGCAAAGGGAAAACTAGTAAAGTTGATGCACAAAACATGTGCATTAAACAGATTTTCTTGCATTGCCGAGGCCACAGTCATGCAGCAGTGATTCAGTAGGTGTTTTCACTTACCCCGACCCCCCCACAGGGAAGCATGACGAACATCCGCTGTGACAGAATACCTGTTAAACACACAGTGACGTCATTCCAAGCCTTTGAAATGTGATGAAAAGTGAGTGATCACTAGTGAGTGTGTGACCTGCGAGTTTGCGGTTGTCCAGTTTGAGACGGTTGAGAGGGTTGGTGCCATACAGAAGGACGTGGTGCTCAGTGTGGACTGATTGCAGCTCTTCCAATGTGGCTTTCCTTCCCCGAATACTCTGAAATACAACCGTGTTTCTGCTTTTAACATTGACTTCTTTTTGTGTGTTTCAAAGGTTTACATAAAGCTCAACTGGTCACATTGGATAGAAACATTTTGCAAACATAAATTTCAACTTTAAAATCAAATATTTGTATTTTCCTTTTGTGTCCAGCAGAAAGCAATACGGTTTTTAAACACCTTTCCACCGTCCCAGTAAATGTGTTTAATAAAACGAAATGTAAGTGAGCATAAAAGGTAATAAAGAAAGGTATTTAAAAAAATAGACAGTGAAACATGAGAAACTTTGATTTTGGAGAGAACACTAGTTACTGAGACTAATCACAAATCTCTACCAGACTGTAAACTAGAATAAATGAATAATTCCATTATTAATTCCGTTTAGAAAATTTGATTTGCACATTTTTTCAATTAATCACAATTAATTGTATTTGAAAGAGATATATACACTTCTTAACTTACATAGTGTCTTTTCACAACCGATTATATATCTTTTTAAAAATAAAACAATGGGTCACATCACACCTGGGTCACAGAAGACTAGAGATGACACATGGGACGTTGGTGTGCCGCTTGTGGGTTGGGTGTCCTGTCCTGGGCACTTCATTCACTTATTTATTTAATGACTGTGTGTTTCCGGTGTGGCTCGTACAGTTCTGTCTACTCCTCATCCGTGATCTTTCATCTGTATTATATATGACCACCCATGTACTATATTTGTATTATAAACTGTTCTACCTCATTATTATGCCGCATAGTGCATTAACTGTGTGTATGTATATTTATACATGTATTTATGTGTGTAGTTATGTACAAACTGCTAAAACTGTACGACACGAACTATAACAAACTTAAATAGTACGTTCAGGTAGGTATTCTTCCTATTCTTCTCACTCTTGAACCTTCCCCCCTTTGCATTTAATACATGTAAACTGGTCCGTGGGAAAAATAACTAATAAATAACTACATAAATTCACTGCTTCCATCCAGAGGAGGAAACACCACACCAGCTGTTCACTCCCCTGGAGATAACAAAACTGTACAACACAAACAAAGCATCTACTCCCTTATGTGGTGGCTTTTGAGCAGGACAGGACATTGTAAAAAAAAATAAGTAAATAAACAATGATTAATATAAGTCCCTAGTGATGTTTTAATAAAAGTGTATTGTTTTGCGAACTCTTTTAGCTCGTGTAGATCATGTGAATTGTTGACTTTTATTCATCGTACTCGAAAAAGGATTCAAAATGACAAAAATTAACATACTCATGCAATCCCAAACATCTCTTTGTATGTAAAGTTTCATATTAATGCATTTTCAATAAATTTTCTGAAGCACGGCTTTGATTTGGACACCCACGGACCATAAAATTCTGACATGCTGAGTGCACAAAATTAACTGCTGCCCCCCAGAGGCTGGATGATTTTACACTCTCTTATCCTTATCAAACTACACCCTGGTGTTTTTTGCTGCCTTAAACCAAATTTTTTCACTGTCTATTTACCGTATTTTTCGGCTCATAAGACACACTTTTTCTTCCCCAAAACTGAGGGAAACTGATAATGTTACTAGCTATTATTAGTAATGTAGTGACAATGTTACTAGCTATTATTAGTAATGTGGGTGTGGCTATTATTAGTAATGTAGTGACAATGTTACTAGCTATTATTAGTAATGTGGTGACAATGTTACTGGCTATTATTAGTAATGTGGTGACAATGTTACTGGCTATTATTAGTAATGTAGTGACAATGTTACTAGCTATTATTAGTAATGTAGTGACAATGTTACTGGCTATTATTAGTAATGTAGTGACAATGTTACTAGCTATAATTAGTAATGTAGTGACAATGTTACTGGCTATTATTAGTAATGTGGTGACAATGTTACTGGCTATTATTAGTAATGTAGTGACAATGTTACTGGCTATTATTAGTAATGTAGTGACAATGTTACTGGCTATTATTAATGATGTAGTGACAATGTTACTGGCTATTATTAGTAATGTAGTGACAATGTTACTGGCTATTATTAGTAATGTGGTGACAATGTTACTAGCTATTATTAGTAATGTGGTGACAATGTTACTGGCTATTATTAGTAATGTAGTGACAATGTTACTGGCTATTATTAGTAATGTGGTGACAATGTTACTGGCTATTATTAGTAATGTGGTGACAATGTTACTGGCTATTATAAGTAATGTGGTGACAATGTTTCTGGCTATTATTAGTAATGTGGTGACAATCTTACTGGCTATTATTAGTAATGTGGTGACAATGTTACTGGCTATTATTAGTAATGTAGTGACAATGTTACTAGCTATTATTAGTAATGTAGTGGCGATGTTACTGGCTATTATTAGTAATGTAGTGACAATGTTACTAGCTATTATTAGTAATGTGGTGACAATGTTACTGGCTATTATTAGTAATGTAGTGACAATGTTACTAGCTATTATTAGTAATGTAGTGACAATGTTGCTGGCTATTATTAGTAATGTAGTGACAATGTTACTGGCTATTATTAGTAATGTAGTGACAATGTTACTGGCTATTATTAGTAATGTAGTGACAATGTTACTGGCTAGTATTAGTAATGTAGTGACGATGTTACTGGCTATTATTAGTAATGTAGTGACAATGTTACTGGCTATTATTAGTAATGTAGTGACAATGTTACTGGCTTTTATTAGTAATGTAGTGACAATGTTACTAGCTATTATTAGTAATGTAGTGACAATGTTACTGGCTATTAATAGAAATGTAGTGACAATGTTACTGGCTATTATTAATGTAGTGACAATGTTACTAGCTATTATTAGTAATGTGGTGACAATGTTACTGGCTATTATTAGTAATGTAGTGACAATGTTACTGGCTATTATTAGTAATGTAGTGACAATGTTACTAGCTATTATTAGTAATGTGGAGACAATGTTACTAGCTATTATTAGTAATGTAGTGACAATGTTACTAGCTATTATTAGTAAATGTAGTGACAATGTTTCTGGCTATTATTAGTAATGTAGTGACAATGTTACTGGCTATTATTAGTAATGTAGTGACAATGTTACTTGCTATTATTAGTAATGTAGTGACAATGTTACTGGCTGTTATTAGTAATGTAGTGACAATGTTACTGCCTATTATTAGTAATGTAGTGACAATGTTACTAGCTATTATTAGTAATGTGGTGACAATGTTACTGGCTATTATTAGTAATGTGGTGACAATGTTACTAGCTATTATTAGTAATGTAGTGACAATGTTACAAGCTATTATTAGTAATGTAGTGACAATGTTACTGGCTATTATTAGTAATGTAGTCACAATGTTACTAGCTATTATTAGTAATGTAGTGACAATGTTACTAGCTATTATTAGTAATGTAGTGACAATGTTACTGGCTATTAGTAATGTGGTGACAATGTTACTAGCTATTATTAGCAATGTAGTGACAATGTTACTAGCTATTATTAGCAATGTAGTGACAATGTTACTAGCTATTATTAGTAATGTGGTGACAATATTACTGGCTATTATTAGTAATGTAGTGACAATGTTACTAGCTATTATTAGTAATGTAGTGACAATGTTACTGGCTGTTATTAGTAATGTGGTGACAATGTTACTGGCTATTATTAGTAATGTAGTGACAATGTTACTGGCTATTATTAGTAATGTAGTGACAATGTTACTGGCTATTATTAGTATGTAGTGACAATGTTACTAGCTATTATTAGTAATGTAGTGACAATGTTACTGGCTATTATTAGTAATGTAGTGACGATGTTACTGGCTATTATTAGTAATGTGGTGACAATGTTACTAGCTATTATTAGTAATGTGGTGACGATGTTACTAGCTATTATTAGTAATGTGGTGACAATGTTACTAGCTATTATTAGTAATGTAGTGACATGTTACTAGCTATTATTAGTAATGTAGTGACAATGTTACTAGCTATTATTAGTAATGTGGTGACAATGTTACTAGCTATTATAAGTAATGTAGTGACAATGTTACTGGCTATTATTAGTAATGTAGTGACAATGTTATTAGCTATTATTAGTAATGTAGTGACAATGTTATTAGCTATTATTAGTAATGTAGTGACAATGTTACTGGCTATTATTAGTAATGTAGTGACAATGTTACTGGCTATTATTAGTAATGTAGTGACAATGTTACTAGCTACTATTAGTAATCTAGTGACAATGTTACTGGCTATTATTAGTAATGTAGTGACAATGTTACTAGCTGTTATTAGTAATGTAGTGACAATCTTACTGGCTATTATTAGTAATGTAGTGACAATGTTACTGGCTATTATTAGTAATGTAGTGACAATGTTACTAGCTATTATTAGTAATGTAGTCACAATGTTACTAGCTATTATTAGTAATGTAGTGACAATGTTACTGGCTATTATTAGTAATGTAGTGACAATGTTACTGGCTATTATTAGTAATGTAGTGACAATGTTACTGGCTATTATTAGTAATGTAGTGACAATGTACTGGCTATTATTAGTAATGTAGTGACAGTGTTACCGGCTATTATTAGTAATGTAGTGACAATGTTACTGGCTATTATTAGTAATGTAGTGACAATGTTACTAGCCATTATTAGTAATGTAGTGACAATGTTAGTAGCTATTATTAGTAATGTAGTGACAATGTTACTGGCTATTATTAGTAATGTAGTGACAATGCTACTGGCTATTATTAGTAATGTAGTGACAATGCTACTGGCTATTATTAGTAATGTGGTGACAATGTTACTGGCTATTATTAGTAATGTGGTGACAACGTTACTGGCCATTATTAGTAATGTAGTGACAATGTTACTGGCTATTATTAGTAATGTAGTGACAATGTTACTGGCTATTATTAGTAATGTAGTGACAATGTTACCAGCTATTATTAGTAATGTAGTGACAATGTTACCAGCTATTATTAGTAATGTAGTGACAATGTTACTAGCTATTATTAGTAATGTAGTGACAATGTTACTGGCTATTATTAGTAATGTAGTGACAATGTTACTAGCTATTATTAGTAATGCGGCGACAATGTTACTGGCTATTATTAGTAATGCAGTGACAATGTTACTGGCTATTATTAGTAATGTAGTGACAATGTTACTGGCTATTATTAGTAATGTAGTGACAATGTTACTAGCCATTATTAGTAATGAAGTGACAATGTTACTAGCTATTATTAGTAATGTAGTGACAATGTTACTGGCTATTATTAGTAATGTAGTGACAATGTTACTGGCTATTACGGTATTACTAATCTGGGGGCAATGTTGCATTGGAACAGTGATGGTGATAACGAATGGTGGACTTTAGAATGATGAGTGGGGGTGAAGAAAAACATTACAGCCTTTTTTTTGTTACTTTTACTGTTTACTGTCTGTTCATGTTACATGTTTGGCTGTTAACTTTTACACAGTTGATAAATAATATTTTACAACAATATTTGGTTCAGAATCTTTTTTTCTACATCTACCTCATTTAAAATTGGGTACGTCTTATGTGTGGGTGCGTCTTATGAGCCGAAAAATACGGTATGTTGTGGCCAAATGTTAAGTAGATATAATAACATGATGTGGAAAGTGTGCATAATTACACAAAATCTACAGTACAGTACATTCTTTTTACATGCATAAACCAAATTAGAAGAATAATTTCAAGTAAAAAGTGGCATTTCTTTTTTAAACCGCTGACAGAATAGTTAACCGGCTAATATTCACCAATTCATTCAGTGAGTTCACGAATAACTAGTTACCTCACACTGTCCACGTAGACCACGCTCCTGCAGCCGGGACCAGATGCTCTGGATCCTTCCTGCATGCTCCGGGTGGCTACTGTTGTCCCCACAGGCACACTGATGCTTCAGCATCTGAGAGTCATATACCAGACCTGCAAACACACATTAAGATCAGAAACGCACATCATGGACACGCCCGCACAAACACAGAAAATTCCACCATTTCACTGCTGCAGCCCATTAAAGCAAAGCAGAACACAAGGTTTCTGTAAGAAACGGTACTAGTGAGGCCAGCATGAGTAACCTGGAGGTCTGAGTGAGTCCTAGGTCCTCAGTGCAGTGAATTAGACTCTAAACAATCAACGAGATTTTATTCAACATCTTGAATCTTTGCCTTCAAAACTGCATCAATTCTAATAGATAAATGTGCCAAAATATTGTATTTTGTATAATTATAGTCAGCTATATGAACAACGATCATCAATCTCATGCATGGAATGATCCAGTCATGAACTGAAACAGAAACAGCTGTGTAGGAGGTTTAAAACTGGGTGAGGAAAAGCTATTAAAGTGAATCTGAGAAAGAGAGACTGGGATTTCAAGATGTGCTGTTCAAGATCTTTGAAGAAGCACAAAGAAATGGGCCACACTGAGGATTGTAGATGTGATTGGTCTGCCAGATGCGAGACGTAGAAGATGTCCAATAGTGCACTCAGCTGGCAGAAACTGGCAGTGCCCCAGACACAGAGAAGTCTGACCAGATGTGTTCTTCATGGAAGAGTTGGAATACCAGGCAAGTCAAGTGTGAATACATATATATATATATGAATGCAAGAGGATTATTTCCAGACCAGAAGAAATGACTGGTATTTTATTTGAACAAGTCACAGTTTTATTCAGCATTGAAGGGTAGCACAAACAGTAACTTTAAATGGAATTTGGCGCCACCTGTTGGTGATATGAAGTATTACACTCTATACGCTTTGTAAACAGCTTCACACAAATAAAAAAAGTGATTGGCCGAGGCAGCAAATAGCAGAGGCAGCGATTTTCAAAAGCAGTGACTGGCCGAGCCCGTGTGAAAGGTCAAGGATTTTTAAAGGCGGTGAATGGGTGAGGCTTCAGTGGGTGAGGCGTTCAGTGGGCGAGGTGGCCAATGGGCGAGGCGGACAATGGGCGAGGCGGCCAATGGGCGAGGCAGCCAGTGGGTTAAGCGGTCTATGGGTGTGGCAATGAATGGTGAGGCGGTCAGTGGGTGAGGCAGTCAGCGGGTGAGGCAGTCAGCGGGTGAGGCGGTCAGCGGGTGAGGCGGTCAGCGGGTGAGGCGGTCAGCGGGTGAGGCGGTCAGCGGGTGAGGCGGTCAGCGGGTGAGGCGGTCAGCGGGTGAGGCGGTCAGCGGGTGAGGCAGTCAGCGGGTGAGGCAGTCAGCGGGTGAGGCGGTCAGCGGGTGAGGCGGTCAATGGACGAGGTGCTGATTAAGAGGCTGTACCTGTGGTGAATCGTGGCTGAGTTGGTGACTGTTCAGCAGGCAAGGTTTTCTCCGGCATCGTCAGTGATGTTGAGGCTGGAGATGACTGTGTGCGGGCAAGGGGGCGATGAGTACTGCTGAGCATCATGGGAACAGCCAGAGTCTCCATGTGAGCAGTCTGGCGGCGGAGCTGCTGCAGCTGCTTCTGCGTCTCCCACAGATGAGACTGAGACAAGAGAGTAGAGAGAAGATTCAGCTGTTAATTAAAATAACGGTTAAACATTTCTTTTGTGGCTGGTTTTGGATGGAATTTGCTTCCTCCAGCATCAAAATTATTTCTTTTACGTCACCAAAAGCTGAAACAGACGTGTTTATTAACCAGGCAACATTATCGTAGCTGTGAGTGCGCGTTCAGACCTGGTTGAGGATGAGTGCGTGCTGCAAGTTCAGCTGCTCCTCCTGACTCTCCCTCTCTCGCTGAGACTCCACCCTGCCTCGTTTCGTGTGGGAGTCGCCCGACATTGACCCCGCCTCCTCTGAGTCCATGTCCTCCGAGGGGATCTGCCGGAGCCGTGGCTTCTCACTTGACTTTGACATCAGCTGAAGAACACAACTTCATCTCTATCACAAAACTAAGTGATTATAAATATTTGGTCGAGGAACCAGGTTTCACCTTGCCCAGATGCGTGTGCTGCTTGAGCCGGTGCAGAATCTGCGCGCTGTGTTGCAGCGAGTGTGCATGTAGGCCACCGGGGCTCTGTGGTAGTGGTTCTGAACGCGTTCGGCTGAGAGCTTTATGAGGAGCGGATGCACTCAGCTGCAGAGGGACACGTCCCACTCCTGGAACTGGATGCACAGAAGCAGCTCAGTGCAGTTCATGAAAAGCCTTGGTTCATTTTATTGTGGTTAAGTCACAATAAATAAAACTCAGTCACCATTCAATCAAGATTGTGCAAACTACAAATCCCATGATGCATCTGGGATTTGATAAGTCATTAAAAATACAGAATAAATGTGACATTTGAAAGTCTTGTTTGCTGAAATATCATTAGTTATTAACACTTGAAAAGAACTGTGATTTATTCCGATAAGTTTAAGACTGAGATCTTAAATCCTTGGCTCAAACCAGTGTGTAAGGATGGTTTGGATCCAAACACACATTCCGGCTGAGGTTAGAAGATTGAAACAGAAAAGTGCCTCCACGGTCACCTCACTAAAACCCAATGAGACTGGAATTGAGATGCACTGTAGAGTGAACGGTCCCACCATTTCTGGGAGCCCCTTAAGCCGGACGTTTGTCAGAACAGTCGCGTCACAGGTCCTTTGCACACTGCATGAAAACCTCGGGCAGCATCGAGTGGTTGAACGACCGCTCATGACTTTAGACAGAAACTTTGTCCATGCTCTCAAACGGCGTCTCGCAACAAAACACTCGCGAGAAATGGCGTGAGGTCACGTGTGTCAGACTGAAGCGCAAGCTCAGCATTATTATCAAAAATAGAAGCGCGAAAGTTTTTATGCGATCTCTTGGGTCCATGCTGTCTATGCAGTCACATCGCTCCCTACACGCAATGTAAGGAGTCTGCGTAGGGCATCAATAAAATAATAATTAAATGTAAATAGTAAATTACTATTGTTATTGCCAACAAAGGATATATAACAAAGTATTGAGATGAACTTTTGTTTATTGACCAAATACTTATTTTCAACCATATTTTGCAAATAAATTATATAAAAATCAGACAATGTGATTTTCTGGATTTTTCTTTCTCCTTTTGTCTCTCATAGTTGAGGTCTATCTATGATAAACATTATGGGCCTCTCTCATCTTTTTAAATGGGAGAACTTGCAAAATTTTTGGCTGACTAAATACTTTTTTACCCGACTGTATATGACATTTTAAAATCAAAAATAAAGTTACATAAATATGACGCTTCCTTGTCCACCTTAAAAAGACACGCTTCCAGGAGAATCTTATTCTGTTGTGTTCATGTAGATCTGCATGGTTTTTGGTTCAAGCCAGGTTTATTGTTTTAATGGCGATGTGCTTGGAGTTTATCTGTGTGGTTTCTTATTCACGAAGGGTTCAGCTCTGTGAAAAAATGTGGAAACTGTGTTTGTGTTGAATATTTCACAACGCTCTCTCTCATCGAGTTATAATGCAAACTTAGCCTATTGGATAAGGAGATTGAATGGAGATCAAAAGGTCACCGGTTCAATCCCAAGCTCCACTGGAAGTCAAAGGTGGGATGAGTTTTGAAACTTCCGTGTCTATGCTCCCGGTGTGTGTTCACGGAATGTTTGTTCACTTGGATGAGTGAAATGCAGTGGTCCTAATGTCACTTTCATATTGTTTTATATTACACGTGTTTTGTACTCAGTCTGTTCATATCTGTATATTTATTTAAATATTTATTTATGGTTTCAATTATGGAATCGTTTAACCCCAGGTCATGACCTGCTAGTTGTGCTTTGAGATTCCATTTCTCTGTCTCTGATGGAGGCATTCAAAAACTCTTTACAGGATTATAGTAAGTATTATTGGCTGTCAGAATGCAAAATTTAAGAATATTTTGTTGTGGTTTTTTTTAGGTATTCAATCCCAAACTTGGATTTTTTTGGTTGCAAAATTACATTTTGTGTTGGGTAAACCTTGAAGTTTCTTATTTTCTTGTATGAATGAGTTCAAACATCTCGACATCAATTTTGTAAGTATTTTAGCCTGTCAGAATCCAAAATCTAAGAATATTTTACCGTAGCATTTTTTAGTTATTCCATCGTGAACTTGGCCTTTACTGAAGAAAAAAAAGCATTTTCTTAAATTGTGTCCCATAGAACACACAAAATTTTTGGGGGCACCACAGAACATTTCTACTTATTTGCCAGCAGCGGCCATGTGTCTATGCCTCATGTTGCCCTGGATGCTGCTCTCTCATTGGCTGCAGATAATCACAGATGCCATTTCCAGTCAGAACACATTTCACACTGCCCGATAGAGACTCGCCGACAGCTCCAGAGATTTAGCAGCCAAATATCTGACGATCAGCCTGTGACTCTCTCAAAGAGTGTCTTTGGTGGTTCACAATGTGTCAGATCTTCCTGCAATTCTGGGCACTCGCATGCGATTATCTGAGACTCAAAATCTGGGAAAAAAAGTGCAGTCTGAAACCGACTTTAGAGACAACTGGAAAACTATTTTATGAAGCTCCTCAAGTGCATGTGTTCAAAGCAGCAACTTTGAGAAAAAAAAAAAGAGTTTTTTCCCCCCACAGATTTAGTTTTTACTACATATTTAAATATTTAAGTTATCAGTTTAATATGAGAATTAACAATAAAGCCATGGAAACATTAAATTTTTCAACGTGTTTAGCATTTCATATTTTTACACTTTTACACTTTTTTTTGTCTCCAAACAACTGCTTTGTGTAGGTTCTGTGTTTTAGTATTTTTTTTTATAATAATAATAATTTGCCAAAATGATATGCAGATGAGCTGTGGCTCTTGTTTGGAACTCCTTTTGCAAACCAAACTTGTTGGTAAACGCTGAGATTAAAGTGGTTGTAGCATACACTTCTACATGACATCCACTAGAGGGAGCAAACATCAACCTAATGGTTTTTGCAGACAGCGAATAGTGCTGGTGAGTGTGTGGACTCTTTATCCATCTCACCGGCCAGCAGGGGTGTGTGAAGCGTAAGCGCTGAGGGCTCCAGGATCAGCACAGGCTGCATCAGCGCAGTGTGTGTGTGTGCTGTTGAAGCCTCTTCCACACTAAGAGGAAGCAGAAGCGGAGAAGAACCCGATGGTACGAGAGGCACAGCAGGCAGATTCACAGCACCCAGATCACTCTCCGCCTGTACAACGAGAGATAGGGACAAGATCGTTAGAGAGGTGTGGCTATCTTTCTCTATTTAAGACCAAACAAACCCACAGAAAGCACTAAAAACAATATTCTAAAAAGTTGAAAACTTGCCACGCCTTTAAATATAAAAAAAGGTGTTATTAAATTGGGTCCATCGCTCTCACCAAACTTCAATTTATATTTTAAAAGTTCCAACAAGTTGAAATAGCAGTAAATAACAGCAGAAAATGGCATGTTCCATGTGGCCACTATGTGGCGCTACAACTGACACTATAGGCTGTTATATATGAAGAGTTTTTTCAAAACGCAATAATTCCATTTTGATGAACATGAGTAAAAAAGTGTTTCGTTAGCACAAAAGTGGTAAAAACACACAAACCAAAATTTCAAATCCAAGTTTTAATATTTAAAGATTTATTTTAAAATAAGTCAATTTTCCCCAAATGCTATAAATCCACAAAAAAATACAAGTTCAAAATACAATTACAAACAACATTGATATTAAATCAAGTGTTTGGTTCCAGAATAGATCCTAACACAGTCAGAACCCACACGCAATTATTGGACTCAGAACTATTAAGCTATCTGCTCCCCAGTCAAGTGAGTCTGCGTTCTGCGGCCTCTCCTTTCGCCAGCCGGTGACTTTGGGACATCTCTGCTGGACTTTATTGACTGTGATCAGCTGGAAAATAGCCCGATTCTGTTCCGTCTTTGTGGAATTATTATGAAACGATTCAAAACATTTTCTACCTCCTCAGCACCATATATTCTTTGCACTGTGGTTTAGTGGAGCTATCGCAGTTTTGAGAAAAAAACTTGAGTGGTGTATATCACGGTTTGTATAAAAATAGATCAACCAGGACTGCGTTACATGGCAAGTATTGTGTGTTTAGAAAATTGACTTTTCAATTGTGAACACAATACACTTCAGATTTGGCACCAACTCATTTTTTAACCGCGTTTAGGAACCAAACTGCTATACGTTGAAGAGGGTGGTGAGAGAGACACTGACGCACTGGCGCAGAGAACTTTATTAAAATAATGGAACTACATATTTAAAAAGTCACAGTAATGGGGAGTAAACCAGCCATTCACAATCGGCGACCTAATAGACACGGTCACTGGACACCTCCTGGGCTCCTTCCGCTTCCGACAGCTCCCGAAATCTCCGTTGCTGCTCCTAGTGGAGTGAAATGGTCCACCCTCTCCAGCACGCCGAACATTGTGACTCCTCTCTCTTTGGGTGACTCACATTTAAATGCACGCCACCGGTCAAGTCCTGATTTCAACACGCCTTATCAGGGACTGGAGCTAGAAGATTCCACGCAACAAATTTCTGCACTGTCCCTGTCTCAAATAAACTCGAAATGAAAAAAAATCAATGTTGCTTGGGCCTGATTAAAAAATAAAATAAAAAATAAAATCAACTGAGCTGTTAAAATATCTGCTATTGGTAACTGGTAACTGAGACAAAAAATCAAATTGGATTTGGAGTTGCTGTCTGAACGTAGCTTTAGAAAGTTTCTGAGACGGGTATGCAATAGGGCTAAACACCAAGCCACCATTCTGGCCTTAATCAGTCTGTGTTAGAAAAGTCACGTTTTGTACCTTGCTATTGGCTGGCAGGCCAAGTGTAATAGTTGGCAAACTGGACGCACTCTGAATGGTGAAATGAGAGAGAGAGCCGTCTTGTAACAGCAACCTCTGAGCCTATAGCAATAGAAAGAGAGGAAAAAGATCACACATCAAAGACGCAATGGTGCCTTCAGAGACAACAGTGAATAGAGTTATACCAAAACGGCAAATAAATGTATTTCTTTGTGCGAGAAGGAACTGTACAATATCTTTGGATCTTGTTTTGCGCATTGGTGTGTTATTCTGAAAGTAGAAAGCATGGAAAAGACTATGAAATTTAGTCGCTATGAAAATGTGACTAAAAGGGAGCATGAAAAGAGAACAGCCTGCTGCATGTCTTCCCTCAGGATAAGCAGAAGAGAAGATGTACGTCAGTCAACTTCATTTAAAGAAACCTGTTTGTCATGCAACTTCCTGTTCGATCTCAGAACGATAAGATTAAACATAATTTTACAAAATTTATTAACAAAAATATTTGTTGTAAACACAGAGAGAGAAAAATTTTTGACGCAATATAAGGAGACCCTACGGAGCTTCTGAGTAAATAAAGAGACAATATTTATGTTTTTCTTATTTAATTATAGCTTTAAACAAAATAACACAATCATGTACTGTTTATTCCCGGGTGTGCTGTGGCCTTGTTTGTGAATCAGAGCTCCTCTTGCATTAATGTAATACTCAGAATTGAAATGAACAAGAAGCTGCGGTGCATAGGGGACAACAGGGGCCTCCAGCCAGCAGCTTGTCTTTCTCCGTTGACTCTGATTAAAACATGTCATTATCACTGAAGAGAGCTACAGAGATGCGACTCCCCAAACAAGCTTTGATAGAGGAGGAGTATACGCCTCTCCCACTACACAACGGCAACTCTTCACATCATGGAGATTGAACGTTTAACATTATAACATATGACAGAATGTGTTAAAAATGTTTAAATGATCAAATGAAACATAAAACTGTAGATGGTTGGCCTAACTAGTTAATTGAAGACACCTGTGACTAAGCGAACAGGAAACAGCTGTAGCCAATGGGGCTGATGTGTGGTGAGATGGAGACAGAGTAGACGGTTGAGCGAGAAGGATGCAAATCAATTGAAAGCAATAAAAATATGTTCGAAATTGCAATGGTTTTCCTTTTGTAAAAACTCTTCTAAAAATAAATGTCATTTAAATTGTGTCATTTAGAATATACACACAATTTAAGTCATTTAAACACCACTGTGTCAGGATAGCTGTATCAAAATTGCTTCACACGCTTTTTTATTCACTAAAAAAATTATTATATAGTAACGCAGAATTGCAGGCCAATCAGAGCAGTGAATAAGTGCACATGGAATACGTTCTGAAAATGCCCTTGAAAATAAGCTCAAAAAAATTGTATTTTCTTTAAAAAACAAAATGTTTCTATTTAAAAACTCAGATATCCCATATTAAATAGAGAAAAAAAAATAGCATTATTGGTTTACTTTGGCACATTTCTAACATTAAGCTCATGATTTTGCACATATATTCAAAAAACAAAAAGTAAAAAATCTGTTATTAAAGCTATTTAAAAAAATATGGAGATGTAAATAACGGAGACTTTAAAAAGAATAAAAAAAGTATTTAACCCTTTGCTTATTTTTGCTCCATTTGGCTACTTTCAGCAGTGAGAGCAGAGAGCACTGTTAGGTGCCGGATGGAAATAAAGGAAAAAGACACAAATGCAGGACCTTGAGTGAATAAAAATAAAAAGAGCTAACAAAATTTAAGGCCTTTATACACTTGCTGTGGATCTTTAATCTGAAACAAACAAGCGCTAATGTGATCTTTCACACCTGCCAGAAAAAAATGCAGGATGTTATTGTGTCAGTGAGTCATTTTTAATTTTTTTCACGCAGTTCATCAAACTGCTGTGATTGCTTTGCTTGGTCACATGTCTGTGAAAGGCAGCGGTAGGCGGAGCTTGAGAACAAAACAAGGAGCTGTGCTTCCAGAAGGGCAGAAGCATAAGGAAAGCCAGGTCCCTTCAGATTGCAGGACTGTCTGGAGCAGCATCCAGTCATAGTGCAATTCACTCTTTTCACACGGCAAGACTTTAAACAGAATGGCAGAGAAAGTGCACACAATCAAGCACTTGCGAGAAAGATTTGAAAACAGTGCAAGGTTACATGTAACCGGGGTTATTATCCAAAATGTGAGCGTGAAAGTTTTGAATTTATTTATTGGGTCCAAATAAACCGAAAAGAACCGGAACCACTGTTTAATTTAATGTCTACGGCGTTGCACTGGGTGTGGCTCTCTCATTGGCTGCAGATAATTACAGACATTATTCACTCATTTTGACTTGCCGACAGCTCCAGCTCCAATCTGAGAAACATCTTGCTAGCCTGTGACACTTGCAGAGTGAGTCTTTGGTACCTCACATTATGCGGTTGGCACACACGTGCACAAGCCCCAATTTGCATGCGATTCTGGGCATAAACTCAAAATCGAGGGTAAAACCGTCTGACACCGGCTTTAAAGAGAAGTGGTTTGTTTTCCAGAACACGAATAGTTTCGGTTTATTTTAACAGATGAGTGATTGCTCATCCTCTTCTCGGTCTCCATAAATGTGCTGCACACAGTGTGAATTGCTTTTGTGCCACTGTGTGGCATGGAGGGAATTGCAGTTCAATGAATTGCCATCTTGTGGCGTCTTTAAATGCAAGAGAATTCACACAGACAGTTGACAATGCAGCCGCTGCAGTTCAAATGCATAGGTGCAGTGCAGCAGATGTATAGGTGTGTAAAGGCCTTTAGACTAAACAAAAAAAAAACTTCCAAAACATAAATTAGCATAAAGCTAACTTTGGAGTAGAGCCACAAGACGCAGACAAAAGCAACGGAGTGAGAGGAAACAAAGAGAATGTAAAAGGGCGAAAATCTGGCAACTAGATCAGGAACAGGTGAGGATGTAATTAGGAGGAAACCGGCAGGGAGGGGCAGAAACCTGTAGTATTTATATGGTTTGTATAGAACGCAATTAATTTACTTTGGTACAGTTTTACTTTTTGTTATTTGAATATATTTGCAAAATCATGAGCTAAATATTACAAATCTATTATTAAAGGCATTTATTAGGTGAATGTCAATTAATTTCTTGTTTGTAAACCATCATTAACATTCAATATCTATAAGAAAACAAAACAATATTTTGCTTAGTAATCCCGTAACTTAAAACGTTTAATTTGACACTGCTTTAAAATGTGTCAAATAAATGGTAATGTGTACCTCATGGCAGAGGCTGGAGGACACCCCATTCTCATTGGGCAGGCTGTCGTTGGGGGAGCTGCAGCCAGACACGGGGGTGCTGCTGCTGCTGGGCGACGAGTCTGACACAAGCATAAAAGATCACACTCTATAACGAAAAAGACTTCAAAATAAAGTACGACCTATTCAAGTTATGGTGTGTGACTAACCCAGAGTCTCAGGGACGCGGTGTTTTACCGAAGGTGGCGCGCTCTCCTTACGCGTCAGTGGGCTTTTACGTGTGTTTAGGTGCTTCTTCAGTTTGTGCTTCACCTTCAGATTGGGCTCCGAAGCTGCAAATAAGAACAAGTTAAAATAAGTAAACCATTTCCTGACTGATTGACAGATTTCAGAAAATGTGTGGCGGCACAATGTGTAGAAGCTCAGTCAAAGTGCTTTTAAAATTATTTTATAAAAAGAAATCAAACAAAACACTTAATAATACCAATAAACACTCATTACTTATGTCTTTCCTAAAATTGTGAATAAACATGAGAATTTATAAAAAGGTATTTGACCCCTTTTGCTCTATTTATTTAACTGTAGGTTTCAGCAGTGAGAGACAAAAAAGGCCAGAAATATGTCATAAATAAATGTAATTATATGGTTTATATTATATGGAAGCTTTACAAATGTGGTTTCATTCTTTGTTTGAACAGGTATAGTTTGAAGCTGCATTGATAGCCTTGTTCCTGGTACTGCGACATATCAGGTCAACAAAGGAATGCACCAGAACACATAAAACCACTCACCTCCTAACAGTAAATGGCTATGGGCACATGGTGTTTTTTATTTCTTTAACATAAATGAACCTTACGATTGATATTATGACCTATCAATATTTCCTTGACGCAGAGGAAGAGCACCCTGCTGAGGAAGCCTGAATCAAAACCGTGCTAGCCAATGAGGGTGTACCACTGTTATCCCCGCCCCCACGGAAGGTTTGTGCCAGATTGACAAACACAACTTTCAGGATTGTAAGCGAAAATTTTTAAAAGAAAAAGATACTGAATGCGTAATCAAAACTATGAGAAACAAAACCGAAGCTTAAAACGGAACAAACAAAAAAATTGAGTGCCTTTAAAATCAAAGTCGATTTTTATGGTAATTACTTGATTATTTTTGTTTTTAGGCTGATTTTCTTTGTTTGTAATCAATTTATTTGCATTTGTTTTTCCTGAAATTACATACGTATTTTTCGCACAAAATGAATTCCATAGCAGAGATTCTATCCAGAGATTCCTACAAATCTCAATTCGGATCGGTGTGTAGAGGCCTAGAGGCCTTGCTCAAACCTTCAGTACGTGGGGTTTTTCAAACAGATTCTAGAATTTTGAAATGTTTTTAAGATTAAAACCGATGTTCAGGATGATCTAGGAATAAACGAAACAATATCTTGTCTGCAGCTCAATTGAAACTCAAATCCACCATGAAAGTGGATTGAACTCAGAACAAACAATGTCCTTTAACCCAAGGGCTTCAAAAGAGTTACAGGACGTCCAGTCAGAACACAGAGAGCCGTGAGGCTGACGGGGAGTGTTTCAGGGGTAAAAGAGGAGGCCTTGCTAACACAGACAAGCCTTCAGGCGGAGAGAGTTCTGCTAAATGATAGGCTTTACCTCGAAACACAGCTTGTCCCAGTCTCAGTGAAGGATTACGCACGTGATGTACATAGCAGGCATTTGTAATATCAAAATTAATTGCTTAAGTAATTATTGTAATTAAAACGTATTTAAACCAGTTACTTTGTACATCTAGTCCCTCCTTCTTTAGGTGTTACTGTTTTAAAAGCTACTATTGTGTGGCAAACATACAGCTGTGCTCATACGTTTATTATGATTTTCTGATTTCATGGCCATTTTTCAGAAAATATGAAACCATATTTTCCATTTGTCTTTAGTGATTAGTTGAAGCCATGGTAATTATTAAGAGTAAACACAGTTGTTGTATGATAAATAGCTTCAACCAATCACTATCTTACATCATCAATCATATTTTTAGAAAAATTACCAAAAACAGTGATGAACAGAATTTTATATTATGTTACTGACCCCTCCATAGCAACCTGACTGTTTACCATTTTAGCATTTCAGCTAAGAAAAGCCATAGTGACATGGGGGTTGGTTTATATTACTTATAGTGACAAAGTGAACATTATATTATGTTACTAAGCCCTCTATAGCAGCCTGACTGCTGAAATGCTAAAAACAGTTGCTATGGTAAATAAAGGAAAATTATAGTGACATGGGGTTTGGTTTATATTACGTATAGCGACAAAGGGAATGTTATATTATGTTACCGACTCCTCCATAGCAACTTGACTGTTTACCATAGCAACCATTTTAGCATTTCAGGTTAGAAAAGCCATAGTGACACGGGGGTTTGTTTGGTCTCCTCCACAACAACCAAAAATTCTACCTTGGCAACCATTTTATCTTACTAATAAAATACTTTTATATGGCACTTTTCAATCCATCTAGTCATTATTATTATTTTTAGAAAAACATATTCCTTTGACACAGTAGGGACCAGAAGGGACTATTTTGACCTGGAAAATGAATCTTTGAAATTTTTGATAGTTTCTAATAAATTAGAATCAATAATTTCGATACGTGATGAATTATAATACTTAATAAATAGAACTTTCTGTCTAAACTTATATTTAATTAATGTTAACTTGTGTAAAATGATAGCAATTATTCAGTCATACATGCATTAAGTTACTTGAGTCATTTGGAATGAATTTTTGTGTCGATTGAAGCAGCATGATATGATCGTTACTTGAAATAAAAAAACCCAAAATGGTTAGATGCCATGGTTGAAATGACAGAAATGTGGTTATAAAATGTAAACTCCCATGTTTAACAAAAGTATATTGAGTTAGTAACATACTGGCTCGTCTAAGGGGTGGTTCTTCACCTCCGTCGGTAAGAGTTGCTTTTGTGGAGGGCAGAAGTGGCTGAATGGTAGCACTGGGATCTGGAACCAACTCCCTGTGGAGACACAGTCATAAATAATTAGAAGAACAGATGAAAGTTTCTTCCAAAAGCATATTTACTGACCGGTAGGGGACAGAAGGTGGGCTCAGTGGGTTTGAGTTAGTTCTCTCTAACACAGCCTGCTGCTTTTGTTTCTTCAGGATCACCTGAGCCAGCTTCTGCTTCACCAGCGCACTAGCAACTGCACCTGTAAATAAACAAAACCAGGCCATCACAGAACAGCACAACATTCATAAACCAGTAGCAAAAGCAAGTCGCTGTTAGAAGAGTGAAGTTGGCAGGCTATGAGGTCACCTGGCATGGTATGCCTTGAAGAAGGGTAGGTTATTATAGAATAGGGTTAGATGGTATACCTTTGGTCGGGGGAAGGAACGTATGCTATGGCAGGGTTGGGAAAACTTGGGTATGCTAAGCTAACAAATGCAAGGGTAGGCTTATGCTAAGGTAAAAATAGTGCAATTTTGGGGATGCGATGCTTTACTAGGGCAGGAAATGCAAAGTCTGGCTAGGTAACGTCATGCACTGCTACCTATGCTGCGTTGTGCTATATACAAGTATAGGGTATACTATGATATGTTCATAGTAAGGTGGGCCAGAACAGAAGGGAAGGGATTAAACAAGGGATAACCCTTTTACATAAGAGACCTATCACAAGGGCTCTTTTTTCTCAAAATTCCTGCACAAAACAAAGCACAATGGAACAAAAAAGTGCTTGTAGCAGTGGATAAGGTTTAGGAGAGATGTGATACTATCTGTGCTATGTTTTGACCTTGTATTTGCTTTATTACAGGATTTATGAATCTTTATTTCATCTCAACACGTTAGATTTTTTGTTGGAAAACATAAAACTCTGTGGCACATTTTAGCAGTAAAAAAAAAAAAGACAACTTTTACTACTCAGAGTTGTACGTTTTGTACAATTTCAGGGTTTATATGGAAATATTGTGTAATGTAATGAAAAAATTGTAAAAAAGATTCCAAATGCATATATGTAAATGAAGAGTAAATTGTAGCGTAGAAAAAAAAAAACGCTCAAAAACACTTCTAAGGGTTAAGGTAAGCTAGTATAGTATGTGCTAGGTTTGCTAGGGTAGTGTTGGCTAGGTCATGCCTTTAGAGTGTATGGTAGTTTAGGAAAGGGTATGCTAAGCTATCGTAGCTGATAAAATGACGTAGTTTATGGCAATCTGGGGTGGGAAGTGTTGATCTACGCAATGCTGCGGTCAGATTTACCAGGTCAGTAGCAGCATTGACAGTAAATGTCCCATATAAAAGAACAGGGTTACCAGCTCAAGAGGAGACTCCTCCCATGTGTTTGAAACCACACATTTTTGTTTTCACTCTGAGCTGTTCCCTGAGGTGGCCTTATTTTAGCCAGGACGCTTTTAAAGAGGGCAACTGGTGCAGCTTTGTAAAGCCCAATTTCAAATAAAAGTGACATTTATGTCTTGAATTAACACGTGATTCATAACTTTCTAAGTATATACTTCTGACTTGGAAGGTTGGTCACAAGAATGAGAGCTTTAAAGGCATACCATACATGAAATTACTTAACAAGTTTGCTAAGAAATCAATACGACCCCAACGAAAAGTTGTAGAAGTTAGTGTGTGGGACCTACTCTGTTGACTCTTGTCTTTGTGCTTGAGCTGCTGTAGCTGTTGTTTGGCTTGTTCCTGCTCTTGAAGATGCTGCTCCATATTATACTGCTACAAAAAGAGAAGATAGAACTGATTAAGAACTAAATTGTAAATCCTCCAAGCAGTCATGAGCTCAAGGCAGGTGTGAATCTATGTACCTGCAGGCGCTGCAGCTGTGGCTGGCTGTATTGGGAGCAATGTTGGGGGCTGAAGGGCCCGATCAGCAGTGGAGGGTGGAGAGGGGGGTGCAGGGCCGACAGAAAGGCAGTGTCCGAGGCCGGCCGAAGCAGACGCTCACCCACACGTAGATCCATGGGGGCAGAGCCTCCTGGTGAGGGCAAATATTGAATTAGAATGGTTTCAAAGAAACAAAACCAGCCGCTATAGCATCGTAGCTAAACGTGAACAACACTATTTCTGCTAATATTCGAGCAATATTTACTGAAAACCACCATAATCTGGAGTCTGTATTATTGTTTTTGTTAGTTTTAGGGAATAATAAATCAATAAAGCATTTTATTAGGTTTGAAACATTTTAAGTTTTTTATTTTACTGTTTAATCACTGAATTTAATAGATTGCATGTGCATTGTAGTTAGAATCTCCACCTGTTTTTGGCAAAGTATAAAAATGTAAATGCATTGTGTCTTTTTCTTAACCCCTAGAAGTCTTGGAAGTACAAGACCTGTGATATGGCTTGTATTTTTTTAGACTCGGCACAAAAAAGCACCATGTAACAAAAAGTGCTTGGAACAGTGTATAAGGTTTTCACATTGTTTTGACCTTGTCTTTGCTTTTTGGGGGGATTTATGAATTTTTATGATTCTCAATACTTTTGCTTTTTGTTATAAAACAAACAACTGTACATTGTTGAGATTTTTTGCAGTAAAAAAAATACAAAATTTAATTTTACAATAGTTTAAGTTTTATTTTTGTACTTGTTCATGTTTGTTATGGAATTATTACAAAATATAATGACAAATTATTATTAAAAGAAAATTAAAAAAAAAATGCCAGTTTAAAAGATAATTTACTAGTGCAAAGTGAATAGTAGTAAAAAACTTAATAAGGGTCAATAAAGATATTGATTTTCTCTTAAATGAGTAAAATAAGCACTTCGTCAAGATTGATTATTGATTAATATATATTATACTTAATAAATACCATATAATATATATATATATATATATATATATATATATATATATATATATATATATATATATATATATATATATAATAAAACCTCATATTATTATTCCCTTAAATTATATTAGAAAGTGTGCAAAAGATATGCCACCAAACTGAATTGTCTTAAAATTGCATCAATTGTTTTTCATTATGCAAAATTAATTTTAGCCAACTGATTCAAAATAAAGGCAAAAAAAGCCCCAGAAAGAATAAAAAATTTAAGAATAAATCAAACAAACAGAAACTAGAAAATGAAAGAATACAAACAAATACAAAATGAAAGTTGGAGCAATCAAAAATTCTTTGCCAACGATACAAATCTCAGATCAATTGACCAAGGTTCAATGGTAATCTTTAGAAAATGTGCAAAATATGTAAAGTTGCTTAATTAAATGAGACAAATATTTTTGTGGACAAATCCTCAGTACTATTGCTACGTCAGACAATATTTAAAACTGCTGTGAGTTTAACAGGTGGAGAAATCGATTTCTTTTGACATTTTTCCTTTTTTTTTCTACACGTGACTCGCAATATATGTTCCAGAGCTTCCCTCACGGCACATTCCAGTCCGAGGACCTGCCTGATTTCCATAAAGTTTGCGTGTAGCTTTAAGAAGATTTGCATGGCCCCAGTGACTCATCGGCACAGACTACCTCATCCTGACAAGCACAACACAAAAACAATATATGACCAGCTTCTGACCCGGGGCCATAAAAGCACGTCTAGGTGAAAAAAGTGAACAATTACAGCCCATTTACCCAGATTTAACAATTAAACTGTTGACTTTAGGAATTTCACCAACAAATTGTTTTTTAAGATGAATAAAATATTACGACTGAACATACAACATTGTAGTATAATAAAGAAAATTACATTTTGTAACTTTTTCTCTACATTTTTAACCTAGTTTTGACCACATTTAAACATAAAATATTAGTCTTTTTTATTGTTAGAATCCTGCAACGTCTTTTAATTTGAGACCAAATTGAAATCTTTGGATTAAACATTCATTAACGTCAAAATTTATAACAACCACTTTGACCAGTTTTCTCACAAAAGATCTATAGCTTAAGAACAGACTTAAAATCATTTGACATGCAAAGCACGCTGACTGTTGTCTTTAGTGACTCGCGATGCTTTGTCACAGTTCTTCTCACACACTGTACCACTACAGACAGACGAGGCTTTTCTGCAGATGACCAATTAGATGCTTGGAAAATGACTCACCAATTTGTAACCGTGATGCTGGTGTGTGTTATGCAAGAGGAAGAATAAGACATGTGAGTCGATGAAGTTACAACATGAGGTGGCAGTAAAATGAGATCATCTACTTTCTCCTAAACCATTCTTTATAACAACTTGTAGGTTTGACATGACTTGAGAGTGAAAAGTAAAAAAACTACAGTAACATTATGACCGCTGTAGCATCTTAAATACTGTTGTGTATTGAAGTTCAAATGTAATCCTCATTTCTGTGATACTACGCCGTGATTCTATAAGTTTAGATATTACCAACAGCAACATGGCCAATGCAAGGTTTTCATTAGCAGTCATAAAATGCTCATAATTGAATTGCCATAAAACTTTAGAATTATGTAAATTAAAGCAAAAAAATGAATAAATTGTGAAACAATCGGTACCTTTGATGAATTAAGATAAAATGTGATTCAGTAGTACATTTCATGAATCAATTCAAATAATGTTTTCTGAGTGTTTTTAAAAGGTCTAGTAATAAAAATAAATTTTAGGAATTGAATTTTTGCGCAATTAATTAAAAAATATATAAATAAATGGGAAAACCTATGAATGCGTTGAATTTGGCTTTTTTTATTTTATGGGTTTCAGCCAGGATTTTTTTTACTTAGATACATCAAACAAATCAATCAACAATTACAATTTTAACCTTAAATATTTTTGTTTTTCCTACTAGTGATTGTATGTTTATACATGTTAACCATTAAAAAAGTCCAGGTCCTTTTTGCAAGTTTTAAATTTTTTTTTTACAACTCTTAAGTTTGCTCCAGTGAATTTCCTTTAATTTTTTTTTGCTTTTTAATGCTGGGTATAATTTTTTTTGTACAACAAATATTTTTTAATTAAATTAAACAAAAACACTGAAATTGTACAAAAAATAAAATTCTGAGTATAATACATGTTTTATAAGAAAAACAAAAAAAATGTGAACATTTTATTTAAAAAAAAAAAACAGATGACATGGAACCTTATATACTGTTTCATGCTTTTTTTGTTTCATTGTGCTTTATTTGGGCTAGAAAAACACAAGCCATCACACACCCTGGCATTTTCTGTTCCTTTTATTTTGTCACTTTCATGTTCCGCTCTCCTACGCCCTCCTCAAGTCGTTCCTTTCATGTGAGTCACGGCTTGTTTTCTTAGTTTAGTTAGATTATCAGTACTATTTCCTTAAGATTCATTCTTTCCCCTTCGAGGGATCTTTGTTTTATTGTTTCAATAAATCTGATGTGTTAACTCCTGAGTTCATCCTTCAAAGATCTTGACACCATATCACAGGTCTTGTACTTTTCACCACTAGATGTTACCAATGGCATCAATTTGGGATCTGTAAAATCAAACTGAAAGACGATCACGCATTTTCTCATATTTTAATTTAAACTACCTTGCAAACTATGCTGCATAGCTCTTGTAATCATGAAAGTACTCTAAATAATCCCTTGTATACCCATTTCAATCTCACTAGAGCTTTTTCTGTTTACTTGTAAGCAGCTATAGTGGGCATGACATGGCGGATAGGGGCTGGACTTTGTCATAGAAACACAATTACTCGACCACATTTTGTGCGATTGCATATTTTATCATTTTAAGTGGTAAAATACACATAACATGCTATGCAAATGAAGATAGTGTGTATTTGCTTACTATTGTATGTTTTAAAAGATTTTGGAATGTATGGAATGTCACAGCTATGACAGAGGGGATGTGTGAAGGGACTTTTTTATTTTACCCTGATGCTACAGTAAAGTTTAAGACTGAGCCAGATGATAGAAACAGGGCAGAAATACACTAATAACAGAGACAGAGCAGCAGATGTGCAGTGGTATGCGCTTCGGAATGCATGTGTGAGGGGACATGCTGTGAGACCGGGCGTCTGCAGGAAAATATGCGTTGGTGAGAGAGAGAGTGTGCATCTGTGTCTTTATGTGAGAGAGAGAGAGAGAGAGAGAGACTGAGATAAAAAGAAAGGAAGTAAAAAAAGCGTGAGCGATGTAGACCAACCTCCATGTGAACCGTTTTTAATTAGCAAGTTAAAACAACACACACTTTCCACAGCATTTAACCAGAAGAGACTAAAACAAACTTATATTATTTGCAACAAAGCACATCTCATTAATCCCACCGTTTTGACGTAGCATGCCATTATAATAGTACTTCTGATGCTATTTTGATAATGAAACAATGTTATTTTTAGAGCCGTGTCTTCTAAAGCATCTCATTTCCTTGAATGATGTCGACTCTTGCTCACTATTTGAACTGAATCACTTCCTGCTGAAGCCTTTCATTTTACAGAGAGGAACAAACACAGCGTGCCAGAGATAATTTCAGGGTTTTAAAGGTCGCAACATCCCACAACTGCACGCGAACTGTGCATTTTACAAAACCCATCAACACTAATCTACAATTTTAATAATTTATAGAGAATAACTAGATTATATACGATTTATTACTTAGAAATAATCCAAATTAGCTGAGAATTGTGATCTGGATATGACTGAAAATAAAGGGAAACCAGTTCATATGATTCAGAATGAAGAAATAATTCTATTTCTATCTTTCATTTTATTACTCAAAAGATCTGGACTCATAAAGAGATAAATTAATTCCTTTGTGATTCCTCAGCAATAAACTAAATGACCCCAGATTCCATCTACTCCGTTGTCTCAGAGGCCCATCTACAAAACGAGCAAAACATTTTCTGTGCAAGAAAAGCATACTACAGCTTGAAAAAATAATTGACCCTTGTGTTCGGGATGTTTTCGGCCACTACACAGTGATTTTGAGTCTAAATTTGGCCGTAACTTTTTCTCTGTTTTGACAAAATGAACGATTTTTGGTGACAAATCTTTTTATGTGTATATGCCAAATTGGTTGCTAAGCTAAACAGTCTGGCTGCTATGGAGGGGTCTGTGGCAATATAATGTTGTTATATTAAATATAGTTATATAAACCAATCCCCATGCCTCAGTTATTGTTTAAAGCTGAGAGAGTTCTACGAATTTGGTTGCTAGGGTAAACAGTTTGGTTGCTAAGGAGTGATTTGTGATGTTATAACAAATTTGAAGTTGTTGCTATGATTAACACAACCAAACCCCATTTCTCTGTGTGTTTACACTTGATGTTTAAAATACATTTTAATGAATCACAGTCTGATGATCGCCAGAATGTATTATGTTGATATGTCGTCTTTGACGAGCCAACATAATAATCACAGTTAAGTGTGTAAAGCAATGTATTTTCACCAAATTTGCTTTTAAAACAATCACATCCTTATAAAAGATGGTGAGAAGTAAGCCAAGCAGTTGCTAAGATATTTAGAATTTTTTTGGGCATAGCTACTCTGGGACGCTGCAACGAGAAATTCTTACGTACTAATCCAAGCCTCTTTTTGCAGGTAGATTAGACTCAAGTTACTAACAATCGGATGCAGAACTACACACAAACCATTGGTGAGGGGTTTCAGTAGAACACAAATTGCATATTTGGTCAGAGAGCTGACGATGAAACACCCATTTCCTCAAATATCAGCACAATGACAAGAATAGAGCAGCATTTCAAGATTAAAAGACTCTTCTCCACTTCCGCCATCACACGCATACATATACACACCAGGACCAGTCTGACCAGCAGATCCAGTTTTAATCACTTTTCACAACAGACTCATGGACTCACAACAGTATGGAGGTCCTTGACAGAGATAAACTTTTAACAGCATTTTGTTAATAAAGTGGATTTTGATAAAATAGCAAATGCTGTCTGATTCTTCCTTGGACAAGCTTTCTTTCTCTTGAGGCACTTAAGCTGTTATCATGTCCTTCCAACAGTCTTTATCATTCCTATGGTTCAGGGGATGTGTACGTAGATACCCCTGATTAGGTGCAGTAGGTCCTTATCATCCCTCTCTGACGCTGTTAATACCATATACATTCACTAGAGGGGAAATACATTATTCCATACATTATTCATTCATTCATTTTCCAACCCGCTTATTCCCTTTTGGGGGTCCCAGGGGTCTGCCGGTGCACATTAGGCGAGAGGCGGGGGTACACCTAGGACAGGACGCCAGTCCATCACAGGGCAACATTCACTCATAGAAAGGGGAATTTAGATTCTTCAATCAACCTAAGAGCATGTTTTTCAGATTGTGGGGGAATCCCATGCAAGCAGGGAGGAAGGTCTCTGGTGAGCCTCGAACCGAAACCTTCTAACTGGAAGTGCTATCCACTGCACCACCTGCAATTCCATACATGTGGGTACTATTCAACATTTACTAATCAACCCAAAAGACCTCCACATCGATCCGAATTGAAATGTGCATGAATCTTCAGATGGCTTCTCAGCACGGTGCTCTTTGTCTGGGTTGAGGAGATATTGCTGCAATGATGCTCGCTGCCAGAAGATGGTATTTACGATACCACAGATGCACCACACAGGGAAACAGGAAAGACGAAGACAACCAAAGAGAAGACATCAAAGAACACATAGAAAAAATAAATCAGGAATGTTGAGTGGTTTATTCTGTTGGTGGCGGATTTGTTGCACTCTTTTTCTTTCCTGTGTCCTGTGCAAAGTCACTTAGGAGCGCCACCGAGTGGCTCTTTTACATCCTTCTCATGTCATCAAAAGGAACCAGGTTTTATTGTTTGTTCTTGTGAAAAAATGTATCCAATATGGCACTCTGAATCTCTTTTTGTCCCGTTGATACCCATTGTTGTCACAAGAAACTTCGGACCAAAAATTTGGATCGTTGTGTAGAGACCTTAATTCCAAGCTTATTTTCGAGGGAAAATGTTGTTTCGTTTGATGAAACTCGCCAGTCTAAATTCAGCATACTGCACATGGTTCAAATGAATCATTAGATAAGTTGATTTGATGCCCTTAGGAACGGTGGTCTCTTTCTTACAAGTTACATCTTCCTCACATTTTGTTTACAGTAGGTGCCTCATGATTCTATTCAATGCCCCACTGCAGATACTACGACAGTCTTATATCCATAGGATTTCAAAGGATGCCACCACACTCAATGCTAGAACAGCCCTTCTGCCGTTAGTCTTATTCTACTTTCGGCTGTTCCCAGTATAGGGGTCGCCATCCTTCTACCAATATAACCACTATCCCTCCTCTGCATATGTCCAAACCAGCTCAATCTGGCCTCTTGCTGTTGGTAAGTGTGGTAAAATAACATCTGACAATTCTTCCAGAACAGCCTTCCCTCTAATTCATCAGGTTAACCCTTAGAAGGCTCTGCACACACAGGTTGTTTTTAAGTAGGAATGACTCAACCCAACTATTCTTTGATTTTGAGTTGAAATATAATGTGTCGATTTCAAAAAAGTTATTTGTTTTTTTTTTATTTAAATAAACATTACATAACATATGACATAATTTGCAAGGTAGTTCAAATTAAAATGTGAGAAAAAGCTTGATCGTCTTTTAATTTCATTTTACAGACTTCAAATTGGCACCATCAGGGCCATCTAGAGGTATATATGGGAAGTACAAGACCTGTAGGCTTGTGTTTTTCAAAGTTCTGGCACAAAAAAAGCCCATCGACGGTCATCAATAAACTCCTCCATCCATGTCTTCAGAAACCTTGCTTTGCAAGGTGGAAAGAGGAAGGGGCCAGCTCCAAACTATACCTAAATGAATGGGACAACGAAATCGTCTTTGGACAATCTCATTCTAAATCATTCAGAACTCCATTCACTGGACATAAGGGCCCAAGCTCCTGAAAAACAACACCCACTTAACCAATCAGTTTGCAAAACACTGTCAGATGACACTGTCTGAATAATTGGCAAACCTAGACTTGGATGGAGATGCATGATTCATGACTCCAGAGAACATATCGTAACTTCACAAGAGTCTTGATAATGTACACCTTGGAAATGCTTTACCTTATGCCCTCTACCCACCATTCTTGATGCATCAAGTTTGGAGGTATGCAGTAATTGACTACAGAAAGTACATTCAATAAATATTAGAATGCATCTAGATGCTCTTGAGCCAATCCAGAGAAACACAATGCCTCAGTCATTATGTTTTTACAAGTTTCGAATCAGTGCTGAAATGAACACTTGCTCTTCGGGAAGGGACCCAACGCTCCAGTCACATCGGAGGCCTCAATTCCAGTCGGATGGGAAATGGAGAACAATAGAAGTCCCGATATTTATGATAAGCACAAAAACCAGGCTGTGTGTGTGTGCGCGCATGTGTGTGCCTTAAAATAACACCAGCCATCAAAACAGGAAGTTCAGAATAAATGGCGTCCGAGTCAACCCCTGTCCCCCCTCTGATGTTCAGCTTGTGTAATGCACTGAAGCCATTTCTGGAGTTTTACATTATTTTTTCTGAAAACATCCATCACTACCATTTTCCACCAATGTGTAATACACTCACCTCTCTCTTCTGTGTACACAAGTGTGTGCTTGTTCGGGGGAGGGGGGGGGTTCACAATGTTCCATGAGCTTCCTGTGTGTAGAGTAGAATGGTTTTCTCTGAAAACCATCACGTAGCATTCTTGAAGGCTTACATTGGTTATGGAGAACAGACTGGTAACATTTTATGATCCCTTCATCTAAATATATAAACATTTTATTTTTATAAAAACTGTTTTGAACTTGCATTGTGAAAATATAGGCCTAAATACGACTTCGCACAGGAAATAGGAAAGAAGTGGCTCGCAACAACTCCCTGTGATCATCCATGTGTTCTGCAACTTCTTTGTCATCGACTTCTTCTTACCTGTTTACCTGTGTGGCGCAAAGTGCGTCTGTTGTTCATTAAATGCCATCATCAGGCAGGGAGTGTCATTGCATCCTTATTTCCTTAATTTCCCTTCCTTGCTGATAAACCATCTAGAGTTTTGTGCCAATCACTATTTGGACCGGTGTCTAGAGGCTTAAGAAATGCTTTTTAGTGAAAAGTGGTGTCAGTAATCTGGATTTTATCTCATCGACTTGAGGGTAGAGTGATCACTTAACCATAAAAGATTGCCAAAAGTTTGCCAAACTTCCCTAAGCTGGAAATTGAGGGCAGCCATCATATCTGAAGGGACTTGGAGCAAGAACTCTTCTATGTCCTATAGGTAGAAATTTACTTAAGTTTACCCCAAATATTTAATACCTTGACATCCCAAAGATTAGGATCCCACCCACGACAATTGACAAGGTGTAGAGAAAATGTTCCCTTGTTCCAAGTGTTTTCCATGTTCCAGGTTGTTCTATGGTAGTCAAATTGGCTTGACAAAGCAAATGTATTGTTATTCGTCTTTTGCTTCTGACAAAAAATTATGAACGCATCTCCTCCTAGACTGTTTGAGATACAGCCACCAAGCTTACACCTTACAAACATATATCTAAAACTGGTCTGACTCAGTTTGCTATATATTTTCAGACTGGTACTACTAAAGGAATTCTGGGAAATTGCTGAGAATGCAGGGAAAGTTTCCATTGACGACATTAGGTCAAACTTTGGAAAACTGTTACTCAAACTGGGAATCTCATAGAAACATCAAGCAGACCACACTTGTGGTGGTTATTAGTCTTTGCAAGGTATTTGAACCTCAGGCTCTAGAAGAGTTTAAATATTTTCCATTGACATAATAGCCATTGAAAATAAATGGAAAAAGGCAACAAAAATGGGGGTTTACTTCACAGACTTTATAGTAACCAAAGCAAACCAAATTTAAAAACTCTGTCTCAGCTTTGGAAAATAACAAATACATGGGTGTTGGTCTAATTTACTTATAGTCCTTGACTCCTACATAGCAACCGGACTGCTTACCTTAGCAACCAATTTGACATCTCCATGTCAGCTTACAAAAATGCTAGGGACATGGGGAGTTGATCTATTTTACTCCTATTCACATGAAGCGATAACATTACTAACTTCTCCCTAGCAACCAATTTGGCATATCTTTATCTGAGCTTTTGAAAATAAACATGGGGATTGGTTTAATTTACATAGTCACATGGGGAACATTTCTTTATGTCACTAACCCCTCCATAGCAACCAGGCTGTTGCAGTATCTTTATTTAAGCTTTAAAATTTTATTATAGACTTGGGGGTTGGTTTAATTTACTCAGTCACGTGGGAACATTATATTATGTCACTGACTCCACCACAGCAACCAGACTGCTTACCATAACAACCAATTTGACATTTTCTCTTTGTCAGCAACATTGGGAGTTGATTTGTTTTACTCGTTGTGAAATAGGGAACATTATACTGTATTATGTTACTAACCCCTTCATAGCTACCAGACTGTTTACCTTAGCAACCAATTTGGCATATCTTTATCTAAGCTTAGGAAAATCATAGATACACGGGGTTTGTTTTAGTTACTTATCATGAAATCGACAACATTTTTCAAGTGTATTTAATTAGCACTTTTACGTCAAAGTTTGAGGACACAGTAGAAAACATTTAATTTGAGTCATTTTAAGGGTTGGTTACAATATTACTGACTATCAAATATCTTTTCCATACAGCTTAAATTAAAGAAAATATTTTGTACTGTGTTTCTGGAAGAAACAGTTGATAAACAGTCAACTTAAAATGACCAAAAGCAATTCCATATATTTATTTTTATAAATATTTTTCACCTTGTAACCTGTTGCCGGATCCTCTGTGTGAGTGTGTGGACTACAAAGACGTCAAGCCCTGACTGCTTTGCTCTCTGTCATCACCTTTAAAAGTGTTGAGTGACTAGCAGACCACATAAAACTGCCTAAAATTACAAACACACACGCACGCACCCAGTCATAGATACACACTGAACCCACAATCACAAATAGAGCCGATAAAAAAAATACACGTGCTAAACGTTCGCCAAAACCGAAACAGAGTTAACAGCAGAGTTGTGAGAATCAGCAGACGCAATAACTTCAAAGCCTTCGTGTTGTGTGTTCTTTATCAGTTCAGATTCCAGTCTGAGTGTTTCCTTCTACACTCCCAGACACCACGCCATTAAATGAATCAATCAAGTTCCAGCTCGACGACAGAGAGAAAATGTAATACTTGGTGTGGTTAGGAAGCAAGTAAAGAAGCTTAGGTACAAGAGTCTCTAAAGCTCTGTTTAGAAATCTAAAATAGAATTTCTTCAGTGACCAATTGCGCAAGTCCTTTAATTTTCAGCATAGATGTACCCCAACTATTATCCTGGCTCTCAAAGACCTTCTCAAAGGGGCTCCTCTGTCCTCTACTCGTTATCTGTTTGAACCTGTTATCTGTACAAAAGACGCACTCCAAACTCTACTATGACCAAGACCAAAAAGCTGTCGCAGGACACCAGAAACAAAACTGTAGACTTGCACCAGTCTGGAAAGGTAAACTGTGGGAACAATTATTAGACAATGGAAGACACCAAATCTATGTTGATCTGGGGCTCCTCACAAGATCTCACCCCATGGGGACAAAATCATCACTGGAACTGAGCAAAAATCCTACAACCACACAAAGACCTGTTGAATGACCTGCAGAGAGCCCGTATCAAATAACAAAGTTATCACCGTAACAAACTGACTGTACAGGTCCTGGCGTATCTAAAGTTTGTTAGAGAGCCTTTAGATCAGGGGCATAAAACTCAGCTCCTGGAGGGCCACAGCCCTACACCGTTTAGCTCCAACTAAACACGCCTGATGCAGCTTGTTCGGCCCTTTAGGCTGTTTGTAAGCTAGTGTGGGTTTCTCTGAGCAGGGTTGAAAGTAAACTCTGCAGGGCTCCAGCCCTCCAGGAACTGAGTTTGACACTCCTGCTTTAGATGATACAGAGGTGGATTTTGAGAACGCCAGACTGAAGCACAAGACCAGTATGACCATCAAAAATATGAGCGCAAGTTTTTATTTCTTGTTGCTTTACATTTATAGTTGTTTACAAAGAGAGATTTTGTACACACTGTTTTTATTTTTTATTAACAGCATTTATTACATAAAAATAAGAAATATTTTCCAGATTTTGAAAGTTTTATCTCCTATGAAAAGAAAAATTGGTGAAAAAAAACACTATTTTCTCACTAAATGATTGAAAATATGAGGCAAACTGTTATAATAGCACTATAACTATAGCAGTAAAAGGGTTAATAACCACCTGTGAAAAGCAGCATAACAGGCTACATCCCCCTAGCATCAACCAGTAACTCAGTATTCATTGTGTGTCACGGCAGCATGCTGAGATTTCCGTGTTTTATCACTAGAGAATACTGTATTCATTTTGTTTTCTTTTATCCTTGTTAATCGAATGAAAATGGCTTTAGTAAGTCCTTTATTGAGGTGCCTGAGAAAACATCCTTCCAGCGCCTGTTCTCATGTCAGCGCCCTGACCCCTGCTACAGCATGTGTATCAGCTCAGATCAGCCAGATGAAAGCTTTCTCAGAGAGTGTGCGGATCCCAAAACCTGACACTCCTGAGAAAGAAACTCAAGAGGAGCCTCACAAAGCTCCCATCCGAGAGGGCAAACACATGCCTCATGTCAAAAACCAAAGAGAGGGAGAACGTAATAAGCAAAATGCTGCATGGAAAAGGGTATTTTCTTTCATGCACCTGTTCATATAGAGAATTAACCAGTGATTTTTAGCAAATTTTCACACCTCTAATTTGTTTTTCTTTCACAAAAAAAATTGATTTACGATTTTAATTGATTTCTTTTTCACCCCTTCAAAACACACTATAACTTTGATAATTCTTACGGAGGCTAACACGGTGAGTGCGCAATCTTACGGAAGCTAACAGGGTGAGCGTCCATTCTTACGGAGGCTAACAGGGTGTAATTAATGCAAACTGGTCCAAGGGAAAAATTTCATCTGCCCCTCAAGAAACCACACCCTTAAAATATGCTTCTTAATAAATCTTAATCCAACAAATGAAATAAATGAAAATTCATCCCCTTCAGAGTTTTCATGAAGGTTAAATTTAGAGATTTAAATCAGCAAAACTAGTGGAGGCAGGGGTGGAAATATGAGTTTTTCAGCTCCAAAGTTGGCAATTTACCATTGGAGTGAATGAGAACCTGCTCACTTCTGGGCCAGCCTCTGAAGGCCTGTAGAGGAATTGCAGTTCAGTCACTTCCAATTAGGCTTCAAGAGGGAACACAGGAGGTTGCCCCTCGAACTGCACATTCCTGGTTGTGATGTAACTTCCTGTTCGATCTCAGAACAATAAGACTCAAAATATTTTTTCTAAATAAATATCTACTACACAACAACTACTCTAATGTTAAGCCTGTATTTTTATTTTGAATTTCACTTTCTGGCACATTTTGGATAAAATGCACCGACTCGAGCTGCCTGTGGGGCAGGTATCTACTGGCTCAAATGAATGATGTGACTAGAGCCTGGTATGATCCCAGTTCAGATGTTCTTGAAATTGGGGGATGTTAACTAAATGAGCAAAGAACTCGATCGTATAGACTCTGCTTTTATAAACATGGTCACACCAGGTCTATGAATAGTGTAGCTTTCGGTTGTTTCCGGTTTAGGCAATACTTCCTGTTTAGAATGTGATGCATCTCTGACTCATCTTGCAGGGCTTGAATCGGGGACGTGGCCAAAGGCTTGGCTGATGAGTAATCAATACCTGTTCTTCTCCCCAACTCCAGAGAAGAGAGTCCCATAGCAGCCATGGTCTTTGTGTGCTTTCCTTCTGTGTTATCTATCTTTATTTTGATTTTGAGTTGATGTGGTTTAGTCATTTGTCACTACTAGTTAAACAAAAGAACCACGGTCGCCCGTTTGAGGATAGCTGCAGAAGAATGATTTCCTTCTTCACCTCCTGCCACCCCCCTAAATATAAACTCTATGGAAGTTGACCAAAACATAGAAAAAAAAAATCATAGACCGTATTATTTACTACTCAAAAGTCTTTGTTACAGTAGACAAAGTTCAAAAGTGAACCATACTGCAATTAATCAGAGCATTATTGTTTTGTGGCTTTCGGTGCATTGTCGAGGCCCTAAGCCTGCTAGTTACCAAATTTTACACACGTCAGAAATCATTTTTCAAAAGTGAGTAAGGAAAAATGGCTCTATAGCGCCACCTAACGCATTTCAGCTTATGTTGCTGAACTTCAGTATCAGTTTGTTGTACATGAATGAAATTTGGCGCACATGTGTAAGGTACAAAGACCTAAATATAATAAAGAAAGGATTGCATTTCCAAGTCGGCTATTTCGCAAAAACTCTAAAAATGGGCACTTTTGCTTAGGTCATATTTTAACAAACGTTTTTAAACAAAAAAAGATTCTATCTGTTCATCTTCAAACTCATTTAGTCATACCTTTAGGCGTGTGGGTGGTAAATGACAAAGATTTTTTGACTGTTAAACTATGTGCATACGGCAGCCGCAAAAGTGAGAAAACCGGATTTTGCTAATTACTCCCCCATGCAATGTCCGATCGGGTACAAATTTAAGAGTCTATGTCTGGACGAATACATGTAGCACCATACAGTGTCAGTTATAACGCCACCTAGTGACAACATGGAATATACATTTATACTGCTATTTCAGACTGTGTTCCAAATTTTAGAACACTTCTGCACGGAACAAAGATCTATAGCAAGTTAAAAGGAGTGAAATTTCAAAACTGACGGGAAGTCAGTTATTTTTTATTTTATTGTAAGATTTTGCACAGTTTCAGTACTTTGATGAACTTCTCTCAGAGATTTTATTCGATTACCTTCAAAACTCATCTAAAGACCTTTGCAATGTTTTTTTGGTTCATTTATCCCCACGAAAAGTAGGAGGGGCCATGTGCTTGATGGAAAGGATTGACAGTTACAGTGAGAAAGATAATTTACACTTCTAATGATTCGGAAAAGTCCTTCCCAAACACAAAATGAATTGTATATAACAAGGTGCATGTGATGGGGTGTGTTTGAACAATAACTGTATAAAATAAGGAAAAGACACCTTTGACCTCAATTATTGTTAATAAATCTAACTTGCTTGCACCTCAAAACCACACTTTCCTCCCTTTATTGAGAAGTGGTCGTGATGAATATTACATGCAAAATTCTATATACAAATAAAAAAAGGCACTTGTGAGGGCAAGAACCCCATTGGCATATTCCCTGAATTATTCATTCAAAAGAATATTTTGGAATATCCTTTTCAGTTAGACCACTGTTGTTATTTGTAATTATAGACAAGACAATCACAGGAAAGGACAGAAGAGCAATGGTGACATATCAGGAGTGTCTGCCCATTGTTTCTGCCTCAGCTCAGCTGGCTGCATGACAAAAAGATTCCAAAGTGCACGTATATGTCTCTTAACATTACTCATGTGTTTTCGGTGAGGGTTCAGGTCTAAGGTAATGCTCTGGTATGCTCAAAAACCTGTTTTCTGAAGTACCCTTGAGGAGAAAAAATGTCATTCATGTGGAGACTGTTTATAGAATGTGCAAGAAATTGGCGAAGAGAACTGTTTTTACAACCAAGTTGAGAGTGTGGATGAATGTTAAACCAGTGTTGGATATTTTTAAAAGGAACTTGCAATTATAGGCTTGTAAATGCAGTTATACACGAACTTTAAAAAAAATAATTTCTAAGCTCCTTATGAATGCTATAATAACCTATAGCTAACCTTTGCGCACCTTAGTAACTGTAGCAGACTTCGATATTTTGTCAATAGCCATGTTTCCTAAAGACACTAATGAAATTTATGCGCACAACTGGAATATCAAATAAAATATTTGCAAATAAAGCACCGTTTGCTTCCAACGACACCAAGCGAACAAAATTGTCACTTCCTGAACAAGTGGCGCCAAATGTCAAAGAAAAATGGAAGTTGCTGCTTTAAGAGAAGGCCAGTTTTCATTTATAAAAACTTACTCGCGTCTTGGAAGATGTAGACAATATTTAGTCATGTCGTCTTGCTTTGGAGCCGGGGGGCTGCTCTATGGGAACGAAGCCAGTCTAGACAGTTCTGGGAGGTGACAGATTTAAGGAATTTAAGAATGACCAGAAAATCATTTCATATGTTGTGCAATAAAACCAGCCCATTGTTTAGTTCATTAATGTAGCCCTATTGCACACTAGCTCCGACAGAAAAAGGAATTGCACTGCATGCTGGGATTTATTCGGTGAAGGTGTTCCCACCGAAGTTTATGCTCATTTTTCTCTCATCAAATAAAAAGTGTTTTTTTTTGTATACTTTGCTTTGTGTATAACTTTTTTTATGCACATTTTCAAAATGTATGCACTTTTTGTCGTTTCCATCCAGGGTTTTTTTATGCAATATTCCAAAATAAGCATACAAATAGGTGGATGGAAGCTACTGCCAACCACTGATCACAAATTGTCTAAAAGCAGTCAAGCTTTGGCACAAAAACAACTGATGCTAATATTAACTCATAGGTAAGTACAGGACGGACAGGAAGTGAATGGGGAGAGAGAGGGGGGTGACTGGGAAATGACACAAAGTTGGGAATCGAACCCGGGTCCCCTAGCGCAACTGCGCTGTGTTGTGCTCAGCGTCCTCTACACCACAGGAGCATGACAACGACAGCCTTAGTTTCAATTACCGTATTTTTCGGCTCATAAGACGCACCGGCACATAAGAGGCACCCAATTTTAAATGAGGAAGATCTAGAAAAAAAAGATTCTGAACCAAATACTTTTGTAAAATATTTTATATCAACTGTGTAAAAGTTAACAGCCAAACATGTAACATGAACAGACAATAAACAGAAAAAATAACAAAAAAAAGGCTGTAATGTTTTTCTTCACCCCCACTCATCATTCTAAAGTCCACCATTCGTTATCACCATCACTGTTCCAGTGCAACATTGCCCCCACATTAGTAATACCGTAATCACCAGTAACATTGTCACTACATTACTAATAATAGCCAGTAACATTGTCACTACATTACTAATAATAGCCAGTAACATTGTCACTACATTACTAATAATAGCCAGTAAAATTGTCACTACATTACTAATAATATACAGTAACATTGTCACTACATTACTAATAATAGCTAGTAACATTGTCACCACATACTAATAATAGCCAGTAACATTGTCACTACATACTAATAATAGCTAGTAGTAACATTGTCACCACATACTAATAATAGCTAGTAACATTGTCACTACATTACTAATAATAGCCAGTAACATTGTCACTACATTACTAATAATAGCTAGTAACACTGTCACTACATTACTAATAATAGCTAGTAACATTGTCACCACATTACTAATAATAGCCAGTAACATTGTCACTACATTACCAATAATAGCCAGTAACATTGTCACTACATTAATAATAATAGCTAGTAACATGGTCACTACATTACTAATAATAGCCAGTAACATTGTCACTACATTACTAATAATAGCCAGTAACATTGTCACTACATTACTAATAATAGCCAGTAACATTGTCACTACATTACATATAATAGCTAGTAACATTGTCACCACATTACTAATAATAGCCAGTAACATTGTCACTACATTACTAATAATAGCTAGTAACATTGTCACTACATTACTAATAATAGCAGTAACATTGTCACTACATTACTAATATTGTCACTACATTACTAATAATAGCCAGTAACATTGTCACCACATTACTAATAATAGCTAGTAACATTGTCACTACATTACTAATAATAGCCAGTAACATCGTCACTACATTACTAATAATAGCCAGTAACATTGTCACTACATTACCAATAATAGCTAGTAACATTGTCACTACATTACTAATAATAGCCAGTAACATTGTCACTACATTACTAATAATAGCCAGTAACATTGTCACTACATTACTAATAATAGCCAGTAACATTGTCACTCATATTAATAATAGCCAGTAACATTGTCACTACATTACTAATAATAGCCAGTAACATTGTCACTACATTACTAATAATAGCCAGTAACATTGTCACTACATTACTAATAATAGCTAGTAACATTGTCACTACATTACTAATAATAGCTACATGTTACATAATAGCCAGTAACATTGTCACTACATTACTAATAATAGCCAGTAACATTGTCACTACATTACTAATAATAGCCAGTAACATTGTCACCACATTACTAATAATAGCTAGTAACATTGTCACTACATTACTAATAATAGCTAGTAACATTGTCACTACATTACTAATAATAGCCAGTAACATTGTCACTACATTACTAATAATAGCCAGTAACATTGTCACTACATTACTAATAATAGCTAGTAACATTGTCACTACATTACTAATAATAGCTAGTAACATTGTCACTACATTACTAATAATAGCTAGTAACATTGTCACTACATTACTAATAATAGCAGTAACATTGTCACTACATTACTAATAATAGCCAGTAACATTGTCACTACATTACTAATAATAGCCAGTAACATTGTCACTACATTACTAATAATAGCCAGGAACATTGTCACTACATTACTAATAATAGCAGTAACATTGTCACTACATTACTAATAATAGCCAGTAACATTGTCACTACATTACTAATAATAGCTAGTAACATTGTCACTACATTAGTAATAATACAGTGGTTCTCAAACTTTTTTAGTCGAGCCCCCCTTTAAACCTTTAAAAGAACCTGGGCACCCTCATATGTAAAATAAAAATAATAATTAATTAATAATTATTTTAATGTAAAATAAATGTAACTACTCCTTAATGTAAGTGGAACGTCCACTGCTAGGTCTATGTACCACATTGTATTTGTATGTATGTTGCCCTTTAAGAGTGTGTGCGAGGAGAGGGAGAGACGAGTGTGTGCGCTGCTCTTCCCCTGGGACCGCTACCCTGTTACATATTGTTTACTTTTGTTTTGTGACGCTGAAGGAGGCTAAAAATAAAGGTTTGAGTTTGGGATGATGTGCTCGTCTTGAAGCTCCTTCTTTTTCCACTGGCTATCCGGCACAAGCGTCACATCAGGCTCAAGAAACATCGCAGATAAACTATTACCTGTGGCCATTTCACATCTTGAAATGTATTTTAGCGTGAGAAATCGGGTTGTAGCGTGAGAGATCACTCAAATGTGAGAGTATTACGTTTAATGTGTGAGAAACGGCAGCTGAGCTCTGTAGTTTCGCTCGTGAGTATGGATGCGGAAGCCAAAAGCATTGTGGGAAATGTAGTTTTTTCCCCGTTTTCGTTACAACCGCGCTATGGCAGAGATGGGCGATGACGTCAGCGCGCAGCACCGGCTGTACAAATATGGCCGCGGCTTCGGCCTAGCTCCGGAGCTCTTACGCCTCTCATACGGCCGTGACCGGACTTCGCGTCTTACGAGCTGAAAAATACGTTAATTAATTTTTTTTGTCTTTATTTTTTAACAACTTCACTCCATCACTTTTTTTAACTTTAATAGTTTAATAGTTAATAGTTTTTGATAGTTTAAGTATCAAAACTTTCATATTAGCAAATGCTAACACTAGCTTGTTTCAGCTCAAATATGAATAAATTATTCATATGCCTTTGCCAAACTGTTCACTAAAGTACACCCTTGTACAAAGCAGCTACAAATTAAGAATTCTCCTATGTCATCGAAGGACCTGAAAGCTGATTGCGTTTGAGTATCGGTTTCATGAACTGAAAACTCAACTGTGGTTGGCTGATCTTTCATATGAGGCAGGGCGTAGCAATAAGTCAGTTTGGGTCAAAAGGGTTCGATTTCTGTCTTTTCCAGCTCAAGCTTAAATACATTTTTTTTCAGTGGGAGGTGCCACAATAGAACTGCTTAACCAAGATAAAATAACAATTATTTGAAATTATTGTGCATTAATTCTTTTACAACAATTGAAACATCTGTTTTGTAAAATTATGCATTTGGCTTAACATCTTTATAGTGTCCCGGATTATAAAAAAATCCTTTAAATAAAATAACAATCAGGATTTAATGATTTATCACTCACATTTAAAACAGACATTTAACAAAAGAAAAAGTCATTTGTATTTTAGTAGTAATAACTGTTTATTTTGTATTTTTAGTATTTTGTAAATATTTTACCCCCCAAAAATTCAAACATGACTCCTGGTGGAAACTAAGTATGCAAACAAAATGGCTGCTATATATATCACAACTACATAGTTTCCTGAAATTGACATTACAAATCATAGTTTGACTAAGTATACAGCTCTAAGGCACACAAGAAGGGGGAATCGTGAAAATGCTAGGTCTCTAGAAACTCCTCATGTCAAACTATCTGACTATGCTCTAATATCGCCCACATTAAAATATGAACTACATGGGGTTAAATTACTCTACTTGGAAAAAAGCCAGATTTCCATGACTCAACTATATGTTGAAATGAAAAAACACATTTAAACCCACAGTTAATTTGTAAATATTCTGAAAAGTCAACAGGTTAGCATGAGGTTTGGTTTATGGGCAGGCTGTAATTACCAAGTCTGTGATGCATGTGTATGTGTCAAAAACGAATTAGGGTGGAACACAGGCCTATGTATAATGCATCCTGAGTATTATTTTCCCACACTGCCCTGACCCAAGTTTCCATGCCTGCTCATGTTCTTCGTGCCGTGACCCCTGAACACCCTCACTTAAACATTCATTAGCAACACAAGCTTCAAAACATTGGCGAATATCAGCTCATTTAAAGTGCTCTGCCCAAACTAGACAACTTAAAGACATTTTTACATTTACATTTATGCATTTATCCAAAGTAAAAATAAGCAGTTTGTTACAAGGTCCGATAAATTACAAGACAGACACATAGAAGACATTTGAGCTGATACAGAAAATAAATTCAGTGCTTCAGAGGTTGTTTTTTTTTATTAGTTAAGTTACCAAGTGCTCTCGAAAGAGTAGAGTTGTTAGTAGCTTTTTAAAGGTTGAAAGAGACTCAGCTTCCAGGGACATTAGTTTCTTATGGATCGCCTTCAAATGTTCCTTGTTATGCTTGTATAAGTAAAACATGTTAACTAGCTTCATCTTCACTTGATTTACTTGGTGCCACCACTGCATAAACAAAGCATTCTAGACCATAAAATACTTTTCTCACTTGTTCCCCCAACATTGATTACTCACTCTTGTTGCGTAATCTTTTTTACCATTTTTCCCCTAAACTTGATTACCATTCCCTGTTCCCTAACCTTATTTACCTTGCCCTTGTTCCTCTAACCTTGTGTACCTCGCCCTTTGTTCCCTTAGCCTTGTTTACCTCTGTCCATGTTGCCCTAACCTTGTTTACCTTGCCCTTGTTCCCCCAACATTGTTTACCTTCTTCCTCTAAACTTGTTTACCATTCCCTGTTCCCTAACCTTGTTTACCTTGTTCCCCTAAACTTGGTAACCATTCCCTGTTCCCTAACCTTGCCCATGTTCCCCTAACCTTGTGTACCTCATGCTTGGTTCCCTTAGCCTTGTTTACCTCTACTCATGTTGCCCTAACCTTGTTTACCTTACCCTTGTTCCCCCAACCTTGTTTACCTTCTTCCCCTAAACTTTATAAACATTCCCTGTTCTCTAACCTTGTTTACCTTCCTCTTGTTCTCCTAACCTTGTCTACCCTACCCCTGTTCCCCTATCCTTGTGTACCTTGCCCTTAGTCCCCAAATCATGCATTCCTTTCCCTTGATCCCATAATCTGGTTTACCTCACCTTTGTCCCCCTAACCTCATTTATCCTGCCATTGGTACTCCAATGTTGTTTTCCTTGCCCTTTTTCCACTGACCAGGTTAACCTTGCCCTTGTTCCCTCAACCTTGTTTACCTTTCTCTTGTTCCCCTGACTTGGTTGACCTTGCCCTAGTTTCTCTAACTTGGTTGATCTTGCCCTTGTTCCCCTTATGCGGTATCCCCTGACCATGTTACAATGGCTCACCATGCCTTTCATTTGTCAATCATGATCGTGCTTTCAACAGTATAATATATTTAACTTGTTTCATATACAGGGAAAAATGTATTTTACTACCATTCTTTTTAAAACTTTTTACATCACAGGTAGTAGATACAACCTCACTAAGGATTTATAGACAGGCTGTTAAAAAATAAGACATTTCAGGACTGTAAATACACAATGACACCAGTCTAAAGAAACAATGTATGGACTGGAGAACACATTGTACATAACACAGGTCATTGTACATTAGTCTTAAATAATGAGTTTAATGCATTTAGCACATTCTAAATCATGATACACCATTTATGAGGCACACCTAAATACTTTTCACCCACCAATCAGACGCGGTGTCCCAATCCAGAAGTGTGCCTCCTCCCGAGTCCGTATTTTAAGACCACTTTCATCACAACAGTGCGCAAAGATCGTCTCATTTCGGCAAAACTCGAAGGGTCTTTTAAATGCACCCTTTAAATGCGTCTTACTTTCCCCTGAATTTGGAGGACGCATTGCAACCATCCTTTATGACCTCAGATATCTCAAAATGCGTTTTTTTTTAACAGGATTAGAACAAAACACACTTCAATTTGTATTTAAATATAACAGGTTTTTATTATGGACGGTATTCACAGGATTTTTTAACTGTTGGTAGAGGTGTATGTTAAAACACATTTTATTTTAAAAACAGTAACATATGTAGCCAACTAAATGGTAACTAAATATTGGTGTATGGTATTATGTTTTAAGAAGCAGACAAAGGAGTTTATAAAACTTATGAAAACAGAATGAAGCTAGACCATCATCCTGGTTTAAATAACAACATAAAATAGAAATTAATCCCACAAATGCGACTAATTACAACGAGATTGTTCTATATCATGCCTCTGCATGTTTCACTATCTTCGAGCAGTTTGGTTGCTTACATTTTGAAATCTGTTGAAACGAGACGCCATGTTATTTTTAAAAGTCTAGTGTAATTATTAGTTATAAAGCGATTCACACCTAAAACACGCTGTTATTTTTTTAGGTGAAAAAAAAATAGCTTCTGAATGTAATTAAACTTGTGACTCCAGCTTTTGTTCTTTTTTCCAATGACTTTCCATGCAGCAAGAACTGCGAATAAGTTTTGGTGGCTCCAGAGGCCAACACATTGAATAAGGAGAGCTTTAATCAACAACAGAAGAGACCTTAGCCATTTTAATTAGCCAAACACACACATACCCAGTGTCCCCTGGGCGCACTGGTGATAGGGCTCGGATTGTTTGGTTTCCTGTCAAACTGAGGTGATTACAGTTCCAGTCATGGCTTCTTCGAAAACAATCTGCATTTTTATAAATAGCCTTGGGGAACAAATGTGTTTTTGTTCTGTTAAGCAACACATTTATCTCTCTTCTTTTTATTCTTCTTTCTCTGAACTAAAATTAGCCAAGAGAGCCATTCCTCACTAGTCACTGACAACATCCTCTTTCACAGCTTACACAGTGTTTGTATGTGTTTCTTTCGGTTGTGTAACATGAACCTGCAGATGCTGCTTAGGACATCCCATAAAAGCTCACAAAGAGAGTTGGTTACCATGGAGATGCTTCTACCTATACATGGAAGACGGGTAACAGTGAGGAAGTGTGGTGTTGGTTACAAGTGCAACATAAAAGAAACGAAGGCTCTTCCTGTTTGCTATCTTTTTTTTTCCTGTTCATGAGTTTTGTGTGTGTCTATTTTTGAAACTGGCAGTTTCTATTGCAGCACAAGTCAACATGGTCACAATAACCACAAAAGTGAGGTTTTTCTTTAGATTCTAAAACAATTGTTTTTAAATGTCTTCACACATTTTAAAATCAAAATTTGTTGGGGTCATTTTATCCGGATGGGTGTTGCCAAAACCTTCCAGTTCCAACATTCAATGGATTACCCATGTTAAAAGTCTGGGGCCTTTTTCCACGTTTTCGAGGGCTTTTTGCAACTTTACTAATAAGTTAACCTTAAAGTTTTTGAGACAATGGTTGATACAATTTTTTTTATGCAACAAAACTTTTTGTTTGAGCTTTTTTCTACCGGAAAGTGATTGTGCCCATATCACTAGTCTTGTACTTCTTTTCGCCATGTTTTTCTTTCTTTTCAATTTTCACATTGTTTTGCATTTGTTCGGGACTTATAAATTTTTATCTTAACACATTTGATTTTTGTTATAAAACACAAAGAACAGCTCGTTCTCCATTGTTTGGACTGAAAAACAAAACACAATACTTAGAATAACATTTTTTGTTCAATTTTAGACTTGTTTTGAATTATTGTAAGACGCTGGGGTTTTTATAAAAAATATAGGTGTGGTTTTTTTATTATTATTTAAAATTTTTTCAAATAGACTAGACTGTTAGTGGCAATCAGCACTTATATCCTAAATTAAGATTGGTAAGACTTTTAAAGGTGTCATTTGAAAAAAAAAGTCTGGCTTGCTTATCTTTTCAACCTAAGCTTGAAAAAAAGCTTGTCTTTTTAACCTTATCTTTTCTACAACATTCAAAAATGAAACAGTCTAGACATGTACACATTATACGTGCCAATGGAGATGCATCAAGGCAAGTTGAATATCAGCAGTGTTCTTTAGCACAGGAGCTCAAGCTTTTGCTAAACTCTTTATAGTGTGAGTTTACTTGTTAAAAATGTTTAGTAAGCACATAATCAAGGTTCCACATCTTCAGCATAAACTACAATGTTGTGAGCATAATATGACTTCAGAGTAGCATGGTAATTCTGCTCACCACAAGTAAAAAGAACTTCATATTTAATACCAAAACTTCCTGATTAGCATAAATGATAAAATACTGGTGAGAACTAATAACATTCTTCAGGATTCACTTAGTTATACAATATTTTAGTCAAAAATTCATACATTTCACTCACAACCATGTGACAATATTATTACATGAGAGGTTTTCTTTATAAATTAGAAGTTAGCAGCTCAGCTATTTTCAAAAACACACATCTTAGTTTTCTCAAAGTGCAAATGTTTGTTCACAGCCAAGACACACACAATGCACTGTTAGCGAGCTAGCTGGAAGGGGTTACTTTAGCTAAACAAACATGGAGTACATTAAATAGAGCAACGAATCCCAGTGTGTAGCTCCTTGAGCCTTTCAACAAGGCAAAAGAAGACAAATTGCAGAGCTATTTTGGTCCGTCTCACGTGGCCACTCTAAAAACAAGAACTCCAACAGAAAACACTAGTTCATAGTTGAGTAATGGCTAAGTTAGCCTAGCGTTTGATTAGCCCCAAGGGTGCAGACCCTAATCAGAGAGCAAAAATGGACAAATGAAATACAAGAAACCAATAGAAATCATGTACTTTTAAAAACATTAGCCTACATAGAAGTTTAAAACAGTTCTATTGATTTATTTAGTATTTTTTAGCTGTACAGGATTAAAAACTCTAGCTGCATCTTTAGCACTGAGCTCTCAGTCAAAAAATTAGACTGAGAGAACCCATATTTTCTATTTTTGAGGAAAAAAGCAAAACGCTGTGAGATAAGATGACATTTAAATAGGCCTCCTTGTCTCACAAGTTTTACTGTTGCTAAATCGACCTTGTGCAAGACAGGATCTCCAATTTTAGACACATTTGACCGCATTCACATGCGCTCGCTGCTAATCTCACCATCTGCCTTTCCTTTTTTTATATGGCTCTATCAATCACTCCTGTCCTGATATTTCACATTCCTCCAGGTCAGAGGAATCTTATTAGACTTTATTTAATGATTTACAGTTTGTCACTGTATATATACATAAATATATTGGTTTAGACCAGTAACTACCCACAAAAAAAACTATTGTTATTGAGTCTATTTTAGTCCAATATCATAACAGCTGCTAAATTTTTAATCATGTAAAAAACATTTAAATATTAGGTTCTTTAGTCATTTGTTCTCTCTATCCGTTTTATTTATTTACTTTGAACAATTTTTTTTTTCATTTCAAAGGTCCAATTTTTTTACTCAGTAAAATACATTTTTTAATCAGTTGCTTTCAGAATTTACATTGTTTTACATTGAACTGTAGATAAAACCATTTTTCATGATGTGTGTCCATAAGAACACAGCTACATCATTTTACTGTAATATATACTTTAGATTACTAATATATTGTTAAAAGACTGTGAGAAAAAGCTTTTTTTCCTATAAATAACATACTTTTCCCCTCAATCGTTAATAAACAGTGTGCCGGTTGTTTATATGTGTAACACAAATTACAGGACACTGGATGAAAATAATATAATAATATAATGTTCCCCATGTTATTACATGTAAAATAAAACGTTAAGTTGAGATAGAGATATGCCAGTTTGGATGCTATGGTAAAAAGGCTAGTTTCTATGGAGGAGTGAGTGACATATTATAAAATTCTCCTTTTGACTCCAAGCTCCATGTCTCAATTATCTTCCAAAGCTGAGATATAGTTCTATGAATATGGTTGCTAGGGTAAACAGTTTGGTTGCTAGAGAAAAGTTTGGTTACTCATGACTATGAGTAACATAACCAAACCCCATTTCTCAACCATGTTTCATCTGGCAGATAATTTATTTACTTAAAAATATTATATCACTATTTATAACCTCAATGTTTTGTATATATGCGCTAGTCATTTTACATCTCATGTGGTAAATTGAAGTGTGACGAACACAAAATCTCGGGGACTCCTTTGAACAGTAAGGCCTTACATTTGTAATCTTAGTTTAAAACATAACCTCGACTTCATTTTCTTTAATAAAGGGCCACGATACACGGGATGCAAAAAATATATTTTCAGAGATTTAAATGCGTTTAAAATTTTTTTTGGGAAAATGTATTTTCTGTTACATTTAATTGTGGGGAAAAACTGTTTAATGTCTGTCTTTTGTTCGTGATTTTTGACTTCCTGTTTGAAAATACAATTCTCAGGAAGTGATGAACCTTTGTCCTATAGGGTGTCTATGACTCACATGTATTTAAATTATTCATGAGCTTGACCGCTATTATCCTATGAGAAGATGCAGCAATTAAATATTAATGATGCACAACTCTGCAGACTTTGCAGTAGTTTGGAGTTCAGAATGGGTCGCAAGTGTTTGTTTTCGTGGTACTGAGGTGAAACATGGGTTTCCTCGTGTTGAAGTCAGGGCTAAACTCTGGTGGGTTGACACCAACAACCGACATGTTGAAAACTGGATTTGTAGCAAGCGTTTTCCTTGAGAAACCTACGAGAACTGGAGAATGGTGGACCTGAACATTGCACATCATGCAGGTTGCGATGCGGCTACAATTAAGATTAGAATCCTACTTCAGTGCAGTTATGTGTGCGTTTTATCAGCTGTTATCAAACACTTATTTTTGATGTTTCTTATCGAAAGCCAAGCCACACCCACAGCCCAACCTACTCTGTGCAGCTGTACACGACCATTTTTTTTTAATAATCTCGGGCAGATGAGACTCGAAATAAGCCTTTAACCTCTAAACCAGTTTTTACAAGCATTTCATTTGTAAACATTGTAAATGTATAACTAACTTTATAGTTATGCACAGTTTATAAATTAAACTTTAAATATTAGCGAAATCTGAATATTTCTGACATGGAACACCAGTCCAATCAAAGGCTCAGTAAGCACCATGTACACAAACCATGAAAAATGAATAATTTTTTTACTTGCCCCAGGAACTGTTACTCAAGTAGGCAACTGTAAACACAGATAGCATTACTGCTAACCTAGCTTTCGAATCTCTCACACGCTCCTGGGCTGTCTCATCCATCAGGCTATCTTTTCAACATCAGACACATTCCTCTCATTGCCCTGGTGAGGCTGTTTCTCTTTCTGTTGATAAATCGCTTGAGTTAGCTGTAAAACACACATTCGCACAATCACTCAGCTGACTGGTGTGACCGCTTAAGCTGCTTTAAGTTTCAGTCATGTTGTAACACACTTTAGGGTTTTAAGCCACAGAGAGTGTGATGGCTTGTCAGCAGTCTGCTCCTAGCACGCATTATCCCCTCAGCTGGAAATGGCATAAAGAAGAAGTTCATAAATCGGAATGATCTTGGTATTGTTTGAATGGGGTGATTTACGTCAGAAGATTTTGTAACTGATGTTTAGATCAGGACTCATCCACTGGCATTACAAGCTTTATATTCAACACCATCTTTCAAAGGGGTGAGGATTTAAAAGCGCAATTTTTTTTCAAGAACATATAGTTTAATGTAGAAGGGGTGTTTTCAATAGTGTTCATTTGGAGGAAATTATTGCAGTTCTTTAAGACCCAATGGTTGCACAAAGCCATCTTTTGAAGCCATCTTTAAACGAGGCTGCTCACGCGGTAAATTAGATATTTCAATGACATTGAAAAGGATCAGAGAGCAGTCGCCTAAAAGCCTGGACACACCAAGTCGACGCTTGGGCTCTTTCGAACAGTTGATGGATGTTGGTGAGCAACATCGGTTTGGTATATTCCGCAGGTTTGCTTTGGTTGAGCTCATGTCGGTAGAAGTTTGCACGATTCAACTTGCTGTGTTCTGGTTTTCGACAAAAGAGAGCATTCTGATTGGCTGTCAGACAACAAAATAAGAGCACATGGAGACATGAATGTGAAGTGACTTAAAAAGCAAATGATAGAGTCAATAGGGTCTCTTTCAGAACCAGCCATGGCGTGGAATGTAGGATTTCTAAATAAATCTTCCATCAATCCCATGTCTGTCTCTAAACTAAAAAAAAAACAGAAAATTATTTTTTTTTTCCATTTAGAATTTTTAGCCTTTTTCAGATACATACTTAAAACTGGTTTTCCATTCTGCAAAAAAAGATTTTCGAAATCTGACATTTTGATTTCTCGACTACGCAATGTGTCCCAGAAGTTCACGCATGGGTGTTATGGATCTGGTGAAATCTCACCTATTTTCTATAAAAGCGTTTATATCATTTGCTATCAATATATCAGAAGTGTATAACAGCTTTTCTGTGTTGTAAGTCAAGATACATGGAAAAATAAGAGCAACAAACACTTACAGAACAATATATTTATGTGTAATAATATCTCCAATTAGAACAATGTATATATGTAAACACTATATTAAATAGAGATACAGAAGAAATCAAAAAACTAATGATGTTTCATAAACATCACCTGTACAGTTACATTTCAGCAATAAAGAGGCAGGATCATTTGAGCTTAGTCTACATATGCATATGTATGGGGGTTTTTTGAGCCAGGGGAAAAAAAAACAAGTTTATGATCTAAAAATAAATGTGAAGGGAGTCACAAACACATAAATATAGATTTATAAATTAAACACAATCAACAAATATGTTTTCGAGGGTTTCTTTATGGATCTGTTACTCTAAAATTATGTATCTCTTCAGCATTTGTGAACCTCGACCTGTTAGTTGTGAATCTCTCGCTGCACATTTGTGCGTATTGACACAAATCTCCCGTCAAGAGAGCTACAAATAAGTGAGCTCCGCCCATCACCTGGTAAACCAATCAGATCGCAATGGACTGTAGTTGCCAATCACATCCTGCTTAGGGGTGGGAAGAAAGAGGATAAAAAAAAAACAAAATGGCGGACTGACTGGTGAGAAAGGGGAGTGGAACCCTAACCTTAACACATAGATGTTTTGAAGTGGCTAGCATTTAGTAAAAGAGGCTGCTGTTAAGCAAATGAAGAAGTTTAGGTTTACGGAAGTATCTGTGTGGAATAAGCTGCGATAGGGTCTGGACCAGCTTGGGGAATGGGAAAAAGTAAAACAAATTAAGAATTTTACGAGATGCGGAAGTCATATTTACGAGATACGCAAGTCATGTAATTATACACTATCCGCAGATGCGGAAGTCATATTTACGAGATACGCAAGTCATAATTATAACTCATGTATCTTATAACTAAAAGATACACTATCAAAAAAAAAAAAATATTTGTAAGGCAGAAATTAACTTCTATGTTTTTTTTTTTTTTTTTTTTAATAAAACAGGCCTCAAATATAGCAAGACAGACCGTCATTCACAAGAGTATTTGTTTAATCTATGTAATTGCCTTCATACATTACGAAACAGCTGGAATGTGGATCAGCTTGGTATGGTCACAGAGAAAATAGAATGAGAGCAGGACGGAGGAGGTTGCGTCTCCCCACAATTTACAGCACACTCAAAATGGCGCCACTCAACAGTGTAATTCAGTGTTTGAACTCCAACAACTCTCAAGTGGACGCAGAAAAATGCACATAATGACACCTCTCTACGCAGAAATCCCTCCTTCCTCTGAGTCCTTCTCTCACTCCTTCCCTTCCTCCGGTATCCCTTCCCTTTCCTTGGATTCCTTTTATTGAACAACCATTCTGGGAAAGCTTTCGGCAGGAACACATCTCATACATATGCAGCCTCATGAACTCCTGTCTGAGCCTCCAACAATAAGAGAGGACATTAACATTCCCGGTTACCTCAAACACACACACCCACACACACAGGCTCACAGAAATCTTTTTGTCCTGTGCACTTGAACAAATGAGCACCTTTGTGTCTGAACATTTCCTGGTCTCCAAACATTCATGGGTCATACTCAACGCTCTGTTGCTCTTCCGCGGACCTGGGTTGAACTTGCTATTTAAAAACAACCGGCCGGTGTGTGCTCCTCTGGGAAAACAGGATCCGTTCATTCCCAGACACTCCAAAATGCTTGCTTTAGCCAAAATAGTACAGAAATAACACACTGAGAAAATGACCAAATAAATAAATACTCAACCCAACTGTCATGGAGTAGAAAATTGAAGCTTCCGAGTTCTGAAGTGGTTCTACTCTCGCCTACGGCAGTCACAACTGAACACACTTGAATTCAGATTTCTGTGAATTCTAATGCTGTAAAAACTCTTCCAAACCAACAGGTGGAAGTCGATTCTTGGCACTTTAAAAAGGAGTACTCAGCATTGATTAAGCAAAAATACAGGTGCCTCTGAAATTCTGTACATGCTGTAAACTTCCGCTTCTCAGAAATATTGATGCAATGACGCTCCCTGGCTGAAGATGGCGTTCGCGCTACAACAGATGCACTCTGCGCCACTCTTTTTTTTACACATTTTTTTTGAAATCTTAATGGCATTTGTCAAACACCTCCCTGTGATCGGCCACCAACAGTATAAACTGCTCGACATCTATTACGTGTTCTTTGATTTCCTCCTGTTTCCTGTACAAAATCGCTATGAAGATGTGGAATGGGCGCCACCAAGCGGCTCTTTTATGCTCTATTATTCGTGTAATCAAAAGATCCAGCTTTTGGGAGACTGGCACTACTCATTTAGTCAGATGTGAACTCACGTTGGCTCTCATGATTTTCAATCGATGGAAATTCTCGTACAAAACTTTTTGGTTGAAAATTCAGATCGGTGTGTAGAGGCCTTTAGTCTTTGTAACAAAGTGGTGACACCAAGCAAAAAGTGTGAAGACAATGATAAACCCCACTTCCAACATCCAGGAAAACCCGTTTTACTGTCCACAAGTAAACGAAGTTCCCACTGTTTTCAAAACGAAGCACATGAAACAATGCTACTTTTCACTGATAATCCCCAATTTCAAAATGTGAAGACAGACTGGGGAAGACCAAGGATGTGCACTGCAAAGAGTGTTCTTTTCAACTTCTTTTTCAGAATTATTGGAATGGTGTGATAATAGTTGGATAAAAACATTCATATGAGCAAGGAGGTACCAGCTCCATCATTTGCATCAAGCATGTCACGTATGGTAAATTTACGCTAGCAAATATGATTGAAAGAAAGAAAAATACAATGGGTTTGGTGTTCTTGTAAATGTTTCAAATTTCATATATTTATCCATTTTCTTGACCCACTTCTTCCTTTTCAGGAAGTGCAATTCAACTGAAGGGCGATGGTACACCCTGAACAGATCGGCAGTCAATCACATCCACTCCTGAGGGGAATTTAGAGAGTTTACCTAGGAGAAACCCAGTAAAGGACAGTGAGAAGATGCAAAATCCTCTCAGGAAGGCAATCAGCTTGGGTCGAACCAGAGATATTCCAACTGCAAGGCCACAGTGCTATCCACTGCACCACCCATACAAAATATATTTCACATTGAACAGGTAACTGGCTTTTACATAATCTAACAGGCAAGTGAGGTCACACAAAAATATCCATATCTATACATATATAGCACTAATGCACCAATATTAGCTTAATAACATCTTAAAAGGGGTGTTGTGCACTTCCCATTAGCACTCAGTTCCAAGATCTAAAAGTGCTTTATGTCTACACAAAATGGCATAGAAAACTGTGTTTTTTAATTAAAAAAAAAAAAAAAAAACATTCATCTGAACAAGCATCAAAAAACAACATCAAAATTGTAGCTTTTTACAGATTTCACCGTATGACTACATGTCAACACAGAATGTTAACTAGTTTTCTTGTGGAAATTACAGAGCAGGAACTGAAAGTTCCCAGATGGTTAGTCGGAAGATGCGTCTCAACAAGTTTCATTCAAAAGACTTGTTTGATACAGCATGAGTAAGCACAATCAAAGTTGCCAGTTGGTGCAATAACATAGAAAAATGCATATATTTGAAGAGTTGTTTTTTTTTTTTTTTCAAAACGCCATAACTCCATTTTGATTAAGTTGTGTTAACAGGTGCTTTCTTTAGCCCAAAAGTTGTTTGAGGAAAAATTTTATTTTCTGTTCCAAACTTTCATAAAGCACCTCAAAGGCATGAAAATATATATAAAAAAATCGAATCCAGATTTTAATATTTAAACACTTATTTTTAAATACATTTTTTAAATGTGAAATTTTTACTTTTAAATGATACAATAACAAACAACATACTGAATCAATCAAAATAGATTGGTAAAACAGTACTAGAACCCGCACAGTGACCAGAACACACACCAGGACTCCATTAGATGGCAAGTGTATTTTTTTACAAAAAAAAAAATTAGATGTGAGCACAATGCACTTAAGATTTGTCATTTAGGAACCAAACTCCTCTTTTACAGTTGATGGATAAAAAAAATGTACAAGTATAATTTTAATCACTATAAAAACACTCATTTGACCAAAGCACAGTGAGATCTATAATTCTTTTATTAATCATTGAATGTCAAGAACAAAAGCTTTTTATTTTTCAGAAAGTACAATTAATGGAGACTGGTAGGAAAATATATTAATGGTGCAGCTAACATAAAACAATTGGATAGTTGTAATAATTTTAAATAAATGATAACAAGCCCTGCAATGGACTGGCGACCTGTCCAGGGTGTACCCCTGCCTCTCGCCCAATGTGTGCGGGAGATGGGCACCGGCAGTGAATAAGCGGGTTGGAAAATGAATGAATGAATAAAAACAAAGGAGGCAGCATGTGCTTGGAGATGTTTGCGCCCCTCAACATTGTGCATTTAATCTGTTTGCCAGTTTATTGCTCCTATTTTTCCCCTTCTCATACTGGGTTTTATTTATAAATTACAATAACAAAAAAAAAACAAATGAGATATTTACATTATTTAAAATTGCACTGTTCTGGTAAAACAAAAAAATAATAAATAAAAACCTGTTAAAGTCTGCAGTCCAGATTTCTAAATATCAACAAAAAAAGAGTGAAAAAGAACAATTTATCATCAGTCACCTTATGAACTATTAAGTTACAATGAACAATAAATAATAAATTCAAAACAAGTGGGATGCTGTCAAATTAACAAGTCAACATTTTAAGTTTACAATAAATTAGCAGCAATCAACTGGTGCAATGAACTCCAAAAGTTTGCCATCAAGTACAACTCCCTGAGCAATCCAGACAACAAGCACCGTTCAGCAGTTCCCTGTGAGATATCTCCCTACACATGAAGAGTTAACTGGTGCCCTGAAGCTGCTCGTGTGTTTTCTTCTTCTTCTGGCCGGAGCTGTGCTGACAGCTACACTGGTGAAGGAGGCTGGTGTCAGCTGACCCCGCTCTCAGCCAGAAACAGGAAATGTGATCTTTACTGCGGCTCCCTGAAAAACAATCTCGCTATTGTGAACTTGGCTCTCTGGTCCCTCTGCAAAAATACCACACAATGAACATCTTGCCATTCCTGCTGGCACCCAACACACAACATTGTGTCTTTGTGCAGCATCACAGGTGAGTCTACTACAAGGGTGCAAAAAAAAAAAGAAAATAAATAAATAAATAAATAAAAACACTTTACACACGAACACACACACACACACATATTTATATATATATAAAGTTTATTTCAGTAATAAACTTAAGTAGGAGAGTTTCAGTAACCAGCATTTCTCTCAAAATATGGATCCCATGTCTGCAAAACTAACATTTTAAATGAAATATTTATAGCTAACCGATATTGAATCGAAACCATAAAAATAAGAATCCAATCGAATTGATCCCAGCCCTACCTATTAACGATGTCGGAGATAAGATTGTAGATCTACACAAATAATAACTGTACAATACAATCATCCCCAGTGAGATTGACGAGAAGGTGACAGCAGTTTGGTATCGTTAACTTATTGAAGACGCCAGTCTGTGGCTCCCTGAAATATCAAAAGCTTGAAAAGGATTAAAACCCATGTGCTGGATGAAAAGTTCATATGTTTAATGAAGACCAGGTATAACTTATCTTAAGCTTTCAAATGAATATCTGAATGACTCAGAGGAGAGCTGAGTGAAAGTGTAAGATGACAGCAGAATTAAGCTTGGAAATAACATGGTGGTGGGAACGTATTGTTAAAATAGAAATTCTGAGTAGAGCTGAAGTTGTCAACCTTGAAACGTAAAGAGATTTGAAGAGGTTCTACAGAGAGAATCTCTTTTTTTCAAATGTCTTCCACTGGATTTCTTTTCATACCAAAAAATATAGCTGACATTACTTTCTAAACATTCTAAATCGTGAAGAAATATGGTGAACAAGGAACTTAATCACATGGAATTGACTCAAGGCTGTGCTTTGCTATTGATGGATTCATCCCACCCAATTTCCTTGAAACAGAAAACTTTTAACCAAATACAGCTTTTGAGATGAGGTCTAAACACATATATTGCGATACATGAATCCATTCAGGCTCATGCGACAGTATCCATATTCCCGAAGGTAGAGCGATCAATTTCAGCCCTGCAGGATTCATATCGTTGCTCAATTCCATCGTATAAACTGTGACGAAACTATATCGGATCTCATGGACAACAGAAACAGTAAGCTAGACAAAAGGTGGCTATTTCTTCCTCAGTGGGCATCACAAGTGCCCCTCAGGGCCAGATTACACTCTGACAAAAGAGCTTGAGCAGTGTCAGATGCCCTGACTGAAACTGTACCCCACGCCACTTGCATGAGCTCATTGGGTTGATTTACCACAAACCCTCAAGCCATGGTGGCACATGCAATCTGAGACACACCATGCTGTGCATAATGCCAGGAATATTGAGGACTGGAGTTTGTTTTACCTGGTGCTCGCTGAATCATGGAAGTCAAATCTGCTCTAGGACAATACAACGTAATGGGTGTACTGGGTGTCTAATAGTATAAACATGGTACATTATTAATTGGTTGTGCATATATTATTTATGAGTCTGTTAATATTGAAGCCTTTAATAAATAGATATGAGCTATGTGAGGTTCAATAATTTTATCTGACCCTAAAATATTATTACTATTAAAGGTGAACCTGAACTTAAGGAAGAGAACCTGTCTGCTCGTTTCGAAGCAGATATCATTGTTCAGTCATCAGCTGGAGCTGGGTTCTTCTTCTTCATCAAAAAGAATAATGGCTCAGTCCATCCTTGTATTGACCATCGAGGGTTAAACGAGATAATTATAAAAAAACATTATTCAGTTCCCTTGATGAGCACTGGTTTTGACAAAAAATTTCACCAAATTTGATTTGTGCAACAGCTACCATCGCATTCATGAAGGGGATGAAGGGAAGACTGCTTTTACTCGGGTACTTTGAGTATTGGGTTCTGCCATTCGTACTCAGCAACGGCCCTGGTGTATTTTAAGCCTTGATCAACGACCTTCTACATGACAGGCTAAATGTCTTCGTCTACTTGTATGATATCTTTGTTTCTTTGCCCGATCTGCCCACACATATCCAACATGTTTGTCATCAAGTTTCTTGACTTTATCACTTAAGTTTGGTTTAAAATCACACTATAACTTTCAAATTGGAAACGTCAAGAATTTAAGCAATTTGGATTGAAATGCATCTCTATGATCTATGCTAAGCTATGATATAAGTTACAAATAATAACAGAATCGATTATAAAAAAAAATAAAAATAAAAAATAAAAAAATTCAAGCCGAGCCAATTCCCGAAGAAAAGAGTACTCTTTTAATAAGTATATTTTCCCAAATGCTAACCAACTTCTCTGGTTATGTAAACGCAGGATGAACATGTCATGCAGCTTAAAACCAGCCAACACATACTGTTTAAAGGTTTAAAAGAGTGAAATTGTACCCTCACCACCTGTGGTTAAGCCACCTGAGAGAACCTGACGAGAACTCGCGTTACACATGCAGCAGATCACCTGTTTGTTTGAAAACCGAAAACCAGCAGCGCTTCCGTTCAGGTGCAACTCCCTTCACCGAATGCTTTAAGAACCCCTTTAAAATTCAGCTTAAAAGGTCATGGATTGAAAGAGTGCTTGATATGTTGTTATGTTGAAGCGTGTAGAATACAAGCTTTTCACAACAAAATGTGATTTTCTAGCACGTTTAAATGGAGCGGGTCTAGAAAAGCTTACTTAGACACCAATTTACAGCGCCAGTGGAATGTGACCTAATTCATATTTTGCTCATATGTGACCTGTGTGATTGGATTTATGATTTAAAAAAAAAAACGTATGCATCCAGATATTTTGAGATCACAATCAGGCCTCATTCATATGTGAAAATAACCAGATCTGTACCAAAGTGACTTACTTCACAATGCATTTGAAAATCAGATTTTCCTGTTTACCTGACAATGTCATTAAACAATTTTGGGCATATTTAGGCACTAATTTAGGCACAAAAGAAAAAACTTTTGTGCTCGAGGCCTAAATATACAATCTACATTATTCAAACAACAAGTTTAGTTAGGCTAAATACCCTCCCATTAGTAGTGGATTCAGCGTGGTCTTAACGTACACGGCTCAAAACTACTCTTTGCTAGGCACCCACCCTCAAGAAACACTGAGATCCAATGGGAGTTCCAAACTCATAAGAGAAGTTTTGGCCGCATGCAGTCACTTTCTTCAGTCACACCCTGATGGAGCAGCAACAGAGCTTCATGTAAAGCTGCAGCTGATGTAAGCGAACAGAACTTACTTTGCAATGCCCAGCGAAAAGAGTTCCTTTGCTTTGAGTCAAGGATCAGGCCTACGCAGCTGCTTCCATCTGCAGAGACAAAAGAAAATCTTTATTCGAGACCCTCAACCCCTAACAAAAAAACTGTTTTGTGTGGATGTTTCATGATATTTTGAGTTTTTGTCCAAATTTCTACCTTAGCCCCCTTCTTTTTAGCTCAGCTAACCTAATATTTCCTACACCCGAGTCTTGAACAGCCATCCAGTGTGCATAAAAACACCCGATAGAGAACTAATGAATTGTTCTCAACACACAAACAGACATATTTCAAACACATACGGACCCATTTATACTGAAAACACAGAAATAATCATGAAAATAATTGAACATTGTCTGCTGAAGATCATCAGTGTCCCTCTACCCTTTATCCTGGGCACTTTCCTTGCTCCAGCAAGGCCTCCAGCATCTTAAAGGACTCCACACATCTCTCTCTGAATCTCGTTAGGCTCCTGCCATCAGGTAGAAGAAACACTAGAGTATCAAAGTTCTCTCCTTCAGAATTTACCAATAGCCATATTTTTCTAAACAGAAATTTCAGGCCAATGGCTCAATACTTGGTTGGGCTCATTTTACATAAATTACTGCATTAATATGGTGTGGCATGAAGGCAATCAGGCTGTTGCTTAGATTCCTTTAGATGACCTTAGATTAGGTCATCTACTGTATGTGGTGGGGTCTGGTGTCTCTCATGTTTCTCTCGACAATGACCAAGAGATTCACTTTGACTGAAAAGAGAAGCTAATTAGGTCCAGAAAACCTGTTGTCACTTAACCAGCTTTTGGTATCCTTGAAAGTGTGGGCAGGTGCCAAGGCCGGCTGGAAAATTAAATAATTATCTCCACACAGCTAATAAGCAGAAGAAGACAGTTCAAGCCTGACTGCCCACTGGTTAAAATGGCCACATAAAGTCAAATTTAAGCCCAATTTATACTTCTACGTCTAGGTTATGCACACCCTTCAATAAATCCTCAGTGTAGACCACTACTACATGGCTTGACGTGCACCTCCAAAAAATTTACCCCGGACCTTAAGGCTGAGCATGTCTGGAGTGACATCATACATTTCTGAACGTCTCTGCCAAGAAAAAAACAATGCCAAAAAGGACCAAATCAATGAATAATTCATTGTAAAAGTGCAAAACTATCGTCTATAAGGCTGCTCAGTCAACACAATGGACATTAACACAGCAAAATACCACTTACTAGCATATATGAAGTGATCTTGTAGGCAGGCTATGCACACAGACACTACATTGGCTTAACGTAGAACTGTAAATTAGTTAAATTTAACATTTACATTTAAACTTCGGCCTCAAGCCAATGAACAACCTATGTTGTAGCTTTTGCATAGATGTAGACCCATTTGAAATGGTCTGTGATTGGTCAGTTTGCTAGCAGATATTTTCTGATGTCAAAAATTCACCATGAACACAGCGAACTCCAACTTGGACAGTGACCACTCACTAGCATTTATGAAGTGCTGGCATAGACCTGTGGTGTAGCCAGTCCCGTACACTACAGCCTGATGTACACCATATACCATATACCATATATTTTGATTGGTAGCACAGCTTTTCCGCAAGTAATATCATTTATATCTGGCAGGGATGCAACGGTACACAAAGCTCAAATACCTCTTTTTTTAACCACGGTTTCCGGTTCGGATGCCTGAGCAAATTAGTAATTTTTAATCATCCTTTGTAGAGTTAAACACAAGTCCGACCCTCTTCCAATTTTTGCACTTACTGAGTGGATATTTACACAAGGAGCAGTTCATTTATTGGATATCTGCTCTAGAAATTTGTCCATCCACATCTATTAACAAGAAGTTAGCCAGGCATTTTAAAATAACTATTCATATGGGAGTTTTTCAAATGAGGAAACACAAGCTGGTATTGAACCGAGGACGAATAAGTATAGGCCAGTTCAGTTAAGTATAGGCATCCATAATATCTGGGCGTATTCACCATGAACACAAAATCCAAAAGTGAACAAATCATTGCTCACTGGCATTTATGAACTTCTAACTCAGTCCAGCTACACACAATGGAATAGAGTTCAAAATAACTCAACGGTGAAGAAAAATTTGTTGACCTTTGCAATGACATTGACCCCTACATTGACGTGCACATCACGGAAATTGTAACTTAACGCTGCTTAGACGTGGACAATAAGTTTTTTGCCCAATTTTTTCTGGCAGTGATGTCATACATATCCAGGTATCTCCGTCAAGAACATTAACACAAAAAACTGCGTGACTGATCAAAGAAGTGCACAATCATAACCATCTGTATGTGTGTTCTATATGGTACAAAGATAGTGAGATGGCAGCTAATCAATAATATCTATGAATAGTAATCAAACCGCAAAAGAAGTCAATACAGCGAGGATGTCAGTAACGTAAAGGATAATCAACTTTACGTTGTGGTTTCTACTCTATTACACAAAGTCAGGTCTTTCAAACGCGCAGTGAAACTCACTGCTGCTGCTGATAACGTTTTGTGTCTCTCAGTTCAGCTTTAGAGGAGACCAGCAGCGCTCAACAAATCAGGCTTTTGAATAATAAATGACAGCATACATCTGTAAAAATGCTAAAATAATCATGTAATCCTAGTTCAGAAAATCTGGAATTGTTTGCTGCTGTGCTAATAATGGAAATTTAAATGAAAGCCATGAGTTACTATGGTTACCAATAACGGCAGATTGATATTATAAGTGAACAAACTGAACCGAGCTACCTGTGCAGTTATATGATAACTCAAGTCAACTTAAATGTATTTATACAGATGCTTAACAGAAGTTACACAGAAGAAGCCTAGTGTAGATTAATTCTAGTAAAGTTTTGTATTTTGTGGGACACTCTAGCCAAGAATATGCCCAAAATACCTCCTAGAAGGCAGCAGTCCAGTATAGTTTATGGTCCACATTCTTATAACAGATCTAAATCACACAAATTAAGGTCATTTAGCCTTGAAAGTGAATGTATTGAAGCAGGCTTGGAACTAAAACCAGCATCGCTGACTTTGGACAGCATTGATTAAGCAAACATTCCAGGCAAAATATTAGAAATGAATATATCTGTGAACCAAATTTCCAGATTTCTCACATAAATTCATGTTTGTTTATGATACCGTTACATAATAAAAGTAAATGCAAAAATATATAATGAACTATTTTTTAAATATTATTATTATTACTTAAAAGGACAAAACGTAAACTTTTCGTCATGTTATTGTTCTGGCTCGGATCTGTTTAGACATGAGAACATACATCGACATGAGTAAAGAAGTAAATTTTTAGTTATAAATCCTTTTTGGATTCATTAAGTTTCAAAACTTTCCATTATATCTGTACTAACAATTCAAAACCGGGAGAAAAAGTAAAAAAAAAATATATATAGAAAAAACAAAAACCTATTAAAATGTTATATATAAGCACGTGTTGAAAAAAACTCACGTCAAATTTAGCCACAGTTAAATTTTAGGAGATGCTGCAGACTTAAAACACTCTCATTGAGGAACTCTTCCCAATATGAAACAGCGTCTGTACCTTCTGCGAAACGCATGCAACAGGTCGTTATTCCGTTGTTTGAAGGCACTCCTCCTACTTTAAACAACTTACCGGTAATTTATTTACTGGTCTCTCTTGAAGCTGGTTTTAATCCTCAGTTAGAAAGCAGCCTGGCATCCATTAGGATACACAGCAGCAATGTTCACCAGTGGTGCGAGAGGTAGAAAGTGAGTTATTATTACAGGTTTGTATCCGCCCTCTAGGCGGACGAAAATAGAAAAGTGGGCGGAGCTCTCCAAAAATAGCACGTGACGTCACATGACATTGTTTCCTGCTTTGCTTTGTGATTGGCTGAGGTTGAGTCGCGTGCACGCTGCTCTCTAGTGTACTTGCTTGTAAGTGCACTTCATCTCGAGACACACTTGCAGTTTTTCGGTTTAAAAAATTGTAAAACTGAAAAACTGTATCATAACATAATTATTAAATCTTAGTTAATAATATATTTAGGTATGAATAATAATAATAATTATTATTATTATTATAGTAATAGAATTAGTAATTAACAATAATTAAACAAATAAAATATATATTTTATTGATAATAAATCTTAAGCTAATACTTCTAAATGGTAGGTTATTAATAATATTAATGTATTAAAATGACATTAATAGCCATAAGTATAGCAATAGTAAGGTAATTCCTGAATAAATAAGCACTTGTAGTCATTTAATTTTATATGTGGGAAAAAACTGCCTTTTGTTCCCAAGGATAAATCATGTGAGGTTTTATATTGTAATGATTTTTATTCTGCCTAAGCTATTCAACCTACTTTGCTTTCTTTTTTCAGTAGATAATAAGGAAAACAAGTATTTGACCAGCAAAATTTCAGTCTTTGGTTTTTGCACAGACAACTAGCTGGGATTTATAGCTTCTACTAAAGTAAAGATCTTCAATTTGCCTGTATCAAATCCTGTTGTTTATCCTATTCGTGGGCTTTAGGGTTTCCGGTTCGAGGCTCGCTGACCTTCCTGGAAGGAGTTTGCATGTTCTCCCCGTGCTTGTATAAGTGTTTGCAGACTATTAAGAAGCTCTGTGGTTTTCTTATACTGCAATTACACATACAGAAATGATTCTTTCTGCCCAATCAAAGAGCTTTACAACTGTCCAGTCAGTGATCAACAGGATGTTGTCATGCTTTTCGTTCCAATCACAGAAAAGTTCCACCTTGTCCCAATTTTGCCTGCTTTTAGAACCCCATCCAGATTGGTACAGGAAAAAATGCAGCTAAAGGGTACATGGTGGATAGCCCTCCAAAAAACACAATGCCATTAGAAACCAGTTGGTGGAACCGCAGAATAAGATAACGGTTGTCATCCTCAGAAACGACCCATTCAGGATTATGTGATGTTTTGGATCTCAGATAAGAGACCCATGTAAGGAAGAAAAATCCCCCAAACTATGCCGCATTGGTACAAAATTAAATAAAAAAACATTTAAAACAAAAGAGCACCCAAACCAAATTCTATTATTGTATTGATCTGTCACTTGTTCCCACTGCTCCATAAATCTCCCCCACAGATCCACAAATCTCACTGTTTTACCAGTGCCTTCATTTATGTTATTTTTTTAAATATAATGCAGAGGAGAGGGTTGGGGACGGTGATCTCCAATACGGTCTTCCCAGTGAACAGGGAGTTCTAGTGGTACCAACTTATTGAACTTATCATACATGTCGATGATATCCTCATGGAAGAGTTAGCTGAAGACTCTGAAGGCACAGCTAGCTGTATACTATAAGTAACTAAAAAGATGTTTTAGCAATTTAGCATTATACTGGGAAAAAGAGATATTCTATTTGCTTAGTAAACAAGCAAAATAACCCACATAATGGAATGAGAAGCTTTGATCGGAGCAGCTTTTTGTTAGCAGTAAGAAATGTTTTTGGGGAGGGTGCAAGACATATTTAATCAGTTGTGTGCCTAATTCTTGCTAGAGACACCTTCACTGATTTGCGTCAGAAAGAGACGGCAAACTTTAGATGAAGCGAACCTCTTCACGTGTGCTTTAGTGTATTCTTTCTGTATTTCTGAGTAAAACCAAACGGGTCACTGATCACACACACACACACACGCACACACGCACACACACTCTGAAACCACTACCTGACCTGATTCTCAGAAACAGGGATGGAGACACACAACGAGTGGTGTTTTTCTCCGGTGGGTTTTTGACTTCCTCTGATACTCAATTCCACATGCTGTCATAAAAAACACTGCTCAAACTAAGTGATTGCAAGTAAGAAGACAAAACGATGAACTAGAAGAGATGGAGCAGGTGGACCTAGTTAGGTGTTTTCAAGCTAATGCCCAATTGCGTTTCACAGCAATACAAATGTAGCACCAACAGCTTAATTCCTTAACATTACTGAACAATGCCATTATTGCATTATGTGCAACATCCATCCATCAAATTTTTCCCCCTTGTTCCCTTTCAGGGTCACCGGTCCATCGTCAGTCCAACACAAACATCTCACTTAAGGAGAAAGTACATTACTCAATTAATATGATGCATGTTTTTTGGGGAGTACACGGAGGAAACACGCATGGCGAAAACATCCATGCCCCTCCCAGGAAGGTCACCGGCGAGCCTCGAACCAACTACCTTCCCACTAAAGGGCCACAGTGCCACCTACTGCATCCCTGTGCCGCTCCACGTGTCATGAATAAACACTCTCATAAATAAACACTAGATAACCATAACTACTGTATAACACCTTAAAAAATATAATCTTAAAATGAGCAACATCATTGCGATTCTCCACCAATCAGAACCCATCGGGGTCCCATTGGTCTTTGCGATATACGTTGTTTTTTTATTTAATGTAGGCAGCAAGTCTTTACGGGGGTTTTTTTTTCAACTGTTTGACATGATTCTAAATGATTTGCTTGTGGATGAGAAGCATTCGAATCTATAACTAAACAGTTCTTTACAACGGAAAAAAATCATATCTGAGAGGAAGTGCCTTTTTTATTTTTTCATTAGCTTTTTAAGCCTTAAAACCCATTTTTTGCTGCTTACAAATACACCCAATAAGCATCCTCCCAGCTGGGGTTGATCTAACACTACATCCATAGTTTATTCAGAATGTGATTTACTCCTTTGGTCCAAAAACATACTTTAGGTTAAACAAAGTCTCTGAATCTCACTTAGGAGTAAATGTCACATAACAAATGGTAAATGCAGTTTCTTAGACGGAAGGATGGATGAATTGAAGGATTAATTAATTAATGGATGGAGAAATGGATGGACTGATGGATTCATGGATGGAAGGATTGATGGATGAATGGATGGATGGATTGATGGATGAATAGATGGATGGATTGATGGATGAATGGATGGAAGGATTGATGGATGAATGGATGGATGGATTGAGGGATGAGTGGATGGATGGATTGAGGGATGAGTGGATGAATTTATGCATAGAAGGATTGATGGATGGATGGATGGATGGATGGATTGATTGATGGATGGAGGAATGAATGGATTGATGGATTAATGGATGTACGGACGGACGGATAGATGGATGGCTGGATGGGTGGATGGATTGATTGATGGAGGAATGAATGGATTGACGAATTAATGGTATTAATGTATATACGGACGGACAGACAGATGGATGGATAGATGGATGGATGGTTGGATTCGTGGATGTATTGAGGGATGGGTGGATGGACTGATGGATGGATTGATTGATTGATGGATGGAGTAACAGATGGATTGATGGTTTATTGGATTAATGGATTAATGGATGGATTGAGGAATGGGTGGATGGATTGATAGATAGATGGATTAATGGGTTAACAGATGGATGAAGGATGGATGTATTGATGGATGGGTGGATGAATTGAGGGATGGGTGGATGGATTGATGGATTAATGGTTTAATGAATGTATGAAGGATGGATGGATTGATGAAGGGGTGGATGGATTGATTGAATGCGCGGATCCCTTTGGGCGCCCCTCTTCTGAAGAATACCATAGACCTCCCTGAACGGCGCTGCTATAATTCCCCCCTTCTGTTCCCTCCCTTACTATCCGTTTCTGCTCCCCCTCGCAGAATGATGATTCTCGCCGAAGCCTTTCTTAGCTCTCGACACTTCCACCTTTCAGTCACTCTCTGGGATCGTTCCCATCAGTCTGCTCTCAGACATACGTCTCAGTTCGCAAGTAACCTAGATGTTTTAGGGGTCTACCATTTTGGGATCATATCTCAAACAGTGAAACGTTCACTCTCTGACTGGAGTCCTGCAGGGTTGGAGATCATCATAAGTAATCAGCACAACCCCCAACAGGGAGCATCCCAAAGATAGGCGTTTAAACATCCCTTGCTCACTTTCAAAACCCCAAAACAACGATTCTTCAAAAAAAGGTTCCGGACATTTAGAATCTATCAGTACTGTGTCATTTCCCCCTTCCCCCGTCTCTTCTCTGTTCCCTCTTCCCTATCTCTGTCTCATTCACTCAAGCAACACAATACATGCACCAAATCTCAGCGTTGCCATTTCTTTTGAAGCATTCCTCTTTATAACCCTTCAATTTTCCCTTCTTGTTTATCATATCTACAGTTCACGTAGCTGACTCTCCAGCATTATTCGGCATCCCCGGTTCCACTCCTGTAAACTGTACTGATTGCTGTATCTCTTGATAGTCTCTGCTCCCCTTACTCTCCACTAGACTCTGCTGCTTTGGTAATCCTTTCTCCACCCGTCCTCTATGGATGTTTAACCAACAATCAAAATTGAATCCTCTTTGTTAACAAATGACTTTTGTATCTCGCTATTGAATTGTAAATAGTGTTGTCACTCAATTGAAAATTGTAATAATTAAGCGCACAATTTTTTGCAATTAAAAGACTAAAACGTTTTAGATATGTAAATGTAAATAATTAATGTAAACTCGAGACAAAGAAACTATTGAAATTTAAGATCTCATTGTTTATTATTGTTTAACTTGTACAAATTTTCTCATGTAAACAACATACCTGTAATAAACCGTCAATATCCTCCAAATTAACCGTTGGCTTTAAAGCCATAGTTATAATTCATTAATTACATATTACATGTTTATTGTTTGATAACAAAACAAGTAAAATAAACACAAATGGAAACAAAAACCCAAATAACATAAGACTTCACCAAAGGAGGAGGAATAAACTAAACTAAATTGTGGCATGACCAGATTTTTTTCACAAATTATATCACATGGAAAGCAATGCGGGAAAACAGAATAAGCGACCATGCGATAGAGCTCTGATCACATGCCCAAGGTGGAACTAAATACAGGGAGAAAACTATGAAATATAAGAAAATTTAAGGCATAATCTGAGACAAAAAGTCCTTCTAAGCACGGTAAACACACGGAAATGCAAAAAAACCCAGCAACCTCGTTCCTGACTAAACGCATGTGTTAACGTTCTAATTTTGACAGCAGCACTAATTGTAAATAAACCTGAGCTGCACTGACATCACCTCCTTCTCTTCTTCCAGACATGACAGTATCTGTAAAGATACTTGATTAAACCAGGAGAGAAAAACAAACCATAAATAAATAGTATATAGTATAATAAATACAGACGATGCTCAGATGTGACCCAATTAAAATGCAAATAGCAAAAAAAGACATCTCAAAGTTTCTTGTCATTAAAAACCCCTTTTTCTTCAGATTATTTGTTTGGCTTTGTATGCCTTTATTTTGAAAATCGAGTATCGAGTAATCACGGTGGGTTCAAGATTCAAACCCCGGTCAGTCTGCGCATAGATACTTCTTCCCAAACCGAGACTGACCTTTTGGAACAGACATTACAAAAAGCATGGGAATAAATAGGGTTAAGAGTGTGTGTCATGAGAATATCGCCATCTACCTGGTCAGTTGAAATCATATCAAGGGCATAGGAAACACTCACACTCACAATGAAACTAAAGCAATGCTATGCTGCATCTAAAGCTCGGGGGATCCCAACAGCCTTACCAGAAACCCTCCTCTGTGTGCATGTGTTATAGATACACAGTCTTTCAGTCTGAATCACATCCGGCAAAAGCTGAAAATAACAAGACCACAATATATGACAGCGCAGCAGGGGGCCAGGCAACACAGACTCGAATTAAACTCACACAACACAATCTTTCAGTGTTTCGCGGTCAATCTTTGAAAATTGCACAAACCCCTCATGCTTTATAAACAACCTTTGTGTTTGTTCACACAGAATTTAATGCAATCACATTATACGGCTGCATGAATATTTACTTTCTAAAACTCTAAAACCACGACCAGCTTTAATGCAAAACATTTAAGATTTAAAAAAATATATATAGCAGTTTTGCTATTATTTTGGAAACTCATTTTAGATTTTAACAAGTGTTTCAGAGCTGGATGGTTGTCGATTGTGAGCGGGTGTGATTTATGTGTTTTATTGGTGAATTTTTATATTTTACATCCTTAAAATGGAGCCAAAATGGATAAAAAGCAAATTTCTTTTTTCATGCACTGCAGCCTTTCAATTAAGGCAGTGGTTCTCAAAGTGGGGGGCACGCTAAAAGATGTGGAGTAAAAGATGCATCCATTTGTAAAGGGGAAGAGAAAAGCCATTGAAGTCGCAGAGATCCAGGCAGGTCATTCAAAAGATAACGTGGTTAAATGCAGAAAATCTGATGAAGCATATCTTGCTCTTGGCTTCACTGTTGATGTCGTTGGTGAGGAGGAAAGGCTGATGTGTGTCCTATGCCTAAAAACGCTGGCAGCGGACAGCATGAAACCTGGTTCAGGGAGCTTCGTGAGTGATGGAGGGTGATGGGGGGGGGGGCAGATTCTTTTAAAGATTTGAAGGGGGGCTTGACCAAAAAAGTTTGAGAACCACTGAGTTAAGGTCTTTAGACACCTAATATATAATGCAGTAAATATTTAGCCTTAATTACACAGGCTCTAATGTAACTTTACACACCAGCCGGAAAAAGCGCAGCGTCATTTTTCCAGAAAGCAAAGGGATGTTTCTTTGTTTTCACAGAAGAAAAGACTACAGAGACTCTGGAGACACATCCAGTCGTTGCTGAATTTAAACAGCACAAGAGATCGTCAGCAGATAATTTCACGCGGCATGACTTTAAACAGAATCGCAGAGTACGGTGTCAATGTTCTCAAACTGTGCCTCACAACCAAGCATTCGCGAGAAAGATTTGAAAACAGCGTGAAGTCACATGTGCCACTCTGAAGACCTGGATTATTATCAAAATGGGAAGTTTTTTAGCCTTTTTGTCCTATGCCTCTGCGACTTCTCGTTGCCCTCCGGATGTAGTTCTCATTGCCTGCAGATAATCACAGACATTTTACGCACACTGCAGGTTTGTGACTCGCCGACAGACGCAGATATCTGAGAAGCATCTCGCCAGCCTGTGACTTATTTGTTCTTCAGTCTGTGCGATTGTCACATGTCTACACAAATCCCGATTTGCATATGATTCTGGGTATAAACTCAAAATCGGGGCAAAAATCGTGCGTCTGAAATCAGCGTCAATAAGAAGGGATTTGTTTTCCAGAAAACGAATAGTTTGTCTTTATTTTTCTACAGATAAGCGATCGCTCATCCTTCTCCATAAACGCACCTCAGAGTGTGAATTGCTTTTGCGCCACCGTGTGGCACGGAGTGAGTGGCAGTTCACTGAGGCACCATCTAGTGTTCAGGAAAGTGTCTGCACAGTAATTAATTGACGCAAAAGAAAGACGCTGGGACCTAATGACGCAGACGCAAGTAATGTTCATAAGATAAAGAAAAAAACTGTAGTATATATTTCTGTACCTAAACAAAAGTTTTCCCTAGAGAAAGTGCAAGTTGTTTATATTAGTTGTTTATATTCTATATATGCCTTGTAAAAAAAAATTATTTTTGTTACTAGGAATGATATAAGCTTTACCACAAGTTTTTTTGAATCGTTAGCATTCTAAATATGAGTGATATGAACCAAATCCTAAGTTCATAGCATTTTCTTAAACTGAGATATAGATCCACTGATTTTGTTGCTAGGTAAAAATGACACAGAACGCATTTAACACATGAGACCAAAAGAATACTGGTAAATTTAATGACATCATTGCACCTCTCCTCCAACCAGAGCTTGCCATGTTGCCGGTGATCATCACAATATGAAGTTGACTGAGGATTACCTTTGAATTAAAAGCACCTCTGTTGAGAGCAGGGCAGTCTTTAGTATTTTACTTCACTTTAAAAAATACAATTTTATGTGTTATTGTTGATCACTAGGTGTTAAAATGTATTCATGTGCAACGAACTGTTAATTAAGCTAATGTTGTTGAGTTACGCTGTTGGTGGTACATTTGTATTGCTGTGAATCTAATCAAAAGAGCTTCTCTGATTCTTTGTGTTGGGACCCATGTATAAGATTTTCAGATTTTTATGTATAATAAATCTCTGAGCCCCCTATACTAGCATTATACATACCGTTAGTAAATGCAATATATTTATAATTATATATTTTTAAAATGTTAATCTTTGAACCACCTCATATTTTTAAATTAAAATACAACACATTCAGTATTTTTAAAATTAGAGATCTGTGATTATCACAAAAAATTGGATGACTTTTGATAAATATAATAACACACAATACATTAAACACAACTTCTGTTCAAATACCTGAAAGGTTATACTGTTGTTAAAAACTTTTAGCACAAACTGCCCCAAACTACTGTGTTTCACTTGAAAATTCACGCGAGGCTTCAGGAATTAGTTAATTGAGTAATTTAACCAAAAAATTGAAAAATTACAACAACATTTCGGGAAGACTGTCTTGTTTTTTAATTAATAAAATGCACCAAACTAAAGCCTTAAACGCTGAAGGTTTGACAGTCATGACATTGTGCAAACTGGGTATACTGCTGGAACAGCAACCTCATGGTTCTCCAGGACCTCCTCACGGAGTGGTTCAGAACCCCTGCTCTAGTAAAAACATACACGGGTTTGATTGTGGCTTCTGCTCTTAGATTCTCTGTGCCATTTGAACAGTCCCTCATGGTCTCCCTCTCTCATAGCATCTCCTTGCCCTTCCCAGAACAAGACAAGTCACACTGGCCTGTGTTCAGGGGTCACACACAAACTCCCTCCGGTGTGTGTTTGTGTGTAAGAGAACAAAGATTATCATCAGGGAGTGAGTCAGACTCCTCCGATCATGACTCCAGTTCCAATGACAGCACTTGGGGAGTTATGGTGAGATTAGACTTAACATTTCCACTACAAAGATAATGGAAAGAAAAAAAATGTTGTAGCAGAGCGGAGCCAATAAAGGATATACACTCACCGGCCACTTTATTAGGTACACCTGTCCAACTAGTGTTTACAGTTTTTCTCGATTGGTTTGGCTCATTTCTTGAAACCGAGATGACATTCTCAAAATAACATGGACAAATCTCCAAACCACCTTGCAATTGTTCACAACAGAATGTCATTTTTCATTGGTTTTATCAAATTGCAAATGCTTTAGTACATATCTCAAGTGACTCTGTGCTTTTTTTCAAATGATTATGTACAATTAGCTACAGTTAGCACAACGAGCCCACATTTAGCACTTTTTCCAAATAAATAGATCTTGCTGATCTAAACGGATTAGTTGATTTTTCAGTGAAATGGTTACTCTCTCCGAAACATATCAGCATGGTTTCATTGTGTAAGTCATCATATGCACAATTGTCTGTTCAACTGTCAAAATTAGTCAAAGATATAATACCATGAAAGAATTTCTTGGAACATTTGATAAATTTATGACAGTACTTGACAATCAATCCGGTGAAATTAGAACTAACGAAGGAGCAGTTTCCCACATCTCAGATGACCAATCAAACAGTTTGTTTAGTTACCTGACAGGTGTTGTCTATGATTATGACTGCTGCCAAAAGTATATAGACAGAGCTTGGCCCGGGGCCAGTTTCATTTGCAGTGTGAACATGGAAGCACCTCGCCAAGTACAACAGCAACCTCCTGCTCGAGGAAGAGGAGGAAGAGGAAGAGGAGGAGTGAGAATTTGTGGAGGAATAGGGGGAAGAGGCCGAGGAGCACGAAGGCACCATGATGTCCCAGATGAAATCCGGGCCACCCTTATTGACCACGTTATAAACCGTCGCCTCACAATGGCAGAGGCAAGTCGCCGAGTGCAGCCTAATGTGCCTCGGTCTACAGTCTCCTCCATCATCCAAACGTTTCGCAGGGAAAACAGGTACAGAACTATTCTATTGAACTATTCAGTGTTGGTGTGTGTTGGCCTAGAGTACTGTAATATCATCATGTGATGTTATATGATACTATACAAATGACAAAGACAAAAAAAATGGAGAAAATACTGTGAATAGTATTCCAGTCACTGTGCAGTGCATCACACTTTTAGTTCCATAAAACAGCAGTACAATTACATTGGTAACTCATTTTGTAACAAATGTACAGTGTTGACCTTTGACTTGTATGTCTAGGATTGGACGACAGCCTCAAGTGGGTGGCAGAAGAAAACTTCTAAATGAACAACAAGAACGAGAAATTTGCAACATGGTCATTGCAAATAATGCCATCACACTGAGACAGATTCGTAACGCAATCCTTCTAGACAATGTAATGTTCCAAAATATAAACTCTATCAGCATCTCCACAATAGACCGGGTACTGAAGAAACATCAGAAGACCATGAAACAGATTTACAGGGTACCATTTGAGAGAAACTCTGACAGAGAGAAAGAGCTGCGGTACCAGTATGTGCATGTAAGTCAACTACTGGTTGTCTATCCACTTTAGTGTTACCACTTTTTTTTGTTTTGCTTTATCCTTTTTACTTTCAGAATCCAGCTTTGTGTGACTAGAGCATTATGCCTAGAAATTGTCTTCAGTTTTTCACTCCCTCTTTTTACTGTACTTTAGATCCTCCCTGCATTATCTGTCTCTACTTGACTGATTAGATTTATTTTTATTCTATTGTAAAGAATAATGGCATTAGAAGGCAACGAAACCCCTCACATCCTAGTGTTCGTTGATGAAGCTGGCTTCAACCTGGTCAAAGGTCGAAGGCGTGGCCGTAACATCATTGGCCACCGAGCCACTGTGGATGTCCCAGGCCAGCGAGGAGCAAATATAACAACGTGTGCCGCTATATCAGAAAGAGGTGTGGCCACACACATTCCCAGTTTAGGGCCCTACAATACACAAAAGCTCCTAAATTTTTTGGACCACCTTTATACTGATCTGATCCCGGAAATTGAGAGAGGTGAAGAAGGACCTCAGCTACCACATTATGTCATTGTGTGGGATAACGGGAACTTCCACCGTGGCCCACGCATCAGAACCTGGTTCACCACCCATCCCTGGATGCTAATGGAGTTTCTTCCACCTTACTCTCCTTTCCTAAATCCAATTGAGGAGTTTTTTTCAGCTTGGAGGTGGAGGGTGTATGAGCATCAGGCTCAAGACCAGAGGGCCCTGCTGCATGCAATGGATGCTGCATGTGAGGACATCACAGGGGATCAATGTAGGGGATGGTTGAGACATTCACGCCGTTTCTTTCCTCGCTGCATCGCAAGATAAAATATCCGTTGCGATGTGGATGAGAATTTCTGGCCTAACAGAGAGCAGCGCGTCGATGGCCAGGAGGATGAGGATGGTGGCCAGTAAAAAGAGGGTGACAATGGCGACCACTGAAAATATTACTGTACTATAGTTCTGAAACTTTATTTAAAGTATGGTAGGCTAGAGTTTTTTTTTGTTTGTGTTTATAACTGTTCACATTTACAGAATCCTGTATATATTTTCTTTTCACAGTATGTTCTCTAATGTTAACATTTCTTTGTACGATAAAAATGTTTACAGTTTCCTTGAGTATGAGTGGTTTATTGGAGGCTGATTTTACTGTAAAATCTTTTAGTTTTATTCATAGTGGTATTCTGTTACTAGACTTGTGCCTCAGTGACAAAACGTCTAAGCATTTTGACTTGCAGTGCTTAAACAATGCCAAAGGTATAATGCATTTTGGGGGCATTGACTATTTATATGAGAAGGATATTTAGTTTTGACACATGGATAAACTGTTTTGGGAGAGATATGAGCTTTTGCAGGGGATCCATGGTGCTAAACCATCCAGGTTATTTTGACAAAAGCACTATATGAATGCACATATGCCAAGGCAATTGAGAAGGATCTGTGGTATTTTGACTCTACTGACCTTTTATATGGGAAAGGAATCTGCTTTTGAAGCATGGACGAAGAGTTTAGGGAAAGATATTTCATTTTGGTAGTGAGCTATAATGTTGAGCAGAACTGTAAGACTGTTTGGCCAAATGACCTTATGGTTTTGAGAATGTCATCTCGGTTTCAAGAAATGAGCCAAAACAATCGAGAAAAACTGTAATGCACATTTCTAATCAGCCAATCACACGGCGGCAACTCTAGACATGATCTTCTGCAGTCAAACTGAGCATCAGAATGAGGAAAAAGGTTGTTCGAATGTGTTTTACAGAGAGTGGTCCAAAAAAGAGAAAATATCCAGTCAGCCGCAGTTCTTGTTGATGCTAGAGGTCAGAGAAGAATGACCAGACTGTTTCAAATAACCACTTGTAACAATCGAAGTGTGTTGAACCGTAAGGATTATGGGTTACAGCAGCAGACACACCGGTCACCACTCCTGCAGCTAACAACAGAAAACTGAGGCTATAATTTGCTGACTCGTCAAAACTGGACAATAGAAGACTGGAAAAACGTTGTCTGGTCTGATTTCCATTTCTGCTGCAATCTTCAGATGGTAGGGTCAGAATTTGGAGGAAACAACATGAAAGATTTGATCTATCCTGCCTTGTATCAACAGGCCGATTGTGGTGGCGGTGTTCACCAGATTATCAGTAGAGCACCTTTCGGATGTGTTGGAACGGGAGATTTGCATCATGGATGCACAAAAGACAAATCTGCAGCAATAAAGTCTGAGAAATGCTTCCAGTGCCTTGTTGAATCTATGACATGAAGGCTGTTCCGAAGGCAAAGGGGAGCCCAACCTCATATTAGCAAGGTGTACCTAATAAAGTGGCCAGTGAGAGTAGGTTTACTGACAAAGCAGCGGTGCATTGTTCTCCTCTTTATGTCGCTATGTAGTATTCTAGTGTCAACAATGGTATTGCAGCTATATGCATGGGCTGAACTCTGGCTACATGGATTTGAATGTATTTAAAGTTGTTGTGTACAGATTTATTGACTTTTTAGTTACAAACTGATTTTCATAAATAGGAGTGTTTTCCTTTAAATAAAACATCCATTGACGCCAAATTTGACCCTCAATAGTGACAAATTACATGAAATATTCAATGCACACACAATACTTTTTGTCTAAATACTTACATATTTTTTAAAGTGCAGTTTAAAAAAAATAATTTTTTTAAATGTGCCCCTTGTTACTAGGAATGATATAAATTACCCCATATATCAATGGTTTTCCTGAGCTGGGCTGCTGATTTTTTTTTTCTAAATCGGTTGCTAGGCTAAACAACCTAATTGCTAGGGAAAAATCAATGATGTTATTGAAAGCTACCATTCTAACTATGAGTGATATGTACCTAGTCATATGATCCTAGATATAGATATGGATGAATTAGTGACATAGAATTATGTTCCCCCTGTGACTATGAGTAACAAAAACCAACCCACATTTCTCTACCGATCTCTAAAACTGAGAAAGAGATATGTTTATTTGGTTGCTATGACAAATAGTGTGGTTGCTATGGGGGAGTGACATAACGTGATTTTCCCCATGTCACTCTGAGTAACATAAACTAATCCCCGTGTCTGTATCATTTATCAAATTTTAGTTGCTAGGGTAAACAGTTTGGTTGCTAGGGAGCTATCAGTGATTAAACCAACCCCCCATTTCTTTATCATGTTTTTCATGAACATATTTTTATTTTCAAAAGGCATTTTAAGTCATGGTAAACCTTTTCTAGAGCCTGGGGTTCAAATACTTTTGCACAGTGATTGGTATGCTCTTTCTGATAACACTGATAACGTTTCTTAGTTTTTTTTTTTTTAGTTTGAGTTACAGTTTTACAAAGTTTGACCCACTTCCCAGAATTATTTTACTGGTCCCAGACTAAAGTCTAGATATAGTTGCCTAGTGTCAGACCAGTTTGGATGTCTTGTTAAAGATTGAATTTTTTTTTTTGTCGAATAATAACAATATCTTGGCTTTGATAAGCTAATAGAACAAAACAGATATTTAATTCTTTTAATACTGATTTCACATTACTTTTTTCTCCACTATAAAAAGTGTAATATAGCGAAAGCATCTTTAGAAGTGGAGAGTGTCTTTTTTTCTGTCAGTGTTTTCTGGAGTTAAGAGTGGGCGAAGAAGGCATTTCTTTAAGCTGTTATTTCAGTTACAGCTGCTACTGCTGATAGAATAACTTCAGAGATCAGTAACTAGATCAGGGTTTACACAACCACTGCTTTAAAACATAAAACACAGCCTTCATATGCATTGCGTTCAGAAAAAATTATTACGTTTTAGTTTATGGGTTGGGTCCCTTATTGGACACTGAAACAGGAAAACCTAATATAGCCTTCACTGCATAGACTTGTGTTTAATCTGTGTGAACTTTAAATTATAGGCATTGTATCTTTGTATTGGAAATATTACAACTTTGGAGCCATTTCTGTCACTGGGACTTTATATTTATAAACAAGCATTAAAGTTGCTTCACAAATAAGTTTATTAAGTGAACTACACACTATTCGTATAGTAAATTTATGCTGTGACTTTTAAAATATTTGCAAAATCCACATAAAAAACACTGAAACAGCATTTATTGCCAGACTCTAATGTTACACTTCACGATAATAATAATTTTGTGATGATATCTTGGGGGATCATTTAATAAATACTATCCTGTTACTCAAATTACTTCAGAGATTTAATTGGTTTAGTGTAAAAATGCACATATTTGGTAAATAACTGAATTTTTGGAATTTTCTGGTTCTATAATCATGTGCAGTGTAGCATGTGTTTGCTAATTACTAAAAACTCAGTCCTGTTTTTTATGTAAAGAATAACAAGAGGGTTAGTGACAAGAAAAAACTGCATGTAAAAAAAAAACATTTAACCGGTCGATCGCGATCGACGTAATGAGCACCCCTGCCTTAAATTATTCCTAGACCCAATCCAGGAAACGCTGACTGACACAAACACGTTCATCTGGTAAAATACGTTCATTTAAGAATGAAATAAAAATGGTAAGCATTATCTCAAAATAAGACATGCGTATGAAAACACTCTGAGGGAAAACCGGTATTTGCTTTAATAAAAGTCAGCATGATGGAAAAGATAACCACCGTACACACATTCATGCAGTTTTATGAGGCACAGATTTTCCCGAATGGAAACTGAAGTGAGATTTCAGTTTGCAGAGCGATATAGATGGTGAGTGCACTGGGGAATTCCCAGCAGGCTTTGAACTGGACGCCAGTGACATCACAGTGACATCATTTAACAGTCAGACCTACACTTCTCAACATCAACAGTGCTGAAAAGGTGGGTGGATCAAGTGGAAATAAGCACTTAAAATAACCTCAGGTCTCTGTTTCGACCTACCGAAGCTTCTCTCACGAGCACCAAAGCTAATCAGTTCCTTTCAGTGGTTTTCCTGAAGTCATCCTCGCTTCTGAAATCAGTCACAAGCAAGAAGGAAACACAGCTTGATGTTGCTGCAGAGAAAGGCTGAGCTTGAAACAACCCGTCAAGCTGACATTCTTTAGAAATCTCTCTACGCTCCGGTGCGCTAGCCAATCACAGCAGCTGTTTTGAATTAAGTAGGAATAACGTGACTATAGTATAGATTTAAAATAAAATGTGTAGGTTTCGAAAGGTTATTTGTTTTGATATGTTTTCTTTTAAATGAACATTACAAGAGAAAATGCACAATCATCTTTCAATTTCATTTTACAGACCCCAAATTGGTGTCATCCGTGCCATCTAGTGGTCAACACAAGGGATAACTATTGGAAGTACAAGACCTGTGATATGGTTTAGGAAAGGTTCACCTGTTGGGTTTTTTCAATACAATTTTCAAATTGTTTTCACCTTTTTGGGAGAGATTTGTGAATTTTAATTTTGTCTCAACATTTAAATTTTTAATGAAACATAAAAAAGTTCATTCTGTATTTTTTTTTTTTGTAAAAAAATAAAAAAGAATTAGAGCAAATTGTGAAGTAGTTCTTGCAATTCTTGGAAGATCCCCATTACATTTGTTTACATGGTGTCCTTTCAGTGAGAAGGTTTCAGGTTTGAGGCCAGCTGGTGACCTTCCTGGGTGGAGTTTGCGTGTTCTCGCCATGCTTGCATGGGTTTCCTCCAGGTATTCCGGTTTCCCTCACAAAACTAAAAACAAGCATCAAGTTAAATCTCTAATTTTCCGTTTTGAGGGAATGTGTGTGTTGCCATGTGATGGACTGATGACCTGACCAGGGTGTACCTTTCATCTGAAGTGTGCAGCAGAACCCTGTGAGCCTTGCAAGGAAGCAGTAGGTAAAAAAAAAATAATGAATGAACTCACTAATTATGCTCAACGTGAGCTGGAGAACCAGCAGAACCAATCAGGGGCCTGTACCATGAAACCGGATTAAGTGAATTAGAGTTTGGAATTAGATTGCAGCAATCCTGGGTTTTGATTACCATGAATGAATCTAGGATTTAATCAATCTCTTGTCACCCTCGTTACTTACTTTTGCGTTGGGGTTACATTTTCCAGAAAAGAAGGAAAACAATTTTATGAACATTCACCTTTAAAAATGAAACATACAAATACATGTAGACAAATAAGCATTTACTTTATTTTGAAATACAACCTTAAACACATTAATAACATTACGTTAAAAAGTAAAACGTATTGGTTTTAACACACCAAAATATTGTAATGTTATCATACGCATATCATGATACAGAATGTGTTTTTTTAACACATTCACACAATCAGCAATTTTCTGCCAACAGTCTTGTCCAGCTTCGATAGCAGCAACAGTACAACTACGAGATAAAACTCATTATGTTTTAGAACTATAATATCTTGCTCCTCCGTGGAGAAATGAAATGATTGCGCTCTTTTCATGTTCATCGTGATTGGTTATTCGGTAAATACATCAGGATCAATGGATCAAAGCCTGACTTGACAAAGGAAGTTGAAGAGCTGCTTCATGGTACCAACTGAGCCAGACTCAAAGGCAATTCGTTAATACTGGGTTTGTTAAGCCACATTCATGGTACAGGCCCCAGGTGGATAGATCTGTCCACAAACAAAATGTTTATACATGTCTTTACAAATCACTGTAACCCTTAGAGGTCTGGGGGCTTTTTTGGCCATTTTCACAACTTTCAAATTAGCTAAAAAAAAAAAAAACCTCTCTTAAACCGTATATACACTGTTCCAAGCACTTTTTGTGCTATTGCCTTTTTCCCTGAAACATACAAGCCATATTACATGTTTTGTACTTCCAAGGGTTTTCCCTTATTTTCACAACTAGATGGCACTGATTTGGGGTCTGTAAAATGAAACTGAAAGGCATGTTTTCTCACATTTTAATTTGAATTACTTTGCTAATTATGCCATAACTCTTCTAATGTTTATTTAAAACCAACAATATCAACCAACTAGCTTGTTTTGTATAAAAGTCTGAAAATCCAATTTCTGGTTAAATCTTTTTGTCCACTGAAAGCTAGTCATCTGAAAAGACACAGTCAAGTCCATTTCTTTTTATCTTCAGCATGTAATCATCTGAATAACTCATGGTTTGATACTTTTCCGTATTTAAAATGTATCCCTTGTTTTACAGCTCAGTCTCTGTGAAGGCGGGGTCTAAAGTGACATTAATGCATACCCTTTATTCTTTCAAGTTGATCACTTTCAATAACACCCTAGCATTCTGTAATCGATCCCACAGAGCCACTAGTGCACTCATCAGGAATCTACAAAACCAATCCTGTACCGTAACTTCCTCTTGTATTTAATAATAACATCTAGCAACCACTCTTAACAACCTAGCAACCACTAAACACTATATCATGGAGCAATTACAAACATGTGACTGCTTTTATGCCTCAGTGACCCGGAACACACATCATTATTATTATGTACCAGACAAGATTAACACTGGATCAGCTGTGATTTCATGGCAGTCAGAGCAAACAGGAGTCATAGACGAGACGGAAAATAATTTATTAATATCTAGCGGTTGCTGTATGCCTTTTTCCAGGAAATGTTTGGATTGCCCTCAGCAGGGTTTTCCCTACAGTACATGAGAGTTGTTTAATGGCTGATAAGGAAAAGCTAAGTGAACTAATCTACTCAGATGGACTTTGAAAGGTTGCCTGCAGAATTGCAGATAAAGACAAATAGAGTGTATGAGGCAGAGAAGAAAAAAAACTGAGTATTTGTCTTATTCTGCTGGATATAGCGTCTAAAAATAGACCCAATATGCACAAATTTTGTGAATAAAAGTAATTATTCGATTGAATTCAACTAAACTTCTTGAATACTACAGAAAATCATCCTAAACAGTAGCACCTGCATCAATTTTGTAAAGTCAACAATACAATTTTTCCTCATCTTTGAAGATACTTTAAACTCTTTCATGAAAACAAATTTATTTCTACTGTATATTAAAAATTTATCAAAAGATCAGCATAATTATGGAAATGGATCTGTATTAAGGACTATTTGTCCAATGTGCTTCGATTTAAGTTGATTGGATGTGTCGTCGTCTCAGTAGTCCCATAATCACGCCTTTATAAGCAAATCCAACCCTCTAAACGGACTCAGTCCGAACCTGCAACAGGGTCCTAACAGCCTTTCCCTTCGCCACACTTATAAGGCGCTGAAAAAACAGTTCCACAAAATTATTGTAAACTATACAAAAATTTAATGACTGCGCTTGAAGGACTGCATCCATGGAGTTTGGCTTCATATATTGATGAAGTCATCAAGAATGGTAAAGAAACCAGTCTTGTATGACTCCCAGAGTTCATCAATATTCTTTGGTTTCATCTTACATGCTTCGTTTTCATCCAAGCCCAGACATGCTCAATGGTGTTCATGTCTGGTGACTGTGCTGCTCAAATCTGGAGCATCTTGATCTTCTTCGCCGAGAGGAACTTCGATGTGGAGATGGATTTCATCCTGCTGCAGAATTTGACCTTTTATATTTGGTAGTATAAAAGGTAGCTAAGATTTGTTGGTATTTTAGACTATTGATGTTGCCTTCTACCCTGCAGACCTCTTGCACACCCCCATACTGGATGTTCCCACCTCCAAACTTCTGTTTTATGGATGAATCTCGGATCCTTGTGGGCTCCAGTAGGTCTCGTGCAATATTTGCGGTGACTGTGTAATTCAACAAAAGATTTACCTGAAAAAAATCCATCACTCTTTTTTTTCCAGATTTATCTTTTTAGCAGACTGTGTGCCTTGGCAGATCCCAGATGTTTTTTCAATTTTCTTTTGTTTAGTGCTGGCTTCTGAGCACTGATTCGACCATGGAGGCCGTTTCGAAATAGAATCAGATGAAGTGTTGTGGTTGACCCAGGGACTTCAGAGGAAAATTAGCTGGCCTTTTTTGAGACAACGAACGGCCCTCTCCAGCTGCCTGACCTGGGCTTGAAAACGTCTCTGGTGCCTTCAATTTTATTTTTGCGTCTGTACTTTGATGGTATCTGCCACATCAGCAATGGATCTTCAGCCTCTTGATAGTCAACGCTTTAGTCTCAGGGTGAATCTTCTCCCGAATCTCAGGGTGAATCTTTGCTGAGGTCGAGTTGCAGTTTATGTGAAGGTCTGGGCTCTTTTTATACACACCTGATACCTAACCGATCCATTATTAGTCATAGATGAAGCTCGTTTGTCAATGCGACATTTCAACAACACTTATGTCTTAGCAATTTATTCAATGGGCTTCAACCAAATATTCTGTAAAATAAAGATGGAAATAAACCACTCCACAGTTAAGACAAGCTAATATGTGCATTTCATAACACAGACTTACAGCATTATCTCCATTTATTTATAGCTGTTTGCTGTTTATTCACTGCACCAAAGTCACCAGAGGAGGGCATCAAACACATGACCACATCTGAGAGGAACCGTCCTTTAAACAAAGCACTCGTGGGGATAATCCCGAAAGTGTTGAGGACAAAAATAGTTTTCTCATATCCTGCTCAGCATGGAGCTACTCTTTGTCCAAGCAACTTGAGAAAGGGATTTCAGCTGATGAATTCCAAGAGCTCTGAAAGGTCAGCAACACGACAACAATGGATGCATTTCTTTTGTTTTCCTCCCGTAGTCTGTTTAGTTTAGAGACAAATACTTCACCATTTTTCCTATTATTGTTTGAATGTTATTTTAGGTAGTTTGTCTTATGTAGATATTTGAAATAAGTCAAAAACAACTATTGTTTGTCTTCTTCTTGTGTTTTGGGTCTCGTTTTGGCTGGGCATGTGGTGTGCCTGGGAATGGAGGGGTTTAAAGATCAATCTCTGTCTGGAAGGATGTGCAGTTGGGTGACCCCATCACCTTTCTTGACCTGGTGGTTTCATGTGAGTGCTGGCTTCAGAAAGAACATGGATGTGGATCAGGTTTCCTATGAACCATTTCACGGGTTGACCAGAGTGGTTTTGCACTGGCAAGCCTAGCCACAATTATTGCTGTTTAATGGTTTTTAAACAAGAAGACTATTTGCTTTGAGAAAAATGTGTTTTTTGCTAGTGACCTACTTTTAGATCCTTGTATGCTAAAGACGGCAGGATGGCACAGTGGTGTAAAGTATTATGCTAGTAGCTAATCTCTAAATAGTATTTGCATTGTTAAAGGAATATTCCAGATAGAAGTCATAAAGTTAGAGCCAAAAATGTGAGAGGAATCAATGATTGATGTTTCAGATGTTGGAGAATTTTGACATAATCTCTATCCATGATGGTCACAAGGAAGAAGGAAGTGCTGTTAGTAACTTCACATGTTTAGCTGGCCATGCCTTGTTTAATAATAAAGTATGTATGCTGGTACAAACATACAGCACTCAACATAAATGAGTGCACCCCTCTACATTTGTCAGAAAACCTTTATTTCCTTTCAGAATCAACATTTTCTATGAGATACAATACTACAAAATACTCCCACAAATTTTTACAGACAAAAAGGGATTTTCCTAACCCATCTTGCAAAAATCGTCAATTTATTTTCCCACCCACTTATTCCCTCTCAGGGTCACAGGGGTCTGCTGGTGCTCACATCGGGCAAGAGGGGGTTGCCAGTCCATGACTGGGCTACACATACATTCAGTCACACGTTCACACCTAAGGGGAATTTTGATTATTCAATTAACCTGCCGCATGTTTTGGGGATTGTGGAGGAAATCGGAGTACCCAGAGAACGTACAAACTCCTTCCACCGGTTGAATGATTTATGTAAGAGGTGTCCACATGACTATGAAAAGAAAAGCCCTTCCCTTTTCATGGGGTCAGCAATGACTCCCCATGGAAGAAAAATGTGACAAAATTTGAGAAAGGAAATCCTTTCTTTACACAAAAACAGTGAGAGCTACAAGAAGATCAGCAAAGGTTTACACATCTGTCAAAAATACTGTAGCAAAATGGATCCAAAAATGTACGAAAGATGGAAGTCCAACCATCCCACAGAGACCTCCACCCCGTTATGGTAGTTAACATTTCGACAGGAGTGTCTTCTAATGGGAAAGATTAAAGAAAATCACCTGCAAGTTACCTGCAGTTAGATAAAGTAGTAGAAAGCCAAACTGGAGTGACCGTTTCCTGTGATGCTATTCGGTGCACACCACAGAGGAATGGCATGCATACGCGTCATCCAAAAAGTGTTTCCTAAAGCCCAGATAAAGACTACTGGGACTATACTCTGGAGTGATAAGACAAAGATCACTGTTTTCGGAACTAACTGTTATCGGTTTAATGATTTAAACTGTATGGCATTGTAAAGTTGAAGATGTCAAAGAAAAATACCTGGTGCCTACAGTTAAACATGGTGGTGGCAGTGTGGCTGTATGAGTGCTGCTAGTGTTGGGGATCTACCTTTCATTGAGAATCTTCTCAGGAGGATGCTCTTCCTCTGCGTCAATGGCACTCCCTGCCTGAAGATGGCATTTGCGGAACAACAGATGCACTAGCACAGGCAATGGCGCACCACAAATCCTCGCTTGTCTACTAACTTTTGTAATCTTTATGCAGTTTCTCAAACAGTTCCCTTTGATCAGCCACTAATAGTATAAACGGCTCGACGTCCAGGTTTTTTTCATGTGGTCTTTGATTACTTCTCTGTTGACATCTTGTTTCCTGTGTGAAGTTGCTATGAAAATGTGGGATGAGCGCCACCAAGCAGCACTTTTACGTCCTACTCACATCATCAAAAGAGCCAGCTTTCATTGGTTGTTCTCCTTGCAACATCTGAGTTTGTTTGCACCACGGGTTTGGTCAGACGTGTGATGTCCCTTTGGAGCCAACAGTTTTTGATTGAGGTGCAAAACTTTGAAATTTGAGGCCCTAGGTGCTATTTTGGCAACCCAAATTATACTCAAAAGACTTTTGTGGAAACCGATTACCTCAAAATTTTTAACTTGACAAACCTTAGTTTTTAAGTAAACATTAATAAAAAATTACTACAAACTGTTCAAATTAGAAGTGAAAAAAGAATAAAAATCTCAAACTCGTAGGTCATTTACCCCTCTCTTCCCACACTCAAAAACTACCCCATCAATAATAGTGTAAAACCCCAAATAAACATGAAAAGTAGGTAAACCATTTTTGTTTTGAGTACTCTTTTCTTTAAAAAAAGTTTTACAGAATATACAGTGGACAAGCAAAGGCTGTATGGTGATATTTAGGTGGAATGAGCATAGAACAGGGAGTATCTCTTCCGGCTTAGGACAGGAAGAGCTACCACTATTCTGTCTTATCACTAATAGCACAGATGGTCCTGGGAGACAGGGATACAAGAGAGAGAAGATAATGAGAGGAAGGTGGTTTTAAATCCCTGTGTAAATGACTATCCTCTGGAACTGGGGATTCTCAGGTCCCTTGAGAGAAGCTCTTATAGCAGACTGTATCAAAGTTAAGATTCGGTTCTATCAAAAGCTACAAAAGGAACATCAATTCCAGGAAACCTTCAATGTAGACGTTGAATGCTTCAAAAGTAGGCAGATCTTCTCTGTTCAAAACAAAAACGTCATCACATAATATATCTACTTCCCATTTGTGGTGCAAATTTGGGGAAACACTTCTAAAACAGTCTATGGGACAAAGAAATCGTACGTCTGGCCACAAGGCCACTTCCTTTTGGAGGGCGTTTTCTACCACAGCTCCACAATTAATAAAACTGAACAAAATCATTAAGAAGATTCATCTCTGGGTTGCATTGAATACACGGTGCAGCTTACCACATGGGAACATATAGTACATGAGGTATTAGAGATAATGCTGTAATAAATTTGGAATATTGGAACAATTTTGCACAAGAGGTGAGGAGGGGGAGGTCTACTTTCACATACTGGTCAACAAAGCTGAGACACCCACAAATGTGTCATAATCGTCATGGAAAAACGCAGACACGCAATGAATACATCTTATCAAGTTGTTAATGTTCTGCATCTTCACGTTTTTTTCCTATTAACATGAAATTTAATTTGGTGCAAGGCTGAGAAATTTTCTTAGAGTGTTAACTCAGTGTTGAAAAATTGATCAGAATACATGTATCTTAGTTAAATAAATTTAGGTACATTTTAGTTTTTTTCCCCTTTATTATTTTTTTGTCAATTATTAATAAACAAAGCTTACTAGAGTTCTGTTTGTTTTCATAAAACGTAAACTTCTAAATGTTTTCAAATGTATTTTATTTTTCCTCAGATGTAGGTACCAATAAACTAATTAAAAGATTTTGTCTTTGGGCAAAAAGTGGAAAATGACTAATTTTGAAAATATTTGAATATTTTTAGACAGCCCATCCCAGTGACAGTTTTTCTGTAAATAATTCTCGTGAGGCAGAAATGATAAAATTATGCAATATTGAGTAAACATCGAAAGAGGGGTTGGAGATTCTATTGTTTCTTCCAAGGCCACACCCACAGCTACGACACAATGTTAAAGTCTGCTAAAAAAATGGGAATGTAGAATATTGTAGAATGTAGGTGTAAGGGGACAATGATTTTATCACCTTGTGTGAATGGCGAATGCAAAATCCCAAACCATTTTTAACTTATTTGGTAAAATACCAATTTTGTTCTCATTTTTAAATGGGATAAAAGCTTTCTTTATATATATAAAATTAAATGCAAATAAGATATATTGAGATTGTCTAAATGTTCCCAATATGGAGATCTAACATTTAAAAAAAGTCAAACTAACTGTAATGATTTTGAGTCTGAATCGGCGATGGAATCTATTTGCAGAAGTAGAATGAGAAAACAGTACAACAATCCAAATCGTAAGGTAGAAATCAGAGTCTGGTCACAGGCTCGAAAGTCAAGAATCACAATTCAGTTCAACCAGCAAACAAACAAAGGGATAATCCAAGAGGCGAAATACAAAGAAACGGGCGATCATCCATACACATGGTAATCAAACAAGTCCAGACAAACGCTCGTAAGGCAGGAGAACTGGCAACACTTCGCAAAGTTTGTTTGGCCCTGGCCGTGGTTCAATGGCCACCAACAGGAAGTAACAGCAGAAGAAGCAGAGTTGAGTGGTGCCAGTTAGTATTCAGGTGAGGGCCCCCTCTGCTGGCATGGTGCTACACCAACACAACACTATATACCCAGAGATAAATAAATTGTAGAGTGATTTGGATTAACTGTATTTAGTTATTTATTTATTTCTAAATATTTATTGCAATCCTATCTTTGTAGTTGGATTTGTTTCTTATTTAACATTTACACAGTACCTCTTACACAATTTTATGTCCAGACAATTTTGGAAAAATCTGAATCCATTCTGTGGTCTAGCATTTTGTGCGTGTATGTGTCATTTTGGGCACTTCAGGTTGTAGTATATATATGTTACTTTTTAAAAATCATTTATATATTGTCACATCAAGCTTACGTGCAAGTGTCATTTAAACAAGAATTGCAGTCATATCAATTTAGATTCAACTCACTGGAAAGTGGTGCTATTTGAGCTATTTTTAGAACAGGTTGCAGGCGACAGGTTGCATGTGGTCCTTATGGGTGACCAGGTGCCCACAGGCTCCATATTGGTGATCCCTGGTTTAGACCTACCAGACTTGCTCCATGTTCAAAATGACAATGGCGTGCCAAGAGCATTTCTATAGCTGAAGTGTCTCAGACTGCTAAAATTGGGCCAAGTTTGCCACTTGCCTGAAACACCTTGCGTTCATCTGGTATTGGCATACAGTAGTTTGGCCAATTATGACTCAAGTCTGGCAGATGTGGTACCATTTTAATGCAGCACTCAAGAGATTAGCTTAGTTTATTAATCTGTAACTTATGGCTGTGACTTGGGCTAGTAATAGCCCATAGGTGGACCTTATCTATAATCCTTACCTATAATAACTTGGGCCAGTTATGTACCATAATATGTCACAATAGCTGATTGTCTAGACAGAATTAGGCCAGATCCAAACCAGTTTCACAAAAACAGTCCTTGTAAAATGTATTAATATCCCCTTTCCACTGTCAGGTATCCTGAAATATTCCACAGATGTTAGATTCTCCAGGATCCAACAGAAAAAAGAGATTTCTCAGGGCACATCAAATAACCAGTACATTTCTTAATTAACCCATAATGACCCCTAAAGAAACTCCACAACCCTTTTCCAAAAGCCATCGCTTAGAAGACGTGAAGGATTTACCAACATTGTTGAAACATTGTGCAAGCTTGAAAAGAACTCCCTAGTAAAGCATCTGCCTTTATTCCTTTTCCAACTCATGGGAATCTTTTTTTTTTTTTTGTCTCAGGCTGACACTGATGCATACATGCCGTCTGACTGCTACTCTGGGTGGGTCTGTTTCCAATTTTTGCACCCCTCCACCCATAAAAAGAGAACTCACCTCCAAAAACAACAAAACAAGTGAAGAAACTGGCTCACACGCTGCTAAAGTCCCGCACACACTCACATTTAAAGGCAGCTAACAAAAGCCACTCTCCGTGAGACTCCTAAACTCTTATCAGCGCTTTCCTTCCCCTCTGCGCTGGAGCGTGGGAGCACGGAGGAGAAAACCACAAACAACAGGAGGAAGCCTGTAACCCGAATCCATGGTCTTTCCATCCTTGGTGAATCGGGGAGAAGAAACCCACTAATTCCAACTACTAAGGACAGCTTGGTCCTGGATTCCCATCATTGTTTATTCTTGAAGGACATTCATCAATCAACCAATCAGAAGGGATGAGGGGACAAGCTTGCCACTTGTGTCACAGGGTCACAGACATTGGTGTTCTTTGACTAGAGCTTACATAGTGGTAAACTTTTGAGTCCGTTATTATCAACAAAGATGAGAACGAGGATGAAACCCAGCCAGAAAGAACCGGAGACATCTCCAAACTCTGAACCTTCTTAGTGGTGCTTCCTGTTCGTTAGATTGATAGGATTGAAAAACATGGATCTCTTACCAGAGAGTCGATTGTACATGCAGCGTGTGGGACTCTACAGAGTCTTTATGTCCATAGTCGAAGAGTCAATTCCTGTCTCACGCTTTCCAATGCATGAAGAGAGAGTCCACAAAAGAGACATGCGTGTCAGCTCTTGGTGGGTTTCCTGCGAGCACTCAGTGTGTATTAGAATGCAGAAACAGCTTGGTTCAAGATAAACCAAATGTCTGAAGCTGCAAGCCGACGAAGAAAAGGAGAGGAAAGAAGAGAGAGAGTGTGTGTTTGGTCCTGAAGGGAGGGCTGCAGAGTTTGGGGAGGTGGGTGGGACACTCTTTAAGGAGGCCGGGGCCATCTGTGTCAGACAATTGCAGGAAAATTAACATCAGACACAAAAAAGTCTGATCATCTTAAAGTGCAACAAGAAATAAAAATGAAACTAGAAAAAGAATGATTTTTAATCAAGTTTTTTGAGGTCACATTTGTAGACTTCAAAAAGGTATGCAAAGTTGTGACAACTTTATTCTGTGCAAATAACTTTGTTTTGTGTGCTTTGTTGCTTTCTGGCAAAAGCCATTGTGCAGATCTTTCAGCCCTTTTTAAACGTAAATATGTTATTTGGTCCTTGAACAAGCAAACAGAAACAAGTTGCCTTGAAAATGAGAGTTTTCTTTTTTCCTGTCACAGTCCTACCATTGTGTCTTTTCAGTTTGTCTCCTATCCCCCCTCCCCTTTGTGTTTCCTTCTCATTATTGATCTCACCTGCTGCTAGTTTGTGTTGCTATTTAGTGCTGGGTAAGTAACTTTTAAAAAGTTACTAATTACTTGATTACATTTGTATTTAAAATGCTTTTCTAAATACTGTCTAAATTAATTGCCAACTGAATACTTCTCAAAATTCAAAAAACTCTTGAGTTGACAAACAATAGAAATTAAATCGTTTAAAAAAACATATGAATCCGACATGAAATAGATAGCCTTTTAATATCTATTAATTATTAAGTTGTATAAAACAATCTTTAATATGTACATTTATTACTAAGAAACATACCTCCTTTAGGATACACTGTGCAAAGGGTTATTTTTAAACCATTTTTGTGAAGCGGTTTATTTTAAAACTAAATAAATTTAATTAATAACATTAAAAAATGATATTCAGTGTAATTATTTTACATTGTAATGCAAGTACAATAAAAGTAACTATAATTAAAATACACAAAAAATACGAATAATTAGAGGCAAAAAAAGAATTCTAATTACAGTAATGCGTTACTTAGTAACTAGTTACACCCAGCACTGTTGCTATCTAAACCCCTGTTTTTTAATAGTCGTCACTAGTCCAACTTACTGTGTGTGTGAGTTTTCTGTGTTTTGGACGGACAGTCTCTTCCACTTTTTGTTCCAGAGGGATTCCCGAGTCTCTCCTGTACCCTTGGACTGGATTTTCCTAGTTCGGCCTTCTCACTGGAGTGGATCTGCTCAGTCAGTGGATTATTTCTCTTCCTGCTTGGCTTCTCTGTTTGGATTCCTCAAAGCAGTATTTTGTGTTTTTTCCTTTTGCCCAAACACATGAAATACTTTTGATTTCAGTAAAGTACTTTTGGGTTCAATTATCACTAATTGGCTCTGACATTGTGACATTTCCCTTGTGAAACATCCCGTTGCCCATCTCATTACTGCATCTCATGAGTGAAATATAAAAGGATGACAAATATAAAATATAATGAATTAATAAAAAACTAACAGAGAGTATGCATTGAGACTCAGTGGCAAAACAAGCAGTAAACTGGCAAAGTTTCACATGGAAAAGTTGTGAACCATGAGGAGAATTAATTACACATTTACGTTCAAAAGAATTGGTTTTGACTGTGAAAATATTGTTTTCTGTGGAGATTTGTCTGGGAAAGCGATTTCCTGATTTAAATGTCCCTAATTTCAACACCAGTAAAGTACACAAAACAAAGTAAGTAGGTGTACAAGGCAAACTGTGTAGGTACCAAGGCAAGAGGGCCTAGTCAAGCTTTTACAAACACTGGAACTTCAATCCAGTTCATCAGCCAGGCCTTCCTGTAGTCTTTTGTAGCATTTAATCTTTATTTTAGTCTTTAAGTTTTATCTGTCCAGTATCTGACGGATCCACTTTTATGAGAGGAAACAAACAGACAAAGAGTGAATGTGAGGTAAAAGAAGGAAGAGGGAATCCATCCTGCAGGGAATGATTTTGTGTCACCTTTTATGCCACCCTGGGTCTTGATTAAATAAAACAAATCCTATCCTGGTGCTTTCACAATAAGGATATACACTTCATGTCCATGCACTGACCCCAGGGTTAACTGATCCCTGAGAACACTATTGGAAGTGTTTGTGGCAAGTTTCAGAGTTTTCCAAATATAAATGGGAGGAAAATGTGTGAAGTTACCCTATCACTATCCTTGACCTACACAAATCAAGAGTGTGAGCATTTTTCATCCTCAGAAAATCATAAATTCTGATTCTAAATGTGAAACATAACATCCACCCAAACAGCATCAGCACCATGTCACACGTTTCATACGGAATGAGAGGCAAGGGTGCTTCTTCTTCCTCTTTCAACCTCTTGGCTATGTGGTTATCCAGTCCACTCAGATGGTTTAGTGTTAAAGTGAGAACACGAATCTGTGGGGGATTGGGGAGGGAAAGCTTATGGTAGAATCAATCCCAGTGTAAAAGCACCCTAAGAACTAAACCAGTCAATGGTGAATAGTTGAGGAGAGTAAAATAGATACCAAACTATAATATTTTTGATTTGATCATGTTATCATATTATTTTACAGTGTTGTTTTAGACAATTTCTTAATATAATACAGCCCCCCTTCAGATCTTAGGGATGAGTAAGAAGGAACATAAAGGACTAACTTGGGACAAGGATAATATCGCCAAGAACATGCCATATACACTTGCGGCTGTACCGTGGAAGTTTTTTCCGCCACGGATGAAGAGCTTATGGTTTGACTTTATAGAATGCACAGAAACATTCACAGAGTTTCTGCATTTCTTCTATCTGTGTTTCTATTCACAAAAACAATAAAGGTTAATTTCCCTGTAATGAGGTCTTTGGGTCAGGGCTTTACTCTACAAAGAACTTTATTCTTCAGAGTTTGATTACACGCACACAGGATCAGATTTCCCTGTGTGTAATTCAATTTCTTCCAGAAGAAATGATGCTTTCACACAGATTGAAAAGAAACACATGATTGGGACGTGCAAACGTAAGCTAAAAAAAGGTCTTCCATTCACAACATTTCTTTCACTAGTTCATTATCTGGGCCTGCTTGGTAGTGTAAGCAGGTCTGCTGGGTATAAACGTACTCTGCAAGCTGTCCGACAATGGATGGAATCTGTGACTTAGACCCCGAAGTCTAAGAGGGGGTAGCTTGGACAATGTCAGAGGATGAATGATTAGTTGCAAAGGTGGCAATTTGTTATCAATAACTGTGTTTCCCTTCACTTATTTTTATGCTCATTTTGGAATACAGCACAAAAAAAATCCCTGGAATTGAAACAGCAAGATCCACATATATGCGCATAAAAAAGTTATGCAGTTGGATTAACTTTTTATTTGATAAGAGAAATGTGCAAAACCTATAGTGGATATTTACCGAATAAATCACATTATAGCCCTCAAAAAAGTCATGTTATTTTACTTCTGGGTGCCATTAATGGACTAACTTCTAGACCGATCTGAAATGTTGTTTTGGTTATTTTGGTTCTGGTGGCTGTCTCGACCGGCTGCGTTCCCAAAGAGCAGTCTTTCGTCTCCCAAAGCACGATGACGTGACTCTGCAAATTGCGTTTCGTCTATGTGCAATAATACGCAAGTACATTATTGTTTATAAAAAAAAGGGCTTCTACCTCAGCAACTTCCATTTTGTTCTCTTGGACTTGTTGGTTTGAAACTTTTGAAAACATTTTATGAAATATTCCAGTTTTGCGTGTGAATTTAATTCACACCTTTGAATGGAAACATGGCTAAAGATTAAATTATCCAAAAGGTTTAGGAGTTGACATAAGTATTAATATTTTTGCTTAATTTTTATTGTTGTATCACAAAAAAATTATGATTGGCATTTTGGGGTGAAAAAGGTCACTGATTTAAAGCATTTTATGGGAGAAAATTGTGTGTTGGAGATTGTCTGTTAACTTTACGTTTTAAATAAAAATATAGAGTTTGTTAACTTTTACAGTTTGAAATAGTAATAAAACAGATCATATTTCTTATCTAACCCAGTTTGGTTTGGATTGTTCGGTTTGTTGGTTTGGTTGGTTTGGCTTGTTGGGTTGGTTGGTTTGGTTTCTTGGGTTGGTTGGTTGATTGGTTTGGTTGGTTTGTTGGGTTGGTTGATTGGTTTGTTGGTTGATTGGTTTGTTTGGTTGGTTGATTGGTTGGTTGATTGGTTTGGTTTGTTGGGATGGTTGGTTGATTGGTTTGGTTTGTTGGGTTGGTTAGTTGATTGGTTGGTTTGGTTTGGTTGGTTTGTTTTTTTTTGGGTTGGTTGGTTGATTGATTGGTTGGTTGATTGGTTTGTTTGGTTGGTTGCTTGGTTGGTTTGTTTTTTTGGGTTGGTTGGTTTGTTGGGTTGGTTGGTTGATTGATTGGTTGGTTTGTTGGGATGGTTGGTTGATTGGTTTGGTTGGTTGATTGGTTTCGTTGGTTGGTTTGGTTTGTTGGGCTGGTTGGTTAATTGGTTTATTTGTTTGGTTTGTTGGGTTGGTTGGTTTGTTTGGTTGATTGATTTTGTTTGCTGGGTTGGTTAATTGGTTTTGTTTGTTTTCTTGACCAGCTAAAAATATGAAAAATATAATAATTATGCTGAAATCAGGTACAACAGGTGTAAAAAATGCAATTGAAACAAAATTGCATATAAACAAAGTACAACAAGCTTTATTATTCCATTCTCAAAACTATGCATTATTACTGCCACAAAAGTTGGCTTCAGTCAAGAATATTATTTGGTAAAATTGACATCAACATTGGTGATAATAAACCTCAAAGACACTGGCAAGTTCTAATAATTAGCTGCACATGTATGAATATAGAACATAGATGCTACAATTTTTGGAACATTGGCAGCATTGGAGTTCATTTTCTTATAAATGCATTTATTACTCTGTAAAATTATTAGCCATGTCACACCCATGGGGAGTTTCAAAAGATAAAGAACACACAACTGTTAAATATTACATAAATGCAAAGGGGGCCCCACGAAGCATATGCAATTGATTTTCGTCACTGAAAACAACAACATGCGTCATTATGAACAGCACTGCAAGTGGAGAGAATATGGTGATCATTAAAACGACTAAACCCAGAGATGAGTGCTCTCCAGAGGCCTAGGAGACACATACAAACACATACAAACAAAATTGTTTGAAAGCAGATGATTCTCATTCTTCCACAGCTTTCCTGTGGTTCAGTCAGTAGAATATTGCGCTAGTGACATGAAGGTTGTTGGTTCAAATACCAGGGAAAGCAAGATCTGATGCAATGTGTTCAATCCTTCAAATGTAAGTCTCTTTGGACAATTGCATCTGCCAAATGTGTAAATGTAAAACTCCAAAAACACAGAAAAAAAACTCCAAAAATAGGCATTTGAAATTGATTTATTCTATCTGGACAAAAAGGTATTTAATCCCTATTAATTAACACGATTCCTAACTCTCAGCTCTAAAGTAATATAATCTGTATATCAAACACTTGTCCCGACTCCAGACTACACTCGAAACCCAAAAAGCCACCATCCAATCTCAGCCCTTGAAAGATTCCTCCTTATACCTCCCAAACTGTCAGATCTACAGTTCACAATGACTAACTCGCCAACGTGACTTTACGTGGCTGGTTCCATTCTTCGTTCTTGAACCCATTACTGTGTCTCTCCACTCTATTCTCCACAAAATTTCTGCTGCTTTGGTCTACTTCCGCTCCTTCCATTAACCCCATCTCTTATTGTGTTGGATCCACCTGGGATTTTTCCATGCTCCTGCTGCCTTATGAACTTCTAGATCTACGTGATCTGATGAGGCTTTTTTACTTCTTCTAAGGCATGATACGCGATTGTAAATATTGACATTTTAATAGGAATTAAAGCAGTCTCTTCTCGTTGTACAGTTGTGACAAAAATCCACACCATTGCTGAGACCAAAGCTGTTCAAGGATGTCAAGGATGGAATGGGGTGTAACATCATCATCAGGAAGCTATGTGAAAAGGTGACCATTGTTGGTTAGATTATACATACCACCCACTCGAGATCAAAACTTGTGGGATTTCAATAAAATATACATAATAAATATAAGGAATTCAGCCCAGAACTACACAGAAGGATCTCGTCAATTGTTTGAATGCAGCCGGTACTATAGTCACCAAAAGACACTTGGTAACATACTACATTGTGAAGGACTGAAATACTGCACCCCACTGTAAAGATCCTCCTGATCAAGAAAGCACATAAAAAGACCAGGTTTTCAAATATCAAAGAGTGGATAACCAGAAGCGAGCCAATTTTTGTTTTCAACTCCATTTAACCAAATATTTATGTTTAAAATGGACAGTTAGAAACTGGTTGTTAAAAAGTCTTAATTCTACTCATGGGATTAAACCTTAAGATAACACCAAAAAACTTTCTAATGTGTTTTATCAGTGCTATGTTGGTTGTTTTTTATTATGAGTACATCATTAATGCAATTTTAAATGGAAAACTCCATTAGCCATTAGTGTTGAATGGTTTAACTATGTTTTACAACCAAGACATTGACACAGCACAAGAGTGAGAGGCAAAAGTCTGAAAACAGAAAACTACAGATACTTACACCAATGCAAGTAAGTGTAATTGCTTTATTTAATGTTATGAATATTATAATGATAATGCAGTCGTGCCCTAAACTGCTAATTGGCTGCAAACCCTTTTTGAATAGTTGCCTACAATGTTCTTTAAAAACAATGGCTAGTGCAGTGTATGAAACGGTGGGTCATCATTAAAATTAATAGAGACTGTTCATTTCTTAGAAGGTGTCTAATGAACGCAGGATGAAGCAAATCCATTTTCATCTCGTATTCACATGCCAGGTTGAAAGAGGCTGCACGTGCCAAATGGCAATCAAGAGAGAAGCAGGATGTGGTGGCAGTCACTCCATGTTTTATGGATGGAGGTAAATAATTGACTCCCAAAATGTTATTAAGCCATTGAAAAGTGTAAGTTGTATAACCATCACAAATAGCCAATAATATTATATAGTATAGTAAAAAGCATATTTGTTGTTGTCCCAATGACTAATGTGGGGGTTGTGGGTGCATAAGCATACTTTTGTGAGTCTTCATGAGGCAATCAAGGCACCTTTGGCTTAAATAAGCAGGTCATGTGAGACACATTCAGTTTTAAATGATACAAATAAGCAAGGGATTGTGGGACATAGAGTCTATACCTACAGTTTTTCATTGTACAATAGTTTTTTTTCTTTATGCAATAATAATATTCACTGTAAACCCACAGTATACATATTTGGGTTGAATGATCGCTATCTTATTTATTTATTTTTATTAAATTATCTCTTTGGCCTCACAGGGTCAAGATGCTAAAATAGAGCAAAAGACAGCAGACAATACAGGGGCTTTTTCTGGGTCAGTGTACATCCTCCCACCAACAATCTAATGCCCATTTTGTTTTGTTTGTATATAATCAGATGCTTCCCTTTCCGACAATTCATTGCAGCATGCTCAACAATGAGGGGACAGAGAAGAACAGACAGTCAGGAACAGACAAGAAAACAATGACATGAATACACAGCATTACAGAGATGGGGAAGGATGGAGATAGAAGAAGATAGAGAGAGAGAGAGAGTCATGGAAGAGAGAGAGAGAGAGAGAGAGAGAGAGAGAGAGAGAGAGAGAGAAAGTACATACCCGATAAAAATATATCATTGATATAACTCCACTTGAAAAATTACTGGATGGATATAGAGCCAAGTTTTTCACCTTACCAAACAAGTAGATCTACTCATGATGACCAATAATTAAAGACAAACCATCAACAAACAACACACCAAGACATTTCTAAAAATATGTGCACCCAATTTTGTAGGTAACAGTTTGGGGATGGACCCTTCCTGTTCCAACTGGACTGCACAACGGTGCCCAAGGTCTAGAAAGAACTTGACTGGTCTGACCTCAGCCCGATAGAACACTCTTAAGATGAATACTCAGACCCAGTCTTTGCCCAACATAAGAGTATGACCTTTCACAGAATGACTTCCTTCAAAAACCAACAGAATTGAGTTTTTTATTAACAACCGAAAGTATACAACAGTCACTGTACAAATAATATTGAGTACATGTCAGTTTTAGGTAAAGGAGAAAAAGGCAGTCTGTGAAGTTTGTGTGAGGCTGAGCGCTTAATCGTCTTGAAAACAGGTGATGCACTGTTTTCCCGTTCCAGAGGCATAGGCATCTAAGGGGCAGGAACCTTGACAAACAAGAAATTCACTTATTGACTTTAAATAGCAATTCTTTAGATCATATTTAGAGGATGCATTCAAGTGCTCTCCAATAACGTCTTTAAATGCATTCTTTGAAGCATGCTACCATCACTTTGGTATTCCGCTTAAGTCTATGAAAAGAAAATGACAAATAAAAGTTCTTAGGCTGAGCACTGTAGTCACCAAGCTAATCTTTGACCAAACAGAACTGAGAAAACAACCAACCAATCAAGCCTTCTAACCAGTCGTGGCAATCTGCAAGTATTTGTAACTCTCCTATATCACTACTACCACTGCTTCAGTCTCCTATGAAGAAATAAAAAGAATTTGATTGGTCATATGTTCAAAACCATCAACCGGAGGTCAAGAAGATTTTTCGTATTTGGACAACCTATTTCCCCACCCAGTTTTGGCAGAGCCTTTGAGCAAAAATAAATAAACTGTTGGAAGAACTTTGACAGAACAAGTTTGCAGGCCGTTGCGTGTCTGAGGGGAACAAGCTGCTCACCAAGGCACAGAGTTAAATAACTTTTTGTAGGTCATCATTACATCATGGAATTCATGGAAAAGGCTTTTCATCACAACCATTTTAGTTAGAAGCATTCTGTTCCCTTTTCTCACAGGTAGCAACTGAAAACTGTCCAAATTGAAATGTTGACATGAGTTTTTCCAGAAATCTGGAGTGGTTAAACCATAGACTGTGTAAAATGATGGAATTAGCATCCCTGACACCACCCATGGAAGTTTGTCAATACTGGGCAATTGTAATTGGGCAACAGCTGCACAGAGCTGGGACATGGGGGTAGCAAAAATCCCTGCATGGCAGAAAGACTCTACCATCACCACAAGGTTCTGTTGTAAAGTACTTTTAACACGGCTATGACTATTAGGACGTGCCTCGAGTGGTAAGTCCTTGAACTGCAGCTTCAGTTATTTCCTATAATGTGTCAAGAGAGAAAGAGGGAAGTTACTGCTTGGTGGAAATTAAATACAACAAAAATATGGAGGTTGCGCTCCAACAGACATTCCGGGAAACCGGAAAGAAGAATACGACAAAAGTCGTGAAGTTATAATGTTGGTAACTGATGACAAGGAGCTGTTTTGAAAAGAGAGGATTTGTGGTGAGACATTTATTTCCTGTTTCCTTTACAAAGTCACTATGAAAATGTGCGATGAGTGCCACCAAGCCGCTTTTTTATCTTCTCTTCACATCACCAAAAGAGCCAGCTTCCAATGGTCGCTATCCTGCGAAAACCGAATCCAATACGGCACTCTGAAACCCTTTTCCCAGTTTGTTTTGGGCTTATGTGTGATGTCCCATTGGCACCCATGGTTTAATATTAAGGCGCATCAAAAACTTCGCAACAAAAATCAGGTCGATGTGAACAGGCCATTGAATATTCACACCTATGCCTCTGCAGCAATCAGGGGATGTATGCAGTGGATTTTAAAGTACCAGAGCACTAATGTGACCTTACACACTAGCTGGAAAGTGTCTTGTTTGCTGACTGTTATGTTTGGCTCGTTTGGTCACATGTGTTCATCTGAGAAAGGCAATACTTGAGTACTTAGACTTTCAGAAGGGCAGAAAAGAGTTTATGAGAACAGAGTTCTAGTTTAGCAGAACAAAGAGCTTTATGACACCTGCAGTTCACCAAATTGCATTTAACAGATGCCCCATTGTGTTCAGAAGCTCATTTTTAATTGCAGTTAACTCAGTCAGATGACGATGAATCTGCTGCAGTTCAGCAGATGCATAGGCGTGTAAAGGATTTTAAAATGGAGAAAAAAATAAATGAATAAAATGGGTTTAAATCCATTAAAATAAAACAGATTTAAAAATATTAAATCACACCACTAGTTCGCATAATTGGGTCTAGACAAAAACAAACATTTGACACGTCTGCAGATTTAGTCGTCATTCACAACACACTGATCGCTTTGGTCCATACTGCTTGTAAATACTTCCATGTGACATCATACGGGCCACTCATATGCAAACTCTTAAACAAACTACTCAAGATTGACCACAAGCTGCCATAATAAACGCTGCTTTGTTAATAGACAAAGTAATTTTCGCTTTTATTTAGTTCCAATTAGAGTTTGATCACTCTAGAGTTTGCTTGGAACTGTACCAAGACGCTTTTGGTCCAATTTTTAATTTGGTTTTGCTTTAGCACCAAACTAAAAGGGAAAACAAACTGTACAGATGTGAAAGCCTCCTAAGTTTCAACGTATGGGAAACTTATCAAACATCCTTTATGCACAAATGGTGTAGTATCGCAATATCTATAATTTTCAAAATATATATTTACAAATTACTTACTATAGATTACTAATCTAAGACTTTTCTTCAAGTGATCATTAGCTCTTGTTTTCAATGCATGGAGGCTGTGTTGAGTACTATTTTGAATGCTGGCTCTATACGATCAAATATTTTGCATGGATATATGCTGGAAACCCCATAAAAGTGAAAAAACTGAATATTTAGACACATGCAGAAAGAACTTTCTTCTGTTTATGTTATTGTCAGGGATCCATTAGTGTCCACAGCCCATGAGTCATAAACCACATCGTTTACCCATTTACCAGAGTACTGACACTAATCAAACCCACTATAAAAACTCCCCAATATATAAACTACTCACGCTTGCTGTGCCGTCCGTGTTTGGCATGAACGCACCTTCAGTATTTCATTATATGGTTTATGGTTTATAACGGCAGCTAGATCCTGGTTGTAATTTAAACGATGTCTACAGAAAACCATTTACTAACTATAGTTGCTTCCAGCCTCTTGGTATTTGCTTGGTGGTGTCCTTCATACCTCCTAGATCCGATCCGTTAATAACCCAAAGGATAACTAAGTAATGGATTTACTTGTTGTACTTACCTGAGATCCTGGCTGTGATGAAGTGCCCCTTCACCTGAATAAGATTCATTGCTTCATTTAAATATTTACTGTTGATTAAATATGAAATAATTATAAGAATAATGAAAGTGAACTAATAAAGTTTAATTGAGTAAATGTTTAAATATCACTGGCGGGAAACTTTCAGTTCTGTTAAAATGAATCGTGATATAATTTAATTGTTTTCCAGATCTGAAAAGTGCAAGTTTGGAGTAAATAAGATTAGTGAAAAGGCATTTTATACACCCTCTCCCTGTGTGATTAATGGCTCCCAATGGGCTGCTCTTGGAGGTCGAGGACTGGCTTTGACCTCGGCAAGAGCTGCTCAAGAGGTCAACCCCGCTCTGAGAACCCATAAACTACACCACATGCTCACACACTCAGTGACAAACACAAAGATCGTGGCTGTGTTTTCGTGTCAATTAAACACTAATATGCGTTTAGATAGAACTTTACATTCTATTTCAATCTGCTACAAAAACAAGGTGATAAAATAATCAACCAACATGGATCCAGCATAATTTATGTTCCCAAAGACCTTCACCTTTGGGGACTACTTCAACATCTATAAGCATCTCATCGCTCATTCAATTACTGGATTATACACTTGCAGATATTTTTAGACTTAGAGGAAATTATTATTTATGTATTGATCTAATGTTTTCCAATTTTCTCTTATTTTATTAAAGTGTAACTCATGGGAAAATTAAGTGCTGTACTTTTCCTACCTAGACCAGCTAGTGGGCTAAGCTACAAGCTACTTCAACTAATGAACCACATTCTGGAGTCATCCATCTTGTCAACCAGATGATCTATTCTTCAGGGACTGTCCACGTGTGCCCGGGTTTTTTTTGAAAACAGGGTTTTAATCTCACAGCATGTACAAAAAAAAAAAAAAAAAAAACACGACCACACCTGTCCTTTAAAAAAAACACTTAAATGCCCCTGAAACCAGAAACAAAACGAACAGGTGCCAGTAGAATGGCATTTTAAAATTGAATATTTAACACTATATGAACAAAAACACAAGTGCCTCTGTTCGGTGATCAAATAGAAAAACTTTGGTACGTGACCTGTACATGCTGTGCCGCCAACATCAGAATAAACCTATACTCTCTATTTCACCGCAATGGCCGCTGTCAACACAGCAGAGACGGAATTCCGTGACAAAAAGATGTCAAATTCTACACCCGGACACATACTACTGCAGTTTTCCTATCCACACGGACTTGCAGTGTTCAGCGTTTAGAATACGATTCACCTCAACTTGCTTTTTAAAAAATGGGAGGATACATGAAAACATTTCCGTGGTTACGTGTGGACAGATAACGTAACCATGCAGAACAATATCTGAATTCTAAATAACCGAGTATGTGTGGACAGGGCCGGGAACTCTAATCATATGCCAGTTTCCACCACTTTTTAAAGGCACGACTTGACTCATGGTGGTTCGTTAGTGAATAGCACAACAGCAAATAAACTTTGTGCACACAACCCTATCGCAAATCAAAATTAGTTTAGTTTCAATTGGTTAATGTGTAATCATGGCAACGGTGGCGTCACGCTACAAATTTGGAGGACGCAATGATGGCACTCCTCCTTTGAAAAACACTGTTTTTGATTTCCAGTAGTTTTTTATTTGAAATAGTGTTGCGTGCACAAAGTTTTTGTGCAGCTGTGTTGTGCATTATTATACCACAGTATTTGTTGATTATTAAACATTGATGTGTTTGTTTTTTTATTATTTTTAATATTAATGTTATTATACTTTTTTTTTAATCTTTGGGTTTTATTTTTTCAGAATTAATAAAGAAAGAAAAATAAAATATAACTTAGCCACTAAAACCACACTGAACAATATTTATTGCTGTGTGTACTAGGATTTAAAAAAAAAAACATTGGGTCAGGGCCGGGCTAGGGCCTAAATTTGAAGCCCGTGCAGGGCTCTACCATGTGGATATTTGAATTACTGTAGCCGGACATTTGGAATTTTGGAAATCTGACCTTTGGAAATTTGCACCCACAGAACTGCCGCTTTCTGGATATTTTCTCTTTTTCAGACCATTCTCAAAACCCTAAAGATGGTTATCTGTGAAAATCTAAGCAGTTTTTGAACATTCAGACCAGCCCATCTAGCACCAACACCCATGCCGTGTTCAAAGTCACTTAAATCACCATTCTGATGCTCGGTAGCAGAACGTCTTGACCATGTCTACATGCCTAATCAACTCTGCTTGTGTCAGTTGCTTAATATTCATCTCTCGTGTACAGTGTGTTTAACCTGTAGGGTCTGTTCAGGCTACAGCTGCAGAAATAGTCAGGACTTAATAACAACCTCTCCACGCTCCCCTCTCATGTCAAAACTGTTGGACACACAGCAGCTGTGTCCAGTATAGCACTCCCGCCTTAAACATATACTCCCTCTAACAACATGTTCTTTCACTTGCTGGGGCCCTTGTTCCTTTCAGATTTTTTTTATCACTCTCTATTTTTAGTTTCATCTGTCCCAAACATAAGACAGTGAACCATGCATGTGTTTTGACAACTGTCCTCCATCCTTATAAATGAAGACAGAAGCCCCAGTCTAAAATTAACTCCAAGCCGCACACCTGTCCTAAAGTTCAGGGTAAACAGTTAGTTCATTGTTTTATTGCTTTATTAATTCAAAACCACATCATAATTGCCCATAAAAGTTCATTTACAGGACTCTCTCAGGTCTTTGTTTCCCCTTTATCATCTGCACCTTCAATTAGCCTCTAACAGACATTATCAAAGCCCTCTCAGCCAGACACTAGAAAACTGACACTGCTACCTCTTTCTTTCAGTCAAAGGAATGCCTTTATTGTGAATAGACAGGCTAGTGTGGAGTAAGGAGGTTAAACGGGGCTGGAAAATTATTCCAAGTTCAGGAGTCAACCCCACAGTTCCCTTTGCAACTGCAATGGAACAGAACAGATTTACAACTGTCTCTCTTCAAGCCAACAGCGAGGAGATGCTTGTTACCCGAGAACCCACAAAGACCTTGAAGATGCCAACAGGAATGCAGATAAGGTGCTGGAAAGTTTCTGGAGTGGAGAGAACAATGAAACCCAGAAGAAACCCAAATCAGATGAAGGGAACCAAAAAGGCTAGGAGCTTTCGTGGGAGTCTGGGCTTATGAACTGTAGATCTGACAATTCTGGAGGTACGTGGACGAGGAGGAACCAGATTGCTGATTGGTTCGTCAGGTTGATCATCTGCAGGTGTGTCTTGTAGAGTGTTCGTGATTGGTTGTGTCTCTTCTGGGGACACTGGTGTGACCCTGGGTTATTGGCTTTCTAAACACTGCTTTTAACCCTGGGTTATTGGCTTTCTAAACGCTGCTTTTAACCCTGGGTTATTGACTTTCTAATCACTGCTTTTAACCCTGGGTTATTGACTTTCTAATCATTGCTTTTAACCCTGGGTTATTAGCTTTATTAACGCTGCTTTTAACCCTGGGTTATTTGCTTTCTAAACGCTGCTTTTAACCCTGGGTTATTGACTTTCTAATCACTGCTTTTAACCCTGGGTTATTGACTTTTTAATCATTGCTTTTAACCCTGGGTTATTGACTTTTTAATCATTGCTTTTAACCCTGGGTTATTGACTTTTTAATCATTGCTTTTAACCCTGGGTTATTGACTTTCTAATCACTGCTTTTAACCCTGGGTTATTGACTTTCTAATCACTGCTTTTAACCCTGGGTTATTGACTTTTTAATCATTGCTTTTAACCCTGGGTTATTAGCTTTCTAATCACTGCTTTTAACCCTGGGTTATTTGCTTTCTAAACACTGCTTTTAACCCTGAGTTATTGACTTTTTAATCACTGCTTTTAACCCTGGGTTATTGACTTTCTAATCACTGCTTTTAACCCTGGGTTATTGGCTTTCTAAACACTGCTTTTAACCCTGGGTTATTGACTTTCTAATCACTGCTTTTAACCCTGGGTTATTGACTTTCTAATCACTGCTTTTAACCCTGGGTTATTGGCTTTCTAAACACTGCTTTTAACCCTGGGTTATTGACTTTCTAATCACTGCTTTTAACCCTGGGTTATTGACTTTCTAATCATTGCTTTTAACCCTGGGTTATTAGCTTTCTTAACGCTGCTTTTAACCCTGGGTTATTTGCTTTCTAAACGCTGCTTTTAACCCTGGGTAAAGACACTTTTCTCACCTGTAATTTCATAGCTGTGTTAGCACTGCATTTTACTGAATCAGGGTTAGCCCCAGAAACTTTTTTCAGTGTGAAATGGAGCAGTGTGGAAGGGGAAACAGAGGGGTTTAAATACACAAGGAAAACAGGGTTAACAAAGGACACCGGAAGTAGAAATAATTAACATGATGAGACACAAGTGGACACATGAGACGCATGGATCAGGAATGTGACCCTAATCTCTCCCTCTGAAAATGTGGAACAACTCCTCAGAGATCTCCATGAAGAGGGGGTCTCTGTTGGGAGAACGAATGGGACACGAAAAGTATCAGGGGAGAGCTGACAGAGGGCATAGTCGCAAAAGATCCTCCCTGGGAGGATCCTCTCAGAGTTGGAAACTCCACAATGGAGCCACACATCTAGCGAATTTCTGCATTTAAAGGGCCAGATGAGATGAGGGAAAAGCAGCAGGCGACCTACAACTGACGGGTCGCAGCATTGCTGGCTTGGATGAGCGTAGTCACAGGAGGGTGAACAAGTGATGCAGCCAAGGCGACGACCCCCGAAGAGGAGCTAGGGGGTTGATGGAGCATTGGAGAGGAGATGGAAGGGTGCAGGAGGTCTTTGAGCCAACGAAGAGCAGGACTGTTGCCCGCGCCAGGTGCAGCCTACCCGTTTGAAAGCTCCACTAGACCCAGAGGTTGGAAATCGATGCTCTGCAATGAAGCACTCAGGAGTATCCAAACACAGGGGGGAAGGGGGTGGGAGCTCTCGACCAGTCTAGCAAAGGAATCGATAATTGGCGCCATTGTAGGAGCGGGAGTTGCAAGGCAAGATGTTGCAGAAGGAGAAGAAACTGCCGAGAAAACAGGAACCAAAGAACTACACGCGGGGTAATGTCCGGTGCCCTGATGTCGACACACATGGAGAGCTGATATCCATCTTCCTCCAAGCCGGGGAGATCTTGCACGATACCTGGAATCCAGGTCACTCCATGAACATACAGGTAAGCCATACTTAATGGTCAGTTATTCTGTCATGGGTTTATTCTGTCAACGAATATCAGTAACCGACACTAGACATGGGACACAGAGGGGATTAAATACACAAGGAAAACAAGATTAACAAAGACCACAAGGGGACACACATGTAACGAAAACAAAATCTGAATATGTCTCTGAATATGATTTTCTTTTTCAGAGTGGACTCCACCAATTACAACCAGTTACACAGCAAACAGATCATGATACATGCAATAAAACATATTCAATCAAAGTCTCTGCATCGTCACGACTCAACACAGAAAAGAATGTTTTATTTTTTTGCAACAAAAATGGATAAAACTTGAACATTATTTAAAAAGTCCTTTGGTCTAAAAGTCGAGTGGTTTACACTTTTCCTGCAAACAGCGTGCAGCACACCTGCAACCTACATACAAACCACTTGCACACATACGACAGAGATAGCATCTAAAACACATTGTAGAGTTGTGTAACTCTAATCAAATATCATTTTTTGTAATCTTTGCCTAGAAAGTGTGGACCACGTGCTAAACTACAATCCTACACACGCGAATCAAAAAGTCCCTCACAAAGAGTAGTTAGAGATTGTGCAGAAGCTGCCACCACTTACACACCTGCGATCAGCCAGAAACCACATCGGTCTCAGAGACCCTCTCACCACAAGCATTACTGCACCACTCCCTCAACACACACATATACTGGCTGTCAGTGAAAAAGGTTCCACGTAAACTCCTACACATGACTGACTTTTATCTGTTTTTCATGTGAAGAGCACTTAGTAACCTGCAAAATGCATTCGGGTGCTCGTAATCCAAGCAGGAAATGTCTTTTTCAATTGATCTGTGTCTGTTTTGAAGACAGTTGGGAGTGCTAAATGTCAAAAACAATACTAAAAACGAGCACAAAACTCAAATCTGTCTACCCTTTGTCCTTTATTATTAATCAGGGCCAAAATGCATATGTACAAGATTGGATTAAAAAAAATCATGTCCTTTAAATTGAATCTTCTTTAATTTGCATCATAAATTTTGGTGCATTACCACCGCCATCTGAGATGTAGTTTGGATACTCGATACTTTAACAAATTTGATAATGTCAACTTATTAGGTTTATAGGCATTAAGATATGTATTTTAATATATAGTTGCCTTCCACCATGCCCCTTTGGATAGTATTTTTATACATGGGCTATTGAAAATAATTATGCAATTGCAGGAATCTTTTGATAACGTCAGTAGAATCGAAAAGAACTGCTTGGTGGCGCTTTACAAATGTCATATTTATCGTAAAAAAAAACATTGTAAGTTTTGCCTCTGCAAAACGCACCATTTACCCTCGTTCCTCCAACAGTCATGCTTTCACCACGCCTCCAGCTGACCAAAGCTGGCTTCAGAATGCATGATTGTCATAGCAGACGTTGAAGGACTATCTGTAGCAGCATTCACACAACATGATAGATCAGAAACAAAGGATTTCACACTGCATGACTGTGACTCCAATATTATTATTATTTTTTTATCTTTTGGGTCCAAATTGACAGAAAGTGTGTAGTGTGTAAGCCCCATTTTTACCGAAATTACTGTTTATATTGCGGCCTATGCTTTTTTATCTCCTCCACAACTTCACGTTGCTCTGGATGTGGCTCTCTCAGTGGTCGCAGACATTATTTCAGTCAGAACACATTTCACACTGCACGACTGTGACTTACTGACAGCTACAGATATCTAGTATGTCAGTATCTCATGACCAGCTGGCGACTGCCCTGCAGATTCTGGCCAGACGCATGCCATTGTCTGCGACTCAAAACCGGGACTACAATCGTTCCTCAACCCTCTCCTGTGAGTCAGAATTCGGCAAAGACATAAATACTGAGCGGCTCTTCATAACTGTGTTAGTGCATATTACATTGCAATCAACAGAAAACACCATTTCTCTGCATTGCTCTACAGTACTTCCTGGTCCGATCTGCATAGAGATGAGCTGTACCAGCAATGAATCTGATTGGTCAGTGGGTGGAGGTAAGAACTATAGGTGTTGCAAGGAACATCGATTTGTTTTCAGCGTACAAAAAAGCAATACAGGATTGTTTTATGCATGAAAGACTCTGAATAAAACTTGAGGATTGTTTTGATGATGTTTCTAAAAGATGCTATTAGTGTCAGAAAAGTCAATTTTTCCACAATATTTACTGAATTTTTTTGTAACTTTTACAAGCCAACAACAGTTGGCGTAAAAGATGTAGCCATCAAAGTTGAATTGATGTTTTCTGTGTGTAAAACTTGCCCGTTGCCCAAATCTTTTGATTTCTGCATAACAACAAAATATACTTTTTTTTTTAAATATTGAGCAATTTGCATTTGTTTGCTCAAAATTTCAAGCACTTATTGATCAAACCGTTTTAGAGTCAAACTGTTTCTTGTGCTAACATTACTTTGAGATCTCAATTGAAGCAGTCATGGCTTTTAATGATTTAAAGTCTCTCAGGAAGATGGTTTATTTGGACTCCAAGTTCTTGAACAACAGCTTCCTTTCCTCAAAAGAATTACTTGGATGAACGAATCATTGTCAGTAACTGCATGACAACAGATCAGATGAACTGTCTTTTTAAAGATGTGTTGGATATGTTTTCACTTCTACTTTATTGCACATTTGGCTCACGCTCTCAAGCTGTTGCAACAAGTAAAGAACATCACAAACTTTTGTCATTGTTCCACACGATTTCCCTCTTTTCCCCCAGCTTTTCTCTTTACCAATGTTTATGGCGATGTTTATTTTTGCCTGCCAAAGGGAGTAAAAAATTATGTGTTTGTGCAACATAAATGGCTTCCTGTTTTGATGACTGTGTCAAAGTACTGGTTCACACACTTGATAAAGGATCTCTCAAGCTGCTCCAGATTTTGCAAAATCTGGACTTTAGTGTGGCCCACAGATTTTTCTATTGGATTTGAAGTTTTTGTGCACGCTAGTCTAGTGCACTCACTTTGCTTGTGTTGTTCAGCAAGTGATGAATACTTTGGTTTGTTATCAAATGTAAACCAACGCTGACTATATTCCCAGTATCAAACAAACTGAAACACCCCCAGAGCATTATACTCCCGCAACCATGTTTTACTGTGAGGGTTGACTGACTCTCCCTTAAACACCTTAAACATAGGCAAGCTCTGTATAACCTAAAACATATAGTTTTTGTTCAACTTTATTCTGGCTTAAAGGTGTCTTTTCTTCTGAAGTGGAGTCTTTCTAGGTCGTCAACCTCACAGTGCTCTACTGATTGTCTTTAAGACATCAATATCAGCCTCTTGATCTTCTGATGGCTTCTCAGCAGGGTGCTCTTTGTCTGCGGTGAGGAAAAAGTGATGCAATGGCGCACACTGCCTGAAGATGGCGTTTGTGGTGCAACAGATGCTCACCACACCTAACAGGGAAACAGGAAATAAGAAGATGGAGACAGGGAAGAAAAAATCCTGGATGTCGAGCAGTTTATACAGTTGGGGGATGATCACAGGGAGCTGTTTGACAAAAATGTGGATATAAGAGAGGATTTGTGGCGCACTAGTAGTGAAGATCAAGGTTTCTTTGCTTGTTGCTCAGGTCCCTAGCTGTGCCTCTGCCCCTGGAACCTGGTGGTTGACAGACTGGAGACGAACTCTCTCTTGCTCTGATTATTAGTCCCGCTCTCAAAATATTTAGGCTTTATGTGTTTTAGGGATTTCAGGCCAATATTTGCATGCTTATTTTGAGGAAGATCTTGTCTAAGACAAGACAGTGGTTCCCAAACATTTTACAACCACGTACCCCTTAAGACGCCTTAACCTCAGTCGTGTACCCTGTGCTACAAGTGACTCTTAATAAATGACTATACATAGATTTTATAAAATGACAAATAAGTACGGTTGACCCCTTTTGGGGTCACGGTGGTCTGCCGGTGCCTATCTCTAGCGCACATGGGGCGAGAGGCAGTGGTACACCCTGGACAGGTCGCCAGTCTTTGGGATGTTTTTTTTGGATTGTGGGAGAAACCGGAGTACCCGGGGAAACCTACACAAGCACGGGTAGAACATGCAACTCCTTCCAGGCTGTTGTTAAATTGAAAAAAAAAAATGATTTGGCTGCCTCAAATTTTGGCAATTATAAGCCAACTTCTAAATGTCCCTTTCTCGCTTTTTGCAAAGGTATTATTGATGTATTTCAGTGACGTTTCAGTCAGTCTGCATTTAAAGAATTGATCTTTTTATAATGTTGGATTATGTTAAGCCAGCTGAATTTTTTTTAGTGCTTTAGTCTGATTTTAGACCCGACAGCTGCTTTTGACACGTGGGCCACGCAATCATTTTATCTCGGAGTGTGAGTGTCAGGGGGTCTGCACTGGAGTGGTTCAGGTCTTACCTGTCACAAAGATCTTTTCCTGTTAAATTGGGGGCCTCCATCTCATCTACAGCACCCCTTTCTTGTTGAGTTCCCCAGGGATCTATTCTTGGTCCCATTTTATTTGCAATCTACCTTATTCCAACATGATGGATTGCTAAAACAGAATGCTGCAGCATGTCTTTTAACAAGAACTAGAATTCACTCTTCATTCTTTCTTCTAACTGGAAGGCCACAGTGCTACCCACTGCGCCACCGTGCCGCAAGAACTAGAATGAGAAAGCATATTAGAGAAAGTCTTAGCATCTCTGCATTGGTTGCCGGTATGTTTTAGAATTAATGTTAAAATTTTACTGTTTGTTTTTAAGGTTTTAAACAGACCTTGTTCAGGTTTATGAACCTGCATATTCCCTGAGGTCGTTTGGTGGTTCTGAAGATGAGACTTAAAACCAGCTTTTTCTGCCTCCCTTTGTTAGAAAGGCTCCCCTCCCTTGGTTGAATGTTTGTAGTCTCACCTTAAAACCAATTTTAATACTTTGACTTTTAACATATTTTGAGCTTGTTTTGTCTTAATGTTTGTATTTTGGTTTTGGATTGTTGTATTGTGTCATCAATTAACTTTTAACTTCTACAGTCCATCGCAGGGCAACACACTTTCACACCTCAGGAGAATTAAGATTATTTAATTAACCTGCCGCGTGTTTTTGGGATTGTGGGGGAAACCGGAGAACCCAGAGGAAACCCACACAAGCACGGGGAGAACAGGCAAACTCCTTCGAACGGAAAACCTTCTTACTGGAAAGCCACAATACCTCCCACTACACCACCATGCTGTCCAAGTTCATAAAATGTGCTATTAAATAAAGTGGATTGGATTTTTTTGATCAGTGGGTTGTAAAGGGTCTTCCAGAAACATTGTCTACGTATGTATTTGATTATCAATTTTGTCCTTTTTAAGTTCATCCTTGTCCAGTACTAAATTCTTTTCTGCTACATTTAAAGACATTCAAATCCTTTGCATCTCAACTGGTGGGAGATTTCGTCCCTCGGCTGAAAAAAGCCTCTGGACATTCATTTAAAGGTCAGACACGTTATGAGATTATTTGATCACACACAGAGTGGCAGTGGGGGAAATTATTTCCTCCTGCGAGCAATCAGCAGGGCAAACCCCATGCTTGACCAGGCACAGAGCAACCATTGTTTGCGCCTCCTCCATTTGGTGTTTCTTATTAGTCACAGCAGCTTTAGCCTGTGTGTATGTAGCTGCTCCCTTACTCCCAGAAAGAGAAAGAGAGATGGTAGATGTCCACTGTGTGGGGAGTGTGTTTAGGAGTGAGTTATAGATGCAATAGAGGTTCATTACAGGTCGTTTGGTTTCTATATTATTATTATATTATATCCAAATCTTCTATTCTATAGTATCATTTACGGAATGACCCTAACAATTAAAATAAAACTATAAATATATAAATGTGAAGTTTTCCCAGGTCTGTGTCAGGGTTTCAGTTTGCTCTGCCTACAATACTCCAATCCAGGATGCCACTATCAGTCCTCTCACCATCATTCATCGCCTCCTCCCTGCATCTCCCAAGGTGTTAGATCTACAGTTCACACTGACTGACTCAAGAGAGTGACTTTGCATTCCTGCTCCTGTCTCAAGAACCTCTTCTCCTTCCAACAATCTTAAAGATTCATCGTCAGCCGTTAACTCCTGTTCTAATTACTGTCCTCAATGAACCTGTGCTAAGGATCCTCCACTGACCTCTCTGTGCTACCGTGCAAATAGGATGTTTTGTTTTAATGAAGGAATCGAAAGATTTGGGCAAGAAAGGTTCAAGGTTCAAGAAAGTGATCTTTTTGATCATCCCAAAAACATCTAATCAAATAACTGTTTAAAAGTTTTGTAACATTCTTGCAACTTTAGAGTTGAAAAGAGCCAATAAGGCCTCCGACAGCCAGAAGTTCAGTTTTCCAAATAATGGAGTAAATCCAAGAAGCCACCCTCTAATTGCTGCCATCATTTATCGCTCCTTCAAAGACTCCTCACTGCACCTCCCAAGTTGTCAGATCTACAGTTCACACTGGAAATGGCTAGAAGGAGAGGGAATTACTTGAAATTGAATTACAATGATGTCTCTTGAAGTGATCAGAACTCAACATATCAATCAATCTCAAGGAAGAACAGCATTGTCAGCATAAGTGGAACCCTCGATGTCCTCGATCAAACGATGGGAATGGAGGAAAGTAGAAGGTGAGTGTGATCTGGTGTGTGAGATGGAATGATAAAGGAAGACCCTGATGAGATACAACAGAAGCACTGGAGTAGCCAAGATGGCAGGGAGCGATCTTTGGGAGTCAGGTGATGTGAACTGTAGGTCTGACAACTGATGAGGTGGGTGTAAAATTGTTTTAAGTGTGGGTGGCACATGTGCTCTGATTGGTTAATGGGGTTGATGGGAGTGTGAGTGGTTGTCAGCTGTGTCTTCTAGGCACACCGAATCCCTGACATTGTTTTCTACAAATGTAAATTATAGAAATCCATTTTCTTTGTTTTTTAACAAAATTGGCACATACGTAATGCATAAATGCATTGCTACACATAATTATCCATGACCTTGGCCAGTGGAATATTTGTGGAATTAAATCTGGGTAAAAATGTAAATTATGAAATATGAGTAATCATTTTATCAAGATCACCAACCAAATCTGAGTCTTATAGTTTTCCCACAGGAATCATTTTGTTAAAATGAATCATGCATTTAGTTGTTATTGATCTGCTATGAATAAAACGGCACAAACTAAAGTGATCTAACCATTGTAACCTTCTATTTACAAATTACCAGCCCAAACAAAGCCTTAAATAAAGCAGCTTAATTGAATTTTATATCCAAAATCTATTTCGCATGATGAAATCCCTTTGTCACGTCTTGCTATTTTTAACGGCTCTCAAATCTGGAAAAACTCTGAAACATTTTCAGCGGCGTTGTGGCATGAAAAACTGGCCTTCCACTCTCTGCATCCCATAGACTATATGTAGCCACGCCAGGAGACCTTTCTACAGCTACTAATAACAAAAGTCCCATGTAGCCACACAGGTCAATCTCATTCATAGTTTTCCATTTTCCTCCATATTTCAGAAAAACCACCAAATTTGTATTTTTTAAGATGATTTGTTCAAGGGCTGGAGTAATGAAGAGGAGAATGGTGGATGAAATGTTGTGGACATGTGCAGCTGAAAACCTTGTTGCCCCTGGAGTCAACCTTACGATGTTTGGTGTTCCAGTTCTTCCCTGGTTCATCTGAACATGCATCTTCCTCTGGGTTGCAATCCTCCCCATGTTCGTCTTCAGATACATCGTAGTCCATTTATTCCTTTTTTTCTGGCATTTAAATACTTCTATAATTCATGGGTCACATAATCTTTGTACCCTTGAAGTGTACAGCACACATGGGAACATAAACAAAACAAAGTATCATGTTTTCTAATGATGGTGTCCCTTTAGGAAAAGTCATACAATTACATGTTGGAACACGTTAGACCGGCCTCTAGGCACTCACTAAATTAATCATCTAAGTCCCAGGTAATGCTAGGATTTTAAACCTTCCTTCTTAGTCTATTTCCCCTTGTGAGTCATTCGAAATTAATTCCAGAGCCATTCATCAACTACATCAATAACAGTAGCCTTGATGTCACAGGGTTTAGGGAGTTTAAGTTACTTGGGAAACATTTTGACCAGAGTATGAGAGGCATTCAGCTGAGCTTAGCATGTAGCGCTCTGTGCCAGACCTTCAAAATGAGCAAGGTTAAATCCAGAAGTCAAACCAAAGAGCTTTTTCCAACTTTAGAATTCCAACCCACCCACAAACTTCCTCCTTCTAACGAAAGGAATGGCAGAGCAGGGTAAAGGGCGTCTGAATATAGCATATAACAAACAAATCTGCTTGGGAAATGAAACAAGATGCAAAAGCAAGCATTTTTTTTGCCAACATGATAATTATGTTTATGTGACTATAAACAAAATGGCAAGCCTTTCACAGTCCTAGCAGGTTTCTATTGTTTTAGAGATGAAGATGAGATGAAGTTACAGCAGAAATTTACATCTGTAGCAGCTCCATCCGGATGGAAAAGGGGCCCTCTACTTGCAAAAGCAATGATAATGCATGCCAAGCCCTGGGGACAAACACTCCACGCTTCATGAAGCCTTCCAAAAAAAGAGCTCACTATTTTTATCGGAATGACGTTCCCGATGGGAAAGCACCAGGTCTGAGTCGTCATGGCTTTCCCTTAGATATGTGGTCCCACCAGAAAATCTAAATAAACACATGCAAAACCACAAGGATATATCTGGCTCGCCTCTGCGGAAAGCACTTTTTTTTCTTCAGTTGTTTTTCTCCTCAACCCTTTCTCCAAGTGTTTCTGTGATTCAGACTCTTCCATGAACACTAAAAAGCAGGATTTAGGGAATGTGAAGCACCCAACAACATACTGGAGGAAAGAAATGGAGAGGGACACTAAGTGCCAGAGGAACAGTAAGCAAACTCGGTTCCTTTGTTCTTGCAGCATGTATCATGGAGCTTTTCCACTTCATGGTATGGAACATTTCAGTCCAGTACTGTTTAGTTTTAGTACAGATCTCTTGTAGCACATATTATAGTAAAGGAGAGCTGTTCATGGGGCAGGGGCCATGAGAGAGAACTCTCCCAGGTTAAAATCTTTAGCTGTGTCCCAATCGATGTTCTGCAGCCTTTGGAAGACTCAGCCTAACCGGCCTCCATCTAAACTCCTCCATCTGCTCCCTACAACAAAATGACATGTACCAACAGTGTCTTGGGATATCTAAAGCCATGAAAGATGGTTGCAATGCATCATCCGAATGAAAATTAGCGTTTAATGCCACGTTTGAAGGACCCTTCGATTTTGGCGAAATTGGACAGTCTTTGCGCAATGTTGTGATTTTAAAAATCTGCACTTGGAAGGATGCAGAACCTGGATTGGGCTATAAAACAATATTTAAAAGGAGAGGGGGTGGAGTGGAGGAGGGATGCCTCTAAGTGCGAGGACAAGTTAAGTAGGGCTTGGTAGGGGATTTAAGCAGCTGGCAAACAGTTAAGAAATATCTCTTAATTTCCTCTTGAAAAGTTTGATTTTAAATTTATTTAAGTGTGCACTTTTTAAGTTATTTAAAGTTTAAGCTACCCTAAAGTGTTGGGACAATGACTATCAATAATATACTGCTCAAAGTCAGTTGTGAATCCTCCATCAAACATTCCTTATAAGCACCTGTGTACAACCCCACACCCATTTAAGTCTCTGTGAGCTGAAATACTAGGGAACTACAATCTGCATAAGCATTGAACATTGATGCTAAGCACCCTGCTGTGAAGGTTTCTGCTCTTGAAGCAAGATGCGTATTGGGTAAAAGCTAAAGCATTGACATGTCCACTGAAGAAGGGTCATGGCTAGACTCTGAGCTGAGGGATGAAGATTGAATGCAACAAGCTGCACTTTGCAGTGGAACCATTATGTTTGTCAGAGAGGTAACCAAGAAATATCTTCTTTGTGCTGGCAAACTCCAATGTGTAAGATCAGTTTTGTTTCATAGACACAATCAAACTGGATGCATGGTCATTGATTCATTGATCCAAATTTCCATGTGTTAAAGTTTTACGTGACGTCAGACGTTTATAGGATTTGGCCTCTCACTGCTTTAACATTCCCGTGTTGTCAGCTCCTGGTCTCACATTGTAAATAGGAATTCACAATCCTGCCCTATGGTATAGATGGTGTGCCGGATATGTATGCGCAGCCCGATCGTGCTGTGCTTTTATCCTTGCATCTACACAACCATTGAGGACACTGTGGACACAATATTTTATTCATGAACACACTGCAACCTGCTAGTTCCCAACAAAAATAAGTATAGTTGAGCTAGGATTATTTCTAAGCTTGTATTATTATTTTTAAGCAAATGAAAGGCAGAGCAATCCTTTAAAAGTTCACTTGACCCTCGATTATGATGAGAATGCTCGGAATTTGCTTATTTTACCATTTCAAGAATGAAAAAGATGCTTGTGTAGGTAGAAACACAGAAGTAGTATCAGCCTGCGGGATTCAACAGTGGTTCCAGGTTTGGTATCAATGCCATGGTTGTCTACCTCTACTTTTGGTTTCTTCCCATTGGAGCCTCTCTTTCATTCTTAAAATGCCAACCAAGTGAAAGTCTTAGTTTGGTGCAGGTTTTCCATAAATACACATCTTAAATTGTTTAATGGTGCATCGTATGTCCTCTTTAGTAAACCACCCTTCAGGGAATTTCTAATTTACTAACAAAAGACTTCCACCATACATGAACACTAATATACTTACCCATTTACTGTGTATGTGCACCAACAAAAAACAGAGACCACACGCACGCAGACTCACTTGATCACTCACACTCACAACCCCACCAAGACACATCTTCCTGCTTACACAGTTGAAATCCAGCTGCAGTAACAGTTGTTCACCGCTCTTCCCGGATCTCTACAGAAACCAGAGCCTGGTTGTCATCGGATCCTGCTCAGCTTTCCTCCTCGGGAAAGAGGAATGCAGTGTGGAGAGAGAGACTGAGCGACTCATGGAGGCATGGTAAAGGAGAGAGAGGGGAAATGGTTTGGTCATGGTCCCGTGTGGGAATATTTAATAACAAACATTAAAAATACCACAGAAAGAGTTTGCCACATTCCCACGGTCCAACTGTGGCCAGGGCCTGACAGCAGGGTTATAAATACCAGCTATAGAGCGGCCCCTGAGTGCACTTACAGTAAAGCGCACACATACAGTACACAAAACAGACAAACGCACATGAACTCATCCATGTAGGGTACATCTGGAGATGTTGCTTGAACACTTCTTGCTGCATATCAGTGGTGTAGTCTGGGCTATATGCATGTTTGTTTTTTCCCCTGGCTGTTTGGGTAATACGATGATCAATAATTGCGTTTAACTTCAGTCTACTCACTTATTTTGCTGATTAGACTTCCTCAATTTACATGTATTCGCGTACCCTTTAACTGACTACCAAGTGTTTTTTTTTTTTTTACTTTCTGCTTTATTTGTTGCAATTGCCACCGACGTCAGACTTAACCAGTGGATAATAGAGCAGAACTGTTGGTGTTTTTCATATCTTGGATTTTTTTTTTCGTATCTCGAAGCAACATTTTTCCTACGAGACCTTTCGTATCTCAAACATTATGTAACTCGAAGCATTTGTATATACATATATATATATATATAAAATATATAGTGTGCAATATGAATTAAGTGAATTTATAATGGCCCGATCAGTTGTTCAAGTTCAATAGTCATGTTTGTAGTGACCTCAATTCAGTGCATGTAAAAAGTATGGTGAGAAAATAAAGTGTGCAATTCATCCACATTTCTCAACCAATGTAGAAGAAAATCTCAAGAGGGATGAGACACAACCAACCCAGGTTGGTCACAAAATACACCCATACCCTAAATTCAGGGCACGTCAATGAGGTTGTTTGTGTGCAGTGGTGTAAAGTAAATTACAAATACTCAAATTATTGCAATTAATACGTTTTTTTCTCAGAAATTGTAATTTAAAAATGTATAACTGCAATACTTTTCTTTAACCTGCCTACTTTATTTTTTTAATGAATTTTTTTCTACAGTTATTGTTATCTAGACCGTCCAATCAAATTTGTGTATAAAGAAATGATTGCCCAAAAATGAGATCTAGCGAAGGTAACCAATTTAATTATATAGAAGTTATTCTCTTTTTTCTGTCTTTCTACTTTTTTGCACTCTCTATATCACTCTTTCTTTCTCTCATTCTCTCTATCTCGCCCTTGCTCCTCTCTTTTTTCTCCCTCTCTCTTTGACTATATCTCTTCCTTTCTCTTTGCTCTCTATTTCTTTCTTTTTATTTACTTTTGCTTTCTCATTCACTTTTTGTGTCTTTCACGTTCTCTCTGACAGCACTCACAGTCACATTCTTGGCCTGCTCTAGAAAAATTGTAAACATTGTTTATTTGATTGTGAAATGTGGCCTCTAGTGTCTAAACATTACATCGCTTTTAGCAAAGTCATTGACTATATTCCAGCAACATTTTGTAAAGAAGCACCATCTTCACATCGAGTTGGCTGAGGAAAACCGGAGGAAGCTCTTTCTGCCTTTCTTTCCGTTCCTGAAACAATGAGGCTGGAAACTGGCTGTCTGCCCCATGTTGTGTATGTTTTTGTGTTGATGTGAGCGAGCTCTTTCCCTCTCAGCCTTCACAGGTCACAGGGCTGCACCCAACACGGCTCTCTCATTCCTGTTATTGGGTAAGAAATCAGTTTCAATGTCGAGGAGTTTTGGGGTTTGTGGCCCGTTTTAGCTATTAATTAGGTCCCTAAACAGAGTCACTAGAAGACTTTGGTTAAAAAGTGGAAGTACACTCTAAACATTTTGCCAGTCCATCACAAGGCAACATACACATTCCCTCCTAAAAATAATTTATTCAGAGAATTTAATTTTTTTTCTTTTTTTTTGTTGTCCTGTCCTGCTTAAAAGCCACCACTTTGGTGCGTCGTTTGAGCTGGACAGTTTTTGTTATCTACAGGGGAGTGAACATATGATGTGGTGTTTCCTCCTTTTCAGGCCAGCCTCCACAAACGGTCAGGAGCTGCCCAATGGCCCAGTCCGCCCCCCATGGAATGACAAGACCAGAGCCTTGGCCCCTGAGCCGGACCTGCCCTACTCCCCTGGAGACCAACAGCACCCACAAAGAGGAACGCCCCGGGGGGCTTACCACACCGGGAGGATGGACAGTCCAGAGACAGCTTGGCAGGCCCCGCCCACGAGCACCGTAACCTGTACAACCCCCTGTGGCAGGCCACAGATCTGCAGATCCTACCCTGTACGAAGAGCCCCTCCGTCCTAAATCTAGTGTGTCCTTATAAGTGATGGTGCAGAGGGGCTGACGTTTTAATGTCATTAGACACAGGACATCACCAGGACATGGTGTTGGGGGGGGGGGGTGCACTGGCTCGCTTGACCAGCAACTTTATCCTGAAAGACCACAGTGCTACCAACTAACCGGTACTACGTCCAGATTCAACCAATGACAAGAAATTTTACCAATATAAGACTCAAATATGTTTAACAGATATTGCAGGTAATTACCAAATTTGATCAGTTACCTGGGGTTTTGAACTCATAGCTTTGGCAACGCTAACAAGGCCAAGCTATATGAATGCTTTGATGTGATGAAACATAAGAGTTCATGTAACGATCGACTATTGAGCATAAACACCTTCATCAGTCCAAAGTTTTGGTAGCTATCCTTTGCTATGCATTCAGAGTTTTAATCTAACAGACATTTAATAGAGTTTGATAAAACCACAAACTTGTCTGAATGGTCACAACCATATTAAGGCTGCAATGCTAACACTCAGCTAGGGACACTTCAAACAATACTCCAGCGAAGAACAATATTTAGAAACCAATTTGATTCGACGCGCACAACGGACACTCCCTTGAACATGCTGACTGCTTGACTCATTGCAACAACACATTCTCTCATTTCATATTTACACAAGTAACTTCTTGCTATTTCTTATGGTTGGAAACAGTAGAAGTGAAGCCTGAGAATATTTATTGCACTAATAAAATTAGAGGCATGTCTGTGATGGCAGAATTATTGTTTAATAATGTCTGAAGAACCAAAGGATCCCTACGGTTATATTCAGGACTAAGGCACCACAGATATTTCTTCTTTGGCTTATCCATTAGCCGAAACAGCTATAGCTATCGGCATCTCACCTACCTTTCCCTGGGAAACCAGGGCTTCTACCCAGATGACAGGTGATCAGCTGAACGTGACGCAGATTTGTTACATTTAAATACTACCCCCAGATAGGTCTTCTGCGCTGTCACTCCAATCTCATCCAGTCACATTAACATTTAATTTGTAAGCTGGAAACACACCATTTGGTCATTTTTAATAAATATTATAGAAATGAAAAGTCAATCAAACTGTAAAACATTGGTTTATTGTCTTTGTCTCGATACTTTCTACATACTCCCTATCAAAATCAAGACATGGTATAGACCATACTCAAGCCTTGGTCTTGATGGTGTCCATTCTCGGCCATGTCTTGGTCACTTTACATTCTAGTCCTTGCCATGTCTTGATCTTGATACTCTGTAGTCTAGACCATATCTTAGCCTTTTTGTTCCTGGTTTCAACTGTGTCTTGGTCTTGATTCTCTTCAGCCTCATCTGTCTATGGTACTCTGCAGTCTGTACCGTGTCTTGGACTTGATAGTCTCTGGTCTCTGCCATGTCTTGATCTTGATGCTCTGTAGTATATTCCTTATTTTGGTATTTATAATGTCTTGGCCTTGATACTCTCAGGTCTCAACCAGATTTCAAAACTTTCTGGTTTAGGCCATGTTTGGCCTCAATACTCACAGATCTTGTCCTTGTCTTGGTTTCAATACTCTCGGGTCTGATTTTGTCTTGATACACAGGGGTCTTGGCAGTATCTTGGTGTTGATACTCTCAGGTCTCACAGTGCCATGGTCATGATATTCTCCAGTCTCAGCCATGTCTTGGTCTCAGGTCTTGATTTCAACACTGGTGGCTGGTGCTAACTGAACCTGGAGACATTCTGGTATGTGTTTAGATGGAGGTTAGCTATAGTGCCTAGACACAATAAGAATGAATTACTGTGCCATTGTGGCATGAATAGTCAAGCAAAGCAATAAAAGTATACAAGTCAATACAGTCCGAAAACAGGAACATTAGATTAGCCTGACCAATAATTTCAATAAATGAACAGTAGTTTAACCATGTTACCATTTGTCGTATATTTGCTGTCAGACAACAGTGAAGCACCCACGAGTAAAAGAATCGAGGGATCCTAAGCCCCAAAAGATTTAGCTCAAAATTACACCCCCACATGTACAATTTCCAGAGACTCAAATTCGCAGAACAAACTAAAAGATGTTTTAGAACTGGGACGAAGTATATAGCTTGTGCTGCGACCTATAGCTCGTTATTTTTTAAAGATCACTTTGTTTTTAAATTCGATGCATGCAACAATGGATCTTGTAACCATAGCTCTCCAACAATGCATTCAAAAAAAAAAAAAAAAAGAGTACCGACCACATTCCCTCTCTGTACCCTCTCAACCATGGTTGTCGTATAAGTTGTGTAAATATAACTGGCTGTGTTTTAGATGTTGACTCTTGGTAAAGTGTGTACATTTCTGACTGTATCCTTCACTCATGTTCCATTTGTGCGTCAGCACTCTCACCACAGTTGATCCTTCCAAAAACTCTCCCAAGTTCTCCATAACCCCTACAAAACCAGCACTGCGCTCCCTCCCTCTCTTTCTCACTCACCCAGCTGTGCGTAATGTGAACCCTATATCCTCAGCTGCCTTTCTCTCTCTCTCTCTGGGCTGATGTGTGGAAAGCAGGCTTCATTTTCTGTGGTCACCATTCCAGGGGAGCCTCCCTCATTCCTGCCGGTTTATGTCAAACAAGCTTTGCTGGTCTCCTGGGCCGCAGTAAATGAGCTTGGTTTAAGTTTTAATCTTATTGAGAACTTTCATTTAGCTGTGTTGTGCACTGTACATGTTTTGACCTTGCTGGAATGTCTTTTAGCTAATCTTGAACTTGTACGATTCACAATCTTAGTGCAGGAGTGGTTCATAAACTGGGTGGTGGGCTTAGTGTTTGGTTTGGAACCGGCAGTTTAATTAGCTCATGCTGCAACACCTTCTTTAAGCCCCACAGGGATTTAGGCCAGATTATCTCTTTGGCATTCTTTGAGAGGTCCACTGATTAATTTGTAATAATGATACTCAGATGGATTTATGGTCAATGTTTTAATGGTGTGTAAAAACACAAATCTTAACATATAAAACAATATTTTGGCGCCCTCTATGGGTTTTTTTTAACCATCTCTATTGTTTTAAATAAACAAGTGTAATTTGCCAGCAGAGGGCATTCTCCACTAATCCATCCACCCCATTTCCTTAAAACCATTTATTCCAGGTAAGGGTTTGCAGGATTACAATGGGCTAAAGGCAGGAAACACCCTGGTTTTTGTTGGTTTATCAGTACAATCATCTCCAATTTATACCCATGTAAACACATTAATGTCAAAAAAGTAAAGTTTACGCAGAAGGAAACTCTTCTTTAAAAGATATTGGCATCATTATAAACCAGTTTCCAAAGGGCAGACATACTTAATATACAAACTTTATCATATTATATTTTTATCACTTCCATGCTGCTTAAAAATGTCTCATAGCCTTTACAGTGAGGGACTGAATAATTTGACCACAAGCTTATTTGCCCACAAACAAAAATTATCTTTCAAAACATTTAATGGTAGGTTTATTCCAACCATACACTGTAAAAAAAATTCGGACGACGGGTGCGCAATCTGCGCATGAGCAAACACGACTTACTGATAACGATGGAACTATCATGTTCTGTGTTCCAATCCAGAAGTGTGTATCCTCCAAAGAGCGTATTTTAAAACCACAACTGTGCGCCAAGACGACCTCATTTCGCCAAAACTCAAAATGCTCTTAAATGTTCTTAAAATGCGTCCTACCTTCGTGGTCTCAGATATCCCCCAATGCTCTGCGTTTTTTTTCCCAATAGAATCAATACAAAAGACTCTTGAATTGGAATTTAAATGTAACATTTTTACAAGCTTTAAATGCTGGTAGTGATAGGCGAATTGTAAAACTGATTTTTATAGTAAATATTAACACTTGCAGCCAACTAAAAGTATTGGTGGATGTCTCTAAGACGAAGGAGTTTATAAAACTTGTGAAATCAGAATGAAGCTAGAACGTCATAGTGGTTTAAATTACACACAAAATAAAACAATCCAAACAAGAGGAAAATGTGACCAGTGCAACCAAAACGAAAATACAGAGCATGTTAATGAATTCAAAGTAAAAAAATGAATAAACATAGAAATATAACAATTAAAAATAAACCCTAAAACATTAGAAAATATATTAAGCAATGAAAGATTTTACAGTGATCTTAAAAATGTATCAGACACAAACCATAACTATAAAAGAATCACTTAAAGAAAAATATAAATAATACAAGAATGTTTCATTCATTTCGGAATACAAACTTCTGATCCAGCTGGTGGCGCTAATGCACCATAAGAAAACTGCCAAAAAGCAACAGAATAAGAGGTTAGACCGTCCGGTTTACCAAGGGTTTAAGCAGCCTTGGAGGCTGGGTAGAAAGAACCCTCCAAAGGCTTTTAGAACCTGGATTAGTACACAGCTGTGGTTTCCGAGCTCCGCGTTGTGTCTGAATTTAACACACAGTCTGTTACATGTACAAAACAACTTTATTGTGTAATTAATTATAAACAAGAATTTGATGGTTGGCAGCAGAACTGATCTTTCTTAAAACGTGATTACAGCAGTAAGTCTGCTCAGTTCTGTGTAGCTGTCAATCACATGGTCCTGCCTTGTTTTTTGTGAGAAAATTGAGCCATTGTGAACCCCACGAAAATCAAACTATTAAACTTTGTCCACTGTATAGATAACTTGTGTAATTAATAATTTGTGTAAATAATGTAATTTCTGAGTAAATAATTTTTAAAGTTTGGCTTTTCCCCATATGCTTGTATTGGGCTGAAATCATTATGCAGTCAGACCCATGTGGGCGATTGATGTGGTTTGGCTTCTTTCCTCCGACCATGTGAGACACACTTTATTCCAACAGTGGCAAGATAACAAAAATGCATCATTAAGCATGAATCCTAATTTTTACGTTTACCACTAGTAACTAGGAAGTTGAGAATAGGAACCTTTCAAAGAATTGTTACCAATGTATATTTACATATCTTTAGCCCTGTCCCTGCTAATGATTAAAGAGGCAAGATGCATACAGGGGCAAGCAAACGTAACTGCCAAATCAGTCTCCAGTGGGAATAGAAGAGTGCACCCACCACAACAGTCTGGTAGAATATAGTCGTGAGTTTTTTGTCCATTTATCCCCGACGAGAAAACTGTAGACCACAAATCTCTAGTGTAAAATGTAGCTGCTCTTCAAAAGGGCCATATTATGCCAAATCAAGTTTTCTGACATTCCTAGCATCTTTTAGTGTGATTCCCTCATCAAAAACATGCTTCGTTTTATTCCGAATCTTTAATGCAGGTTTGTATAATCCTGTATTCCTTTTTCGTGACCTGAAAACAGGTCGAAGTTCCTTGCAACGCCCATAGTTCTCCTGGCTGGAGCTCAGATAGTGGCTTAAAGTGTTTTGCTAGATAGAGTTAACATACAGTAATAATGTTTCTTCCATGCTCATACATTATTGAGCACTGCATTAGCATGCACAAAGTAACCACGTAAGCCATAAACTATAAGGTCATCTCAGCCTTTTTCCATTGTTAAAGGTTTAGGGTACTTGCGCTTATGTTGGATACCACTTATTCCAACTCAAAAGGTGATTTATTCGAGATAATTTGAGAAAAATATGCAATGATTTGCTTTTTTGGTAGAGGCTGATATGTCAATGATAATTAACCTTTTCTGACATTGAGCGCCCCCCCTTAAACCTCCACCTCCCCTCTCATATTATAAGTAGGCACTTTTAGTTGACAGGGTGTGTATTTTTGTAGATTTTAACTTTGGCTCCTATTGGCTTCTGTGGTTTCAGTCTCTGGAGTCTAGCAAGTTAAGTGCCTTATTTATGCTAATTAAACTGGCCTTAATCTGAGCATTATCAGTTTGACGGATTGAAATGAACCAACATGAATATTGACAATTGAATCTGAGTTTAAAAAGTGAAGGAAAAGATGTGTATTTACATCTGCTGTGTATCAGCTGCGTTATTTAACAATGGCTTGATCCCCTCCAGCACTGAATAAATGATGAGGACATTGTTAAAATTCTGCTCATATACCTCCTCACCTTCCCTCTTTCCATCTGTTTCTGCACAGGCAGGATGCCACAACTTCACCATCTAAATACAGAATATAGAGAAGAAAATATTTACAGTACGTCTGTGCAAATGCACATTATTGCCACTTTCCCTAAGAGTGGCAATAATATGGGATATTAAATGGGTCATTAACTGCTTTAAAAACCCTGTTATCGATTACTAACAATTGCCTTTCATCCAGGGCTCAACATGGTTCTAATACCATGAAAATGTCCAGAATTCTGAGGATGCATGCCTACAATCCTTCGTAACTTCACATAAAAAAGCAAATACATTTGAATTTGTATTCAAATGTAACAGGTTTTTAAAAATGTTTTGTGGTTCAAGGGATTCGGAAAATGCTGGAAGTGATTGTAGCATTTTAAACAATCATAGTTCTTATTTTAAAACATGATATTTATGAAGCTAACATGTAGTCAGCTGTATGTGATGTATGCTAACTGTTGATACATGCTGTTTTATTGTAAGGAGGAGTTAATTAAACTTTGTGGTCAGAATGAGACTAGATCAGGGGTGCTCATTACGTCGATCGAGATCGAGGAGCTACCGGTCAATCGCGGCGTGAAATTGAAACAATATCAGCCGATCATCCATCCCGTCACAGTTCAGTAAAGTTAGCTGCAGATTCACGGATTCGGTTTTCTCTGCTCAATAGCTCGAGACCAGAATGTTCTTAGTGAACAAATAATACCTATTTTTAATCTGTGTTATGTAGCGGACAAACTACAAAACGTTTTTTATCAAAACAAGTTTCCCTCGGCATTCGCAGAAACACATTACCGTCTATGAGCAACCCGCTGACATGGAATCGCTTAGGGACCGTCTGCAAATTACCAGATCCAAAAATATGTTTTACCCAGAATATGCTTCATAACTTCATTCTAAATTACTCTATTACAACCAAAATCAAGCAACACGCCACTCCTCACCTGCATATTGTACTGCACAACTCAGTTTCAATAAAAAAATTGAAATATTTATTAGAGCATCATTTTTATTCTTGATTATTTGGATCAAAACTCAATTGCTCCCAGAAAAATCACTCTATTACCAACAAATTCAGGTCACACACAACTGTTCTAATGATTCAATTCAGTGCAAGTCATCAAATTAAACTCACGTTATTACAAAAAATGTAAATAATTAATTATTACGTAAAGTTGAAAATAATTGTTTGTTGATTGATGTTTTACATTTTTGTAGCGGGTAGATCACTTTGACTTCGTCATTTTAAAAGTAGCTCCCAAGCTGAAAAAGTGTGAGCACCCCTGGACTAGATTAGTCCCATTTACCAATGGTTGATGCAGCCTGGATTAAAATTGAGGATTGACAACTTGGATAGAGACACTGCTATACAGTGACAGGTGCCTCACCACACATCTCTTCTGCAGTTACACTATGATTTCTACTTAAGTAAGGTAACAAAGTATTTGCACTTCGTGACTTGACACCTCTGACAATGGCGTGTGTGACCAATGGGTGGCCAGTATGGTGTCATATGGCTCTGTTTTCAACTAGTGCAAATCTGAGCGATCAGCGTGGTGTGAATGAAGACTAAATCTGCAAGCCCCATGACCATGTAGAAGACAATAATGCGTAACCACGAAGGATTAGTTCAACAATGATCCCGTGGCGTACACGCAATAGCACAGGAAATATCTATACTCTGTACTCATACATAATGAACACTGGGCCAGTTATAAAAACAAATTGAGAAACAAGACGTGATGAAGAGGACAACAGAGAAAAAGAGATAAGCCGGTTGGAAGTAAAACAACGTTTATGAATATGAAAACAGATAGAATTAAAGGATCAAATCATAGGATAGATGCAGAATGTAACATTCATTCATCTTCTAACCCTCTTTTTATTCCCTTTCTGGTTCATGGGGCTCTGCTGGCACCTATCTCCAGCGCGCATCGGGTGAGAGGGGGGATACAGAGTGTTGAGTCCCCCAGGGATCTATTCTTGGTCCCATTTTATTTTCAATCTACCTTATGGGATTGATTTCTAAAACAACTGAATTTCTTTTAACAAGAACTAGAATTCATTCATTTATTTTCCAACCCGCTTATTCCCTTTTGGGGTCACACGGGTTTCCAGCGCACATTGGGTGAGATAGAGCAAACCTGGAGCAAACCCACGCAAGCAGGGGTGGAACATGGAAACTCCTTCCAGTCCTGAACCGACAACCTTCTAACTGGCAGGCCACAGTGCTACCCACTACACCACCGAGCCGGACTGTAACAGGTATATGTAAATTTAAATATTAGATATTAAAGTTGTAGATGAATCCTCCAGCTGATTCCTCTGCTGACTGTGGATTTGCAGCTAACCAGAGTGGACATGGGCTGTAGATACTCTGTTAAGTAATGGGTTGCCATTACTGTTCATTAGCAACTCTGAAGACAGCTGGCGAAGACTAAATGGACAAGTGCTCTCATCCCTCATGAATTATGGAGCATACATTACTATGGACAGAATAGCTTGTGTCTCGGATATATGGATGCTTGTTCTAAGGGACACAGAATGTAGATTTTCCTCTCTTAAATATTGCGTAGTTCATTAAAATTACATTTCAATATGATGACAATTGTGATGAACATGTCCACATTATTTATTGCTAAATGTTAAAGAGCGTCCAAACACTGTTCTCAGGTCATTAGGGTTTTTACGGATCACACTATATACTTATTTGCAGTAAAAATAAATAACATTTGGGCACGATAGCAAAGCATATGAACAGTCGTACAGGAACATTACCTTGACTGTGCATTAGCCAATATTTGGAAGTGTTTATCTTAGGGGTTGGACAGTGTTTCATTATTCCGCTTTGCTCTATCTCTTTGTACGTGTTAGTTTAAAGGTAAGAACCTCAGGAAAAGATTGAAGTGTACATATTATAAATCAAAAAAGAATTACAGGGTACTCCGGGTCGTACGGGCTCATGATGTACCTTTTATCTGTCAGCTTAAAAAGGGGCAGGCAATGTCTTCTATGAGAGACAACAGGAGATTCCAAGGCTTCCTCTGGCTCCACAAGGTCTTCAGGACTATCCTGTTGCACCAGTCTTTTTTAGTCCTGCAGGCTTCATCCTTAAGGACCTTGTGTCTTGTCCTCGAGTGATTGTTCATCAAACCTTGGTGCTGTTTTGAACTGCACCAGCAACATACTCTGCTTGTTCCTTTTTAAATGGCCGGTTATTCTGCAGCGTTGTAATCACAAAGACACTTTCACAAATAGTTTACTGATCATCTTTTATATGACTAATAAAGTGTTGGTCTTTAAGTTGTTGAACCATATTTTCCTTTGTAATAAAGAGTTAATTGACACCTGAATATAGGCAAAAGGAAAGATAGACAGGAGATACGTTGGAGTCAGTAAAAAACAGTTTATTTGTGCAAAATTATTAAAAAAGGAAACACAGGAGATGGTGAGTTACATGTAGGTTCATGCTATAAAAACTTTGAGAGCAGAGCAAATGTTGCGGAGATGGACCTACCTACCTACCTACACCAGTTTAATGCAAGAATCCAAGGTACAGAAGAATAATGTTCCTTTATAAAGCAGGTTAATGCCATGTAAACAATACTCAAACCTAACACGAACTAAAACTGGAGTACACAGGAGCAAACGCCTGTCATTGGAGATATGGTGAGTACACTGAATGACACCCAGAACATTATTATTAGTCAAATTTGTAGCATAAAAACTCAGAGAAGAGAAAATTATGTTTACTTGTTAAAATCCAAAGCAGAATGTGATGTAAATGTTTTATTTTGTAGTCTCTGATGTTAGAGCTGAGCCCTGAACCCTTAATGCCTCTCCCATCATACACACACTAAATGCATCAGAGCTAGCTCTTGGCGGTTTCTCAGCTTTCATCATGGTCTTGCACCTGTTACAGAGTTTCTTTTCTCTCTCATTTCCATTCAACCATTTTTCAACCACTTGTTTTTTTTCCATCTACACAGAATAAATAGCCTTGTGACAAATAACATGATGACACCAGCAAATCTGAACTCACACATTAGGCCTCATCCATCAGACCATGATGCTTTGATCCGCACAGAAAATAAGTAATTCATATTTTCAAAAGATCTCAAACCTGAATATCGCACAGTAGAAGCAAATCTATGGTCTCATGAATATCACATCTAAACAGGAGGATTGGAAATGTATTATACAGCAGAAAGGGTGAGATGGGGAGATACAAAGAGAGGGAATGGAATGCATTTGTTTACTATTTACATTTTAACATTTTTAAACGGTTCAAAACTATGTTGTTTCATGGATATTTTTTAAGCATTCTGAAAAGTCTAACAAATACAATAGGCAATTGATTTTTTAATTCATATTAATTTGTCAAAAATTACTTTTAAAAAGAGATATAAAAAATACAGTATTTTGTAACCAGTATACAGTAAAGGAATTACATTGTAGAAAAAAAATCTTATAAATTACAGTGGTGCCCACAAACCAAGTACTGGTGTTAAAGTAGAGATACACAAGGTAAAATATTACTCCACTAATAGCGCTCCCTTCAGAATTTCACTTGAGCAAAAGTATTTGCCTTAAAATGGACTTTAAGTATCCAAAGAACTAGGAATTATTATGGCTATAATATACCATTATCATTTTATGCAAGACTCTTGCTTAAAAAGACTCTTATGAAGTTGACACTTCAAGCTCAAAAGCTTGAATCTATTTCCTTTAGAACCAAATAAATTTTGGCCTTTTCAATTTAGGTTTATTTTTAATATAGTTGCAAGTTCAGGTTTAAATAAAACTCTTTTAAGGTCTAAATTATCAAACAGAGGTTCACAAGTTTTTTTTCACAACGTTGTACCTAAATGTTGTAGATATAACCTGGTTATATCAGATTATCGTTGCAGAAACTAGTTTTCAATAGTTTCTTCCATCATTTATTAAGTTCTTGAAGATGACCTGACCTGCCTGTGCAAATTCAGCACATCTCCATTTTTCCAAAAATGACCAAGATCCAAAGATCCAAATGTCTATTTGTGCTTACCGCACCGCTTAAGGCTCAGACATGTGCTGTTCACGCCTATTTACCTAAATTGTCCAGCCAAATGGCTAACAGGTGGGTTTTATAGGTAGAAAATGGCTGCTCTCTGGGACTTCTAGTATTAAGTTGTTGAAGATGACTGGACCTGCTTGTGCAGATTTAGCACATCTCCATTTTTTCCAAACATCCAAAGAATCAAGTGTCCATCAAGGAATAAGCTAGGTCACAACTCTTGCTTTTATATGCATAAGTGACCGTTTTATTGGGTAGAATACTGATTTATTATGGAGGCCATTATTCTCATGTATCTATGAGGGTGGTGAAAGTCGTAACATAATTAGTCTGACCTATTTTTACACTAAATTGCTAAATTACATAGACATTTTGTGAGTAATTTGAGGCTGCAGTGTGTGTAAGAGAGGGAGAGAGAGAGACTGGAGATCTGTGGAGACTGGAGATTTCATCCTAAAGTCTCTGCCAGTGAGCGTGAGAGATGGTGTGTGTATGTGGCTTCAGAGGGCGTTAATGTCTTTGTCTCTCTCTCTCTCTCTCTCTCTCTCTCTCTCTCTCTTTTCTCACTCTGAGCTGTGGTAGGGCAGTTTATTCACTCCTCACTAAAGAGGATGAGCCCGGAGCCCTACTCGCACACCTCAACCACCTCCTACTCTGCTTCACTTGAATGGAACCAGGTTTTCAGGACCGGATTCAGCATTTTGCCTTTGCCTTTTTCTGAAACACAGCCTAAGGATATTCAGGAAAGCATACATGCCAATATGGAGTACTTGCATCTTAAACAAATGGAAGAATTGCTGTTTGGAGGAGGAAAAGAGAGAAAGACTGTTGGCATATCATCTACTTCATACCTGACTACCTTTCTTTGAGGGTTTGATGCACATTTAAGGCTGGTAGAAGTCTATTGGGGAATTACTTTAGGGACTTTTGCACAGTGTTCTTTTTTATCACTATATTCCATGTCATATATAGCAGTTTGCTGTGCAAGAGCTTCTGATAAAGGTTGGTTTGTGTAGAAAGATTATGCATGTTAGCGTCTCAGATCATGTTGAATGTTCTTGGCATGTTATTGCAGCATGAATGGAGCGTCTTTCAGCCCAAACAGCAGGCTGTGAAACAACTATCATCCTTTGAGACTTTATAGAGAGTTGGCATTGGGATAAAGTCAAGATTTGCTGCATATTTGAAGCAGAGTGAATGACTATAATTTCTGCAATGGTGATACGTGAGTGAGTGGTATGGACAAACACCAATGAGTGGACTCATAGAAAGGAAAACGTACAAAGAAAGCTCACCAAAACAGGATAATGTATCCGCTTCTCTAGAAACGCTGCAGATCTTTGGTATTGGACAGTGATTTATACACACTTTTTACAGACCAGCTTTCTAATGTCCCACCTCTGCAGCAAACTCTCCTCGCAGCGTGACAAAGCACTCATTCAACCCGATGTCTGATAATTACATTTCACATCTCACTGAGCACCAAAGGCAACCAACTGGGATCTTATTAAGAAAGCTATTGATTCATACGTGACAGAGTGTCATTGATCTTGATCAAGGGCTTGTGTGATTTAATTGAATTTACTTTCATTGATCTGAATATTGCTACAGTTTCAGAGTCGAGGATCTAGTTGGTTAATATAGATACAAGCTAAATGAGTCTCTGTTTTGTCTCAAGTTTATTCTGGTAGACGACTTTCATGTAGTGCAACAATGTCATGGTAGTGATGTGTACAGGTTGATTCGAGTGAACAATGTTCTGTTTTCCACACCTAAGTACAAAGCCTTTGTTTGCAGAACTGTGTGGAATGTAATTTAACTCAAGACCACAGAAGCTCTAACTTCAATTTTGTACATGCAACCAGTTTTTAGCAATTCATCTAGCACGATGTGACTGCCCCTGCACAGTTCAAAGTGTAGAGGGAATAGAAACTGGGAGGGAACACCCACATGAAAGTAGAAATTCAAGCAAGGGGGAGGCAAAAAACAGGGAAAGTGAGAGAGATACACAGACAGCACAAGCCAAACCTCCATGAATGGGTGTTTTTAAGGGTATATCAGATGTTTTCTAGTAGATAAAGACAGTGTTGTGTTTAAGCTTGTAAAGTTCGGATGTGGAAGTGTAATCCAGTCTGAATATGATAATCCCTTTCATTGAAGATCTATAGGTTCATCTACAAATGTTTTACTTTTGATATTTCAAGCTTATGCTGCTACACTGGAGAATTTAGCTTTTACTCAACTCCCCAGAAATGGTTCATTTTTTAAACTAGCTTTTATACTCCAAATATTTCCACATGTGCATTAAAGGCAAATGCAATTTCCTTTCTGGCAAGTACTTTCTTGAAGACCTCTCTTCAATCCAACCAATCATCCTTCCACACTTTGGAATAAAGTGCACCACATCTACCATGCCTTTACTGATTAAAGAGTAATTTAGATGTCATCCCAGAAAAATCACTGGTGGACGTACTCTTGATAAAAGGATGCAAGAAAGCACAGAAGCATAATTTCATGCTGATTGCACTGGATTAACCCGTCAATGGGAAAAGTATCAGAAGAATTGCTGTGCATCAACGTTTCTCATAAAATACAAATGGACTTTTCAACAGTCAAGAGTTCATTTAAATTCGCCTTCAACATCAGACTTTGAAAGCTTTGAGTTACTGGACTTTTCAAGTTGATGAGAACCAATTGGACAGTTTTTGTTAATTGACTTCTTTATCTAACATCACTATTTGTTAGATACATTCAACTCAGCAGTCCCTGTGCTGCATCCTCTGGGATCTGGGAAATGCTACAGTGTCTGAACTAGTGTATTGTTGCTGTTCCTCGGTGTGGATTCGTCGTTCAGATTGTTGGAGACGTCAGATTTCAGGATGGGTTGTAACATGTGTGTGGTGCAGAAGCCTGAGGAGCAGTACAGGGTCATGTTCCAGGTAAGAAGAACATTTTAATATCCTGTTTGTGTCTAACCAATGTTCCAAATCTTGGTGTTAGGACTGAAACAACTACATTTGTCTATGTTTTCAAAATAACAACTCTTAGAATGGTGTCAGGTTAATTCTTTATAGATTTAGTATAATCTCTTTTCCTGTCATTTCTGTCATCACAAACTGCAAAATAAAAGGTCACAGGTTACCAATGGATTCCTTTTCCAATGCTCTTAGATTTGGCAGATGTTGGAGAAGATGTTCTTAGTACTCATGTAGAGGGCTGCAACCACACATTGACATCATCAATAATGAATATCGATGCCATGATTGTGTTTTTTCTGTTATTTAGTAAAATTTTTTTTAATGAGAACAGCCACAGTGTGTGAGGAAAAACTTCAGAAGAGACTTGTTGGGAAAAAAGGTGCAATTTATTGCTCTGATTCTTGATTTTTGATTTTTAAATCTGATTTAAACTCCTTCGCAGAAAGCTCTAAGCATCTCGTACAGTAATATATATACATCAAGCTGACGCTTTTATCCAAAGTGACTTACAGTTTAGTTTTCTGACATTTAACGCAGCAATGGCTGACCAAACGGCTACAGCAGAAGGTTATAATGTTCCAAAATGTCTGCCATGAACTTTAAAAAATATGTATGTGTTGTCGAACTGAAACTATTTATTGACCCGTAGAAACTAATATTTGGGTGCTCTATAAACCATGCACGTTCAACAGCGATACGGTGTAACATCTTTTCAGATATTCCTGCATAAATTACCTTTCTTGCCACCGTTTAAAACGACACAATATTGTCATGGTATTTTTTGGACCTCAAATGAAAGGATATCATATAAACTTATTAAAGAAAACCTAAAACAAAGAAATGGAGGAGCTCATAACAACATTGCAAAAGATACATTGACTATATAGTGGTACCTCGAGATACAAAATTGGCTTCGTTAAACTATGTGGTGCTCTGCGACCTAAAGTCATACCATAAACAGGAAGTTAATAGCTCAGCCATGCAATGTCAGATCGGTTAATAACAACATACAGTGTCAGTTATAGCGCCACCTAGTGACAATATGGAATATCACTTTTATACTGCCTTTTAGACTGTGTTTGTAAATTGGAACACTTAATTCAAAAAGATAATTGAAGTGAGTTATTTAGAATTTTCTTGTAACATTTTGTACTTTTGAATATTTTTTCAATATTTGAATTGATTATTTTTAACAAACTTCTTTTAGTGTTTTCTGATCTCTGGCAGTTTCATCTAAAGGCCTCTGCAATGTTAAATTGTGAATCTTTTTTGACTTTATTAAACTATGCGCTCTACGACCATCGACAGTCTGAATTTGGTGATAAACGGGAAGTTTTTAATAACCAAAATATTATAATACGGGTTATAGCGTCACCTAGTGGTACTATGGAATTTTCCAATTTGTGCATTTTTTTTTTTTTTTGAAAATCGGAACACTTATGTAATGGACCACGACCTACAAAAAGATTATTGGAGTGAGATTCCAATTCTGACAGGAAGTCAGTTACTTTTAATTTTCTTGTAAACTTTTGTAATATTGAATTCTTCATACTTTAACAAACTCCTACTAGAGATTTCCTGCAATCACTCTGGCAGTGTCATCTAAAGGCCTATGTAAAGTTAAATTATGACGCTTTTTAGACAGTTTGTGATTGGCGCTCTGTTGAATTTCGAGGTTTTACCATGAAGCATGGAATTGTTAAAACCCTCAGCCATACAGTGTTCAATAAGGACAAAAAAAGAAAAGAAACAATAATAGTATGATTAATCGACTATGGAAAGAATCATTGGTAGCAGTCCTCTACATGTCTAAAAATCAACTGTTTGTTTTTTCATTCCATGAACACATTAAATATAGTGATATAGGGACAGACTGAGCAACAGGGAGGCATCAGCTGGCACTCCACTCTACCCACGGGAATAGAACACCCATCATAAGTACCTTTTATAAGGCCATTAAGTGTTAAACAGCTTATCGGTTAGCTAAAGTGCTAATCACCTTTCTCCATTACAAATCCATGCTCGAAAAATGGTCAATGAATGGACTGCGAGAGTTTAAGCAAAATAGACCACCATCTTCCCTTTAATGAAAATCTTTTTGTTCAGTCATATAAGAATCACAACATTGCTTTTGTCCCTCCATTTTTTGTCTGTCCCTAATTTACATATTAATTGTTTGGATGCAGCTATACTGTTAAATGTCCTTGTTTGGTCTTTGAGTTCCACATATGTCAAATACGACTCACTGACACTGTAATGCTGTATCTCAAAAAGGCCCAGAAAGCTGAAATTGCACTTGATGGTTCCTCTTTCTGCAGAGATGTGCAATTAAGAAAGAGTTTTAAGAAATTCATCAAAAATGTAAAAAAAAAAATTATTTTACTATTAATTTATAGAAAGACTCTGGCTTTTGTAGGGAACATTAATCAGAGCACTGAAAGAAAAAGAAAAACAAATACTTATGATTCTATTTTCTGGTTGATTTCTGAGATAGAACATGAAATACATCGCAACCAAGAAGTTACAAGCCCCTTAAATAAAGGAGCTCAGATACAGTTGTGATGTACTTTTCATAAAGAGAGTCTCTCTCTCTCTCTCTCTCTCGCTCTCTCTCTCTCTCTCTATCTCACCTCAGCCATTCCTTTACCCTTTGTATTTCTCTCTGATTCATTCAGGAGCGCTGATTCATATCTAATCTCTAAGCTAAATAAAACTTTGTTTTCTGTTGAATCTTAGTTGGTTAAGTGGTATACTCTAAACCATATATATTTGACTCTTGGTGTACTTGGTTTAAAGGCGTTATGGAAACTGTAAAAATATTTATAATTTCATTTATATCTTTTATAATGTATAAAATGTAACATAAAATCCATCTCAACTGATAGATGAGGGATGAATCCTAAATGGGAAATCAATTGATATTCCCTGAGGTACCACATTGAAGCATAGGCACATAGTTCATGAATTTTTAAAATAGAATGAAACCTTTTTGATGGTGAAAATGATTAAAAGCTAGTTGTTCAAAAGCAACATTTACATCCTTATTAGCCCCAGCCTCTTCACTTCTTGTTTTGTCACTCAGTCTAGGGCGTGGTCAGGTCAGAAAGTGACATTAATGCACACTCTCTATAACTCAGAGCTTCTCTATGTGTTTCAGTTTAGAAGAGTACTATAATGGCAATGTAATTAGGTGCAAACTCATGCTGAAAAATGTAATCATTATCCCCATAAAGCCTGTCGTGAAATTGCTCAGTAGATTGTTGTTTTCTGTGGAAACTTCATGCAACCGTTTTTTCCCTTAGTATCCTTTTTGAGGGATTAGAGATATTGTGCGAATTTGTATCTGAATGGTTGTTTGAAAATCATAGTTCTGATAACTTAGCATGTAAACTGAACTGTTAAGCTAACCAACATTGTGGATGATAGCGACGATGATTTTTGCAGCACTGTGTTACATTGTGATGAACGTTTTTAATAAAGAGAGAACTAAAACCTAATCGCTGAGCACAAAAATGTTGGAATTCATCAGAGGATTGAGACTTGCTAGTGCCTGTTCTGATCAATACTAGGCCCGCCAGCCGGCAGGGCTGAATATATGAGCTTTTCAAAGAAAATCCGTGAAACAAACAGGTCAAAATCCATGATGAAACTGCACATGGTGGAGAGATGAGCAATTTTGCTTTAGTTACACCATACAAAGGGTCCAAATGACCATGAAATAGTGGTTGGAAACACACAGCAGCATAATAACCTCATTCTTCAGAGGTCTCGGGACAATCTAGTCTGTTGTATTTTTAGAGCTTGCACAGTAAACCCAGAGACGTGTTTGATTTGCATGATTCGGGATTGAGAGAGACTTTTACTTTTCAACTTCACTGGAATAGCAAACGGCAATTTAAAAGTGTATTTACCTTGAGTAATATAATACGAGTCGGTTGTGAAATAAGATTCAAAGGGCAGAAATATAAAAGTAGCTACAGAAGAGTTTGTTTAGGGAACACTGCACCACACCATATAGAAGAAAGCAAAGATTAATTAATGGCTGAAGATGAAATTAACTAAAGCCGTGGACACACTACGTAAAAAGGAACAAATTTTACAACGCAAAACCAGAAGCTCTTGCTTACGCTTTGGAATTTCGGATTCCACTCCAAAAGAAAATTCTGCTGGGAGGAACCCGCGATATCACATCATGTGATGAAATTAGATGGGTCGAATGTGTGAGCTTGTTGATTACACAATAAGAAGAATAAGTAGATTAGAGAGGACCCTGTTATGATTTACCTGCATTATATTGTGAATTATTATCTAAGCAAATTCTGTAATAGAAAAAATATTTATAATACTATTTTCTGGTTATTTCTGAGACAGAACAGGAAATACATCCGAAACAGGAAGTGAAAACTCCTTAAATGGTAGCACTAAAGAAATCCCTCCTCTCTCTCAATGCTGCATCTGTTAAGCAGTTTTAAATCTAATGTTTAGGTTAAATAAAGCCATTTGTTCGGTTAAATCTTATCTATATCTAGACACAGCTGGTACCTGCCCAAATTCACAATTGGATACAATTAAATTCTGCACTGTTCAGTAGTATTGTGACCAAGAGGAGCACTGATTCATATCTAATGGCTAAGCTAAATAAAACTGCGTTTTCTGTTAAATCTTCTTAATTCTTGCTTTCATCTTCTTAGAGGTATACACTAATCTCTATGTATTTGAATCTTGGTTTACTTGGTTTAACCCTTGTGTTGTGTTAGAAACCTGTTTACACCTGTGGTGTTAGCGGGTCCATTTGGACCCGTAATTTAAAAATGCTTGAAAATGCTTAAAATCACCAGTTTTCTTCAAATTTTGTTTTCAGCTAATTGCTAGCTTAGTGTGTATTCATATAAATGGCACCAGTGTGGGAATTGTTTTTAGTTGGCTCCACAGACACAGTATTTTAAAATATACCACTCGTTTTTGATTGCAAAAACTGTTTAAATTCACTAAATATATATTTTTTTCTTATAGAATGAGTATAAATAAACTGTAAATCTGTTAAAAACTAATATTAGAGTACACCTACCAAAGTTTTCTTTTATTTTTTTATTATTATTTTAAATTATCAACAATAGTAACATCTTTGGTGTTTCGGGTCAAAACGGACCCGCATAGATAAATGGTAGGATAAAGACAACAAGTCAATTTTTTTTTGTCATAAAACAAATTTCTATTTAGCCATACCAATTAACCAAACAATTTAACCATAAAAAGAACATCGATAAACTTCTCTGACACTCCACTCTCAGGTTTCCAGTATATTTGCATATTCCATGCATAGGCAGTTTTTGCATCCCATGCTGCCCATTTTTTGGTACCTTATTGTCCAGGCTTGCTTGGCTTGTACTGCCTGAAGGAACAGTGGCCTCTGAATGGGACTAGCCATTCATCCACTGGCCCAGGATTGTATACAAAGGGTCAATTTTCCACCCATTTGTCCCAAACCTCCCTAATGGGAGCAAGCTCGTCATTCTCATGACGAGCAACTCTTGTTTCCCTGTTGTCAAAACGTAGCACTCTTTAACACATGAAAGGCTTGAAACGACAAAAAAAAAAAAAAAATAGGACGTCCTGATTCACCATCCCATAAACTGGCCGTAGCTTCATTACAGGATCTGTATACCCCCGCAAGAAGCAACAGTCCCATGTAGACATCGAGCTGTGTTTTGTTCATCTCTATCCAGCTATCACCAAATTCTCCCTTCCATGTTGGTCATCTCAAGTAGGATTTTCTGAATAGATTGTGGAAAGAACAGTTCAAACGTTGATTTGATGTCTTGGGCGTGTGACACAGCGTATCAAGTAGGCCCTGGAGTCATTCTGAGGATGTTCTCTGTCAGTGCCCTGGAATGGGTTGGAAGAGGGCTTGATAAACATGAATTGAAAAGAACCTTTTCTTGACTTGAAAACCTGTCTTTGATCATCTGTGACATTTGGGTCCTCTTCATATGTTTGGTCTTGTTCAGGGTCACACAGAACCTCATCCTCAGACACATCCTCCTCAGCTTCACTTTCCCCTCTATTCTCAGGATCACCATCATTGGGAAAGATACGACCCAGTGCCTCATGATCAGTATATCTTTTTCTCATGTTGACAGATGCTCCTACAGAATTCAACTGATAATATCCCAAACCCTCTTTGTGTGTGCCAGTGTTTATGAACAATGTAAAGTTTGAGTTCACTTGAGGGGTGGTGTGTGTGTGTGTGTGTGTACATGTCTGTACTTATGCATGTGAAAGAGGCCTGTGTGCGTGGGTGTGTGGGTGTGTGTGGGTGTGTGCGTGTGTGCGTATGTGTTTGTGTATGATGATGTGGGCCATAACTGTGCATATTGGACCATAATTGATCATTGGGAAAACCCGTAGCTTTTAAGTGATGCATACAAAAGCCAGAATTCTCTACCGGGTCATTTTGGACCCGTAACACCACAGATGTAACTTTTTTTTTTTGAGCCGTTTAGAATTTACTAAAATTGTGAAAATTGCTTTTGCTGCATTTAAATATGTGTGTCTGAGGATTAGATGAAGCCTCATTCCAGGATAAAAAAGGAAAGTGTACTTTTTACACAGTCAAACTTGAAAACGGGTCAATTTTGACCCTAACACAACAGAAGGGTTAAAGACGTTATGAAACACGTAAAAAACAAATACAATTTCATGTATACCTTTTATAATGTTTGCATAAAATTGAACATAAAATCCATCTCAACTGATAGATGGGGGGTGAAACCTAAATTGGAAATTAATTGATATTCTCTGTTATTTCCATGAATTGATAACACCTTGATGCAAGGGGTCATGAGATGCTTGGATTAAAGACATGTGTCCAGAAATTAATTGTCTGTCTAGTATAAATCTAACTCTAACACAATTTTTTGGTCGAATCTCACTAGTTTATAGTTGTTGGAACTATTGTCACTTAACCACAGTTCACAAAACTGCTACAGAAATAGTTTTCATATAAAGATCTAAAGTTCATTAATAAAATGAATAAATCCAAAGAATTAAAGGCATAATTATCATGCTCACACTGATGGCTCCTTTGGGGCTCCCTGATGCTATAACACCAAGCTTATTAAGCTTAATCAAGAGGGTTTATTCTCTTTAATCCATATAGTTAATTTGTGAGTTGTGCTCTAGATATGGAGTAGAATAGTAATTTTTATTATTTTATCTGTCAGGCCTTCTTTTCTTCAACCCAACTACAGCTGATTACATTGTTCAGTACCATATTTGATTTATTTATTTATTTTTCAGTTTTTTTCTGTATTCCTGGGCAGTACACTTTGTACAATGTACACTGTGCAATTATAACTAATAATAAAAACAAACACCCAATATAAGTTTTAAATGTATTGTGTTTTGTAGAAAAAAGAGTCGCTGAAATTAATCATCACCGAATGACCCTATTCGCCAGTCTGTTACAACCAAAAAAACTACTATGACCCATCCAAACAATTTGAGACTGTAGCTTTTGATAATAAAAACAAGAAATACTGCAAAAGTAACATATTTTGACAAGAATAGTTTGCTGTTTGTGGGAGCTATTCTGCCCTCACACATCCATTACTATTACACGCATCACAAAGTAACCCAGCTTTTTGCACTTTTTGGCAAAGGATTAAAAAAAGGATTAACCAATGTTTTATCCTTACATTGTCTGCAGAGAAAAACAAACTTTAAAACGATATCTGCCATAATGTGTATTTCATATTTCGATGTATCAAAACACAAACCTAATCTACATGTTTCACAAAAGTATTGCTTTTTCAGCATGTGATTTCTGTGTCTGATATAATACAATGAGTGCACTTCAGCAACACTCTCAGGAAGCCAGTGAGTACTTTTATATGATGTGTGTTTTCAGCATTTTTTTCAGCATGTGCAGCTTCCTGTCCACTGGAGAAACCACTCAATGAATAAACACCATCAATCTGCCCTGCATTCACCACACCATCAATCACTCCCTGCACCTCTCTCCTCTTTCATATATTTGTTATACATGTGTGAGGCAATTATTACTTGATGGAAAAAATGAGTGCTACTGCAGAGTTTTAGGAATTGGACGTATGCCATTGTATCTATTCTGTGGATGCAATGGGTATTTGAGCTTTTTTGATGAACAGAGCTTCAGTGGGGACATATATCTGATTCAATCCTTTTTAATACAAATACAAAAGCATGGCACAGTAACTGAAACTACCAGTGCTACGCAAACATAATATTAAAGCCCTGGCAATGCAGAAAGCAAAAGCTATTTCAACACGTGGCTAAAAACATGGCAAAAACATATATTATGTAAATAAAAAGCATAAGACTCTAACAAAGATTGAGACTTGAAAAGATTGAGATAGAAGTAAGGTTTTCATGATCCGATCACGTGATTGGAATTCGGGCCCGATCACATGTCTTCAGACTCGATCTGAATCAGACGTCGCCTCCCGATCAAGACTCAAAGGTTGAAAACATATTTAGTCACCACTAAAAACGAAACGCTAACACATAACAGGGAAAACACTTTCATAGTAAAAGGTTCTTTCTACTATTTTTCAAATTACTCCCTTTTTCAAAACCATTTCTCTAGATGTGTTGTTTTTATTCTGTCTCTCTTCGGAATAAAGCAGGGGATTCTTCCATTCTTTCACTGTATTTATGAATAAACATTTGTACAGGTATATTTTATTGATCTTTCTAATGAATAATGAGATCCTCATTAGTAACAAGTCATTAGAGATAAGAGGTGGATGAACCATGTCTGATGCCCTGAATGGATAACATGGATTCAGCTAATCTCGCACTCTCTCACACTCACCGAACTGCATTTTAATGGGAGGCTGTAACCATGGTGACCAGACTGGTTAACCAAGCAGAGCAAGTTGATATTCTCTGACTTTTGCAGGATCCATTAGTATTAATGAGCACACGGCAAAAAAACAAGATGTTAAAGTGATCAAAGAGTCTCCATCTTAATCCTCTCTACATCACCTATTCTCAACCACACCCTTAAAATCTTAAAGTCTGTCTCTTCAATCCAGATGGATCTTCACATCTCGCATTCACAGCCCAATCAAAGTGCTCCTCTTGAAAGTTGCATAAATTTTTCATCAGGAGGATGTTCGGTTGTATTTGATGGTGCTCAGTGAGGTGTAGAGTAGCAGGAGAAAACTCGCTGTCAGCATTCCATTCATCTCAATGACAGACCCTGGGTCGTTCTAGGAACCCTCCTGCATCAACAATCTTTACTGATCTTTGGACGAAGCATTTTCATGCCATTAAAGGTGGGATTACTTTCTAGGGTATGATCTCAAAGCAATAGGCTGAATGCAAACCATGTATGCAAACCAGGCTGTCAGGAAGCTAAACTCTTTCCCGGTTCTGCCCACACTCCCTTTTTTCTCCCTAATTGCGTTTGTGATTGTGACGGAGAAAAGGTTTTTCCTAGCATGCGTCCCAAAGAGCTTGTTGGCATGTAGATGGCGTCTGGTGGGTGTTTTGAAGACTTTGTGACCCCAAGATGCTTCATTTGTTCCAGTTCTTTAACAGGAAGCTTTGGAGAATTTTGTTATTTCTCTTACCATCCGCCTCACTGTGCTTGGAGGCAAAATAAACTTGCGTCCTCGTTTTTTTTTTTGCTACTCTTTCAGTTTTTTTTAAGTAGATACAGGCAGGTACATGGCGGGTGGCTAAGTTCTTGTACCTATTGCCTGACTTGTGAAGCTTGACACACATCTGCCTTACTTGAATGGTGTGTTCCTTTGTCTTTCCCATGTTGAAGAGTGGATAAGAGAAATGGACTCTGCATCACGTCATACTTGTACCCCAGGGAAGCAGGAAGTGAAAAATTACTAATTAAATGTTCTTAGATACTCTGATCAACTTTGTAAACTACTGTAGAAATAAATGACAGTCTTACTTCTGTTTATTAGTTTATGTTTCCGGCATCAAATCTAAGGATAGTAAGGTTTTCCCCTTCTTGGGCCTTTTCTGTTATTTTATATAATAAAGATCTTGTGTTACACCAGCTCTCGCATGTGAGTTCTCCTTTTTCATCCCCAAGGTTGTAACAAATTTCATGTGATTTGACCTCCTGCATTAAATTATCTATTAAACATGTAAACATATGCATACTTGAACTGAAAATGATCTTACAGACCTTCGAATAAACACACATCCCGGCTCACCCATCCTTAGAATGCACATTAGCTGCAGATCATATCACAGGAGTGAGTTAATGAGGGTTCAGAACTGTGCCTGTTTAATTAATCCCTATGGAATCAATAATTAAGGGAGCGGTCAAGAGCTACTCGGTATGGAAATGAGTGTCAGCTCATCAGTACGTGCTCCATTGGGGAATGTTTGTAAGATGTTGGAGTGTTCAGGTCAAATGAAAAGATCTGAGGTCAGGGTGAAGAGATTATTATAGTGAACACACCATTGGTTTTGGAATGGAAAATAAACATGAATATCACCTGAAAAATTCAACAGGTACTTCGGAGGTACATTTTGAATCATTTCTATTTGTTAGAATTATTATTTTTTTGTCTGGGGCTTGTTGGGTGTGAAGTGACTCAAGGTGATTATACAGTTTTTTTAAATTCAATTAAAAAAGTAAGTTATTGAACTTGAAAGCTTATACTCGTACTCATATAATGATTAAAATGTATTAGTTTGTTATTCATCATCACAATTGTGACACCATAAATCGTAAGATCCCACCAACAGCTAGCATGAACATTCCTTTAGTCATGATCTAATGGTAGAAGTTTTAAAAACGTTGTCATAAAAACAAAGGGAGACGATATTGAATCAATTCTTTTACTTTAAACTTTGTGAATAATACATATGCTCAGATATACCTGGATTGCTACAGCTAACACAAAGGTAGATTAGCAAATTAGCAAGTTTTTTCCTGTACTTAACTATCTCTCTGCAGCTTTACCCAGAAAGATTCTTGCAAGACAGAGCCTCCCCTTTAGGCACTGAGATCTTGATGTTCTCAATGTAGGGTGTCCTTTTCTCGTCTGGAAAAAAAAGTACATTTGCAACAACAGGGCTTTTAATTGAAAACATCCTGTTGGGAAGAAATTTACACTCAGATGATAGTTTATAAAATACTGAACAAAGTAAAAATTGTGAGGAAATACCTAAATTAACCATTTTGTCTAAAAATAGACGAGTGAATTTGTCAGTATAGTACAGACCCTTACAAAAGTTGTGTTGCTTTTGTACAAATTGACAACTGAAATAAATTACTAATCAAGATTATTATTCAAGAAATTGCTCATGCCATCAGCTTTTAAATAATGTTTTAGCGCAATACGAAAGTCAAAAAGTATTTGAATATTTGGCAAAGCACATTGAGTCAATTTTTGCAAAGACAAAAGTGTTGTCGCCTTGTCATAAGAGCTTCACCTGTGAAAAATAATGGATAAATGCCTAAGATTCACCCTAAGACTAAAGTGTTGACTATCAAGAGGCTGAAGATACCGTCAATGTGTCTCTGTGTCAAGTACAAAGGCTAAAAAAACAGATTCGACAAGACTAGATATGTTTTCGACAAGCTCAGGTCAGGCAAGTCCCACAAGGCAACTGCTCAAAGAGGACAGTTTGCATCATTTGCATCAAAACCCAAGGCCAGCAGCATTCCTCTGCAGCAGTGCTCCACAAGATCTGGTCACCTGAAGTTCCTGAGTCAACCAAAAACAGTGTGTCGGATTTGTTCTCCATGGTCCAAACAGTGGATCAAAAATACAATTGAAAAACCATGTGACATGTTCCCAAACCTATTGGAAAAGTGGCATAAGTTAGAGTTTTCAGAGGAAACTTCTGTTGAAATACAGCACAGTCACTGCTGATACTGGAGGAGATCTAATGGAACCCACAAGGATCTGAGATTCACCCCAGAAAACAGTGAAGTTTGGTGTCTGAAAGACACCATGGTTTGGGGGTAAATCCAACATGGGGGTGTGTGAGAGATCTGCAGGGTGGCAGACATCAATAGTCCAAATTCCAAGAAATTTTAGCTACCGTTTATACTCTCAACCATAAAAGATTCCAAATTCTGCAGCAGGATGGTGCTCCATCGCACTCTTCCATCTCGAAATCAAATTTCCTCAAAGCGAAGACAGGATAATGGATATTGATGAACTCTGGGAGGAACACAAGACTGCTTTCTTTTCTATTCCTGATTACGTTTTTGCCAAACCGCATGGAAAAACTCAGTGGAAGTCACACAGATATTCCAGGAACACTTGGTCCACGAAACTGATTTTTTAACGTGTGTGAAGGCAATCCTCTTGGGTACTGGAAAAGTTTCCACATGTAGTTTTGGAAACAGTTCCATTAGTCTAGTGAAGGGATGAGTGGGACATGGACTCAAAAGAGGAAGTTGTCTGCGCTTGCCTGTGACGTAATAACCTATCGACTCCTTCGTTGTTTATACACAAATCAATACGGCTGGAAAAGAGTGTTTATGGAGGAGCGAAGAAGTTCTCGAAATTTGGGCATGTGAGAGCATCCAGTTGCAGCTCGACAGGACACACAAAAACTCGGAATTACATGGAACATTTCGTGACCGTTTAAAGGAGGAAACTCAATGGAATTCATACAGATATTTAATTTGGATCTCACAGCCCCACTACTTAATTTGCTGACATGTTTTCTTTATTTACTGTGTATTTGTTTGGTTTCTGTATTGGCGACAAATCACCAATGACTTTCTGTCTTGATAAAATGATAAAAAAAATGTTTTTAGTGAAACTAGTTTATTTTAGTGCATTAAATCTCATTTGAGAGTGTTTTATCTTTTCATATGAGCTATTTGTAACACCAACTGGTTGATTAAAAGTCATGTTTATAGCAAGTGTTTCTAAGAAATAGATTAGGGACAATCCAAGCTGAGACTAATATCTTTTTTTACCTTTTGATATTAGTCAAGAGAGGTGTAAAGAATTTTAATAACTTGCTCTCTATGTAGGGCGAACTACACTCAGTTGTTTTGGTGAGGAAATATGAAATCTAAATAAAGAATCTCCCACAAGAACATCCCAAAAGACATGAAAAACTTTGGATCTCAACATACAAATGCAATCTGATTGCACAAGCAACACCTGCTGCAAAAGAACTCATTTAGGTTTGTTTTTAGAACCCTTCGTACATAACTTAATATTTGATTTGAATAAACAGATATCAACAGACTCACAGAAAGAAAGCACTGCTCGCTTCACTGCCTTCCAGCAGATATGTATTCCCTTGATAATCTCACTCAGATATGCGTTCTGCATATGTAATTTTCCCACACAAAACAGTCACAGCTCGAAAAACCATGCAGCATGGGTAATTATGAACGAGGACGTTAAAACATTAATCTCAATAGAGTTACCAGCTACATTGTTCTTTCGAATGGAACACAAAAGGACAGAAAGCTTGCGTGCATATTTAATGTCTTTAAAAATAGGCTTATTGTTTGGCTGGAAAATGTGAAATTAGAGAAACTCTCACGTGAAAGGGTCTGCGATGTTTTATCTGGAGAGCTTTTGCAGTGGTCCTGGGAGAGCAAGAAGATGCATTAGTATGCTTCCTAGCAATGCTGTATTGAACAGGTTTCTGTATGCCACAGAATAAGCCTCCAGTAGATTCAGAATCCCCCCCCCCACATCACCTGCAATACTGAAGGTAGTCAAACAATTGCTTAAAAAGAGGGAAAGAAATGTTTAACCTAGATCAGAGTGCAAACTCTGCTGGAAATGTTGTGTAATGTATTAAAATAAATGAATCAGTTTCAAAGGGTAATTAGCTTGATCTGCAGCAATCATTTTCACAAGTCGACCGCTGTATCTACGACCTTCAAAAAAAACAAACAAATTTCTTTGTGCTTCTTAAAACGTCTGCTTTGAAATCTTTGTCTGGGAGAGACCTTGTTGATGCAGTAAAACCAGAGCTTAATTTGTCCATGAGGAGGTCCTGGAGAACCATGAGGGTGCTGTTCCTGCAGGATCAAAAGGGTTAGAAAATGTTCTGGTCTGGATTTTTTTCTTGAACGCAACTATTTTTTTGAACATGGTTCGTTTGAAAGTTTAAAACACTTGAAGACTTTAATTTCAGTGCATTTTAAGGGTCAGTCTTGGAGTTTTCTCTACTTTTTTGGTACATTTTCTGGTTAAATGACCAATTATTTGTCTTATTTTAAGGATAAAAGGGGTCCTGGAGCTGTGAATGTTCAAGTTAAATACATTTATTTGAGGCCTTTTTTGTTTAGCTATATTTAAAAATGTTTATCCTGGAGAAAGCTTTGCCAGCGTTTAAGAAGGGTACAGTGGTACCCCGAGATACAAAATTTATTCGTTCCAGGATGGCTTTCGTATCTCAATGCAAGTTTTAGATAGAGGTGTACAATTCCTGTTTTCATGCAGCAAGTTTATTGATAGTTGAATGTCTTTATCAAACTTATTGGTTAAACAACCCAAAACAGTTTAATTTTAATCTCATGTTTGTAGTACAATTTTTTTCAAATATTTTTTGTGTGATAATATTCCAAATTTTCTGATACATTCACATGTAGAATATTTAAAAACCACAAACTCAATCCTCTTTTTTTATTCACTTTATTGAACTTTTCACATTTCACAACCATCACAGTTAAACAAATCATTTTTAAACAATCTTTTTTCTCTGACTGTCCGGCAGTCGCAGTTTTATATTCAAGTCTTTGACGGCTAGAGCTTCAGTGGCTCTTCTGTCCTCAAATGATGGGAGGCTTGAGCTGAAGGAAACAGATTATTAATCCAAATCCGAATCCTGCTCCGATCTTCTCCTTTTCCTGCTTCCTGACCCCCCTGAGCTTTTTCTGGTTCTTTTGCCCCGCTGTCCCAACTCATCCTGGTTCCTCTGCTCATCAGATCCTCTGAGCTCTCTGGTGTTTTCCTGATGAGAAGTTCCAGGCAGTTCATCATCTCCTGGTGCTTCTTCATGTGATGCTTTAGGAGACAATGTGGAGCCACTCCCAGAATCGGAATCAAAGAGGTTATCTGCTCTCATCTTTATTGATCCTTCGCTCTCTGAAGATGTTGCTTTTCTTTTAACACCTCGTCTCAAATCTGTCGGACTCCCAGCACTTTGGTCTGAAGGTGTCCGGATCTCACTGTTGTGAAGCCAAGAAGGTCCAGGCTGTTCATTATCAAATGGTATTTCAACAGTTGAGTTCTGGAAACCATTAAAAGAGTCTGAATCAGACGGTTCTGATCTTCTTCTTTTAGGTTCTGTGACCTCTAGACTTTCATCTCTCTTTCTTTTTCTTTTAACGTCTCCCGTTGTTTCAGCCTGACTTTGGTCGGTGGTTGTTCTGGATCTCTTTGGTCCGACTTCTCTTCTGTTGAGCTGAGGTGAAGCTGCAGAAGGTTCTGCATCACTGGATCTCTCTCCGAGTGATTCTGCAGAAAACACCTCAGAATCCGAAGCAGAAAATGAATCAGAAGCAGAAAATGAATCAGAATCATAAAGTGAGCCTGAATCATTAACTGAGTCTGAATCAGACACAGAGTCTGAATCAAAAATTGAGTCTAAATCAGGAACGTAGTCCGGATCAGAATCAGAGTCATATTCTGAAGATGAATCAGAAGCTGTGGAATCCTCAGGAACTTCTTCTGGGACTGTATCATAAACCAGATAAAATGCAATTCCCCAAGGGTCACCTGCTGAATCAACCTCGACGCTCCAGTAATCTGCATTCTGGTCCAGCATGTCTAGCAGTGGATTAAATTCAGGACCAGGCGTCAGAGGATACTGGGACAAGTCCTCGAGAGCTTCTGTCACCATATTGATGAAGAAATCGGGGAAATCAGCAGTGAAGTAACGGGGGATGCGAACCTCCGGGAGAACGTATTCAACATCCCCCTGCACTATTGTCACATAAAGCCTATATTCTGGTCCCAGGTCAACGACAGCAGCCCCGTCCTGATCAGGGATGTTTCCATTAGGACGTTCTCCTTGAGCCATCTTTACTGGAGTAATCAGGAGCATCTGCAAACAAGAACTGATCCACAACACTTCTGTCAGCTCTTCTAACTTCTGTGATGTCGTCAGCTTCTAAACATGATGTCATCAGTATTTGAACAACAGCAGATTCTTCACTGTGAGGTTTTCTGGGTTGTGTGATGTCATCAGCATTTAAACAATAACATGTTGATTGGTGTTTCCTTACTCAGAGGTCTATGAAGATATTTTCACTTCACAGCCAGTGTGACGGAGATTTTTATTGACATAAAATAAGGTTATCAGAAATTCAAGTAAAATAAGTGTTTTACTCGCAAGCGCCACATGCTTTTAAAATAAATGTTTGACCCTTTTAGACTTTACTTGCATCTTTTATTCCATATTTCACCTCTACTCACATGCTTTGACCACACCCTTCAGTTTCTGTGGGAAGCCAGAACTGTTAAAGACATTAGCTTTTAAACCCCTTAACCCATAGAAGTCTGGGGCCTTTTTGATCATTTTTTCCTACTTTACAATTTGCTGTAATAAATGACCTTTTAAACAATATTTTGTGTCAATGCTGTTCAGTACAACCCCAGCTTCTTTTTTACATATATTTTTCATTGCATTACACAATAATTCCATAAGGAAACATGAAATTGTACATAAAGAATATATAATCCAGATTATAAAATGTCATTTTTTACTGCAAAAATGTCAAAAAATGAGAACAAACTGTTTTTACATTTTAAAACTGAAATCAAGTGTTCAAGGAAGAAAAATTCAAAGATCCCCAAAAAAGCAAAGAGGTCAAAACAATGTAAAATTGTATTGAAAAAACCCTCTCTGAATCCTTTTACACTGTTCTAAGTACTTAGTAACTTTGAAAAACACAAGCCATGTCACACGTATTATGCTTCCAAAAATTACCCTTTCTTTTCACCACTAGATGGCTCTGAAGTTCCAGGCTGGAACTAAGATGAAACTGAAAAATGATCACGTTTTATTTGAAAAATAATGTCATAACTCTTGTAATGTTCATTTAAAACAAAAAAAAGTTATCAACCTACACATAATATTAGAAATCAAAATTCAACGATAGGTGGCTTGCCTTTTGCCAATACCTACTTAATTCAAAACAGATGGTGTGATTGGCAAATGCACCGGTGCGTGTAAGCGCTTCTAAGGGTCAAACAAAACTCACTCCCGGAGACAAAAACAAAAGCAGAATTTGTGCGCTTATGGATATTTTAATGTATAAATACTAGGCGATCAAAGGACTGTAGACATTAGTCTACAGTATTACATCTGTCTTTTGTCTGCTTGTAATTTTTTGGGTAAGCAGGGCGTTCTTTTTGACACGTAGAGTGTGAAAAGCAATTACCATTTATAAATGTGATGGTCGTTTTCAATCAACATTGAGAAAAAGAGCATAATAATCCAGAACCAACCCAGAGAAATGTATTTGACATTGGTATGGTGGACGTGAACATATACGAAATGCACTGTTTGGAACATTCCCAAGCAGATGGCATTCTCACAACTTGCCTTAAAGTTTTTAGTGGCATTCTCACAACTTTGTAGGAATTTTCTCCAGTGTTTCTGAAATGTGCACATTCCAATTACTTAAACAACCTGTAACTAGAATCATTACATGAAGCTCAAAAAATAAAAGTAACAGTTTTACTAGGAATTTCAAACAATGTGGAAAGCTTCCACACACCTCTCCTTGAAAGTATTTTCGTTTTGTTTTGTTTATATAGTGGTACCCCGAGATACGAAATTGATCCGTTCCAGGGTGACATTCGTATCTCGAACATTTCGTATCTCGAAGCAAGTTTTACATGTTTCTGAGAGCCGTTGCATGATTTAGGCGTTTTACAACAGTATAAGTAGATAAAAAATGGAAAACCAGACAAAAATCAAGTAACATTTCTTCAATCCTTAAATCTACACATTGTTAATGTAATAAATGACAATAAAACAGAATAAACACAAGCAAAATACGTAATATGTACACAAATGTGAAACCTTACCTTGAGAGTGAAGCGATGTGTCGGCGGAGGTGGAACGGATGGCGGAAAACATACGGCACCACATATGAACTTTCTCAAGATATTTCACGAATAGACAGATGGAGAGATGCTTCTGAGAACGCATCACTGGGTTTCTCTAAGCTACAGAATAGCATTTTCCACGTTATAAACGTTATGTCTTTAATGACACCTTGACTCTAACATTTGTTATAGTACATTATTGGTAATCTATACATACGACCACCACCCTTGAACAGATTAGTTTCGTATCTTGGGGTGCCACTGTCTAAGATTCTGACAGTGGGATAACTTTGGATAATGCTATTGCAATTGCTCTACAATGCTATATTTAAATAATCAACATAAATTACCGTATTTTCACCGTATAAGACGCACCGGCATATAAGACGCAATTTTAAATGAGGAAGATCTACAAAAAAAGATTCTGAACTAAATACTGTAGTAAAATATTTAATATCAACTGTGTAAAAGTTAACAGCAGTTTAAGAATAATTATATGCCAAACATGTAACATGAACAATCAGTAAACAGTAAAAGTAACAAAAAAAAGCTATAATGTTTCATACCTGCTCCTTACGATCCGACGAGCAGAGATGGGCGATGACGTCAGCACGCACCGACGGCTCCGGAGTGTGTTGGGAATTTTTCTATATAATACTACCATCTAGTGGTCATTTAGAGAAATGTAATTTGAGAAACTTTTAAGAGACACGTCATACTTCAGTCCCGCCCTTCTTCCAGCGCTTGTCTTACTTTGAGAGGCTCAAGGTCCTCTCCTACGGCCGTGACCGCCCTCTGCTCCGCGGCGCTCTGCATCCGCCGTATAAGACTCACTAACTTTTCCCCCTCAGTTTTGGGGAAGAAAAAGTGTGTCTTATATGGCGAAAAATACGGTAAATTTTCAAAAACAGATCCATCTAAATGGAAAAAAATGCAATGACTGATCGAAACAAAAAAATGTTTGTCACAGTTTCTAAAATAAATAAACATAAAAAATAAATAAATGTCGTCATTTTAGCTGCTCAAATTTTTTTTGTTCACATTCTTTATTCGATTCAAGTTAAGATGCAGAAATGTGAGCATGTTCACCTATCCTGGACAGGATATGTGCTTTCACTTTGACGACACAAAAAATTGCACATTTTTTGTTTACGGACTTTTCAAACCGTGGTAAACCTTGAAACTGGTCATCATCCATACCATCAACATCAGTTTATGATACCAACACATCAGTCGGGCCCTCTGTGTTAATTTCATCAACATTTGAGGAACTGGAAGATGTGGATGTTGCAGTTTCATGTGACTCGACAACATCCACGTGATCAAGGTCAGGTTTTGTACCAAGGATTTTGTCCAGATTGTCATAACCTCCCTTTTTATTCAGTACATCACGCACATAAACGTACTGTTGACGGAGCGTCTTTGCCTTAACACGGCACTGCTCTGATCTATTAAACTCCCTTTGTTGATTCTTATGGGTTTTTGACAACTGTGAAGAAATGTGATCATCAGACCAGATTTTTATAAAAGTACGCACCTCCTCACTACTCCATGTTTGACCGCCATGACAACCCTGCTTTGTAAACAGACGCGGATAAAAGCTTACGCAAGTGAGTACGGTGGCTGTATTCGTTCAATCGCAATTTTTTTTGGGTCGTCTTCATTTGTTTTAAGTTCAGAGCGGTTATTCTCTCCACAATCGGACCGCTCTGGAGTTCAATTGGAATAGGCTCGAGACCACCTCGTCGAGCAGGTCTCGCTTTTGGTGCGGTCTAGAGTTTGGGGGCTGCTTTCTCACCTGCCCGAACGAACTAAACTAAAAGGGAAAGAGAACTCTAGTTTGTTTTAAGGTTACCCATAGTTATCAAATTACCATTATCAAATATTTTTGAACAGTGTTCTTTCCAAGACTGCTGGCCTCCAGTAGTGTAATCGATCTGAGGTTAGGTTTTGAGTTATAGTTTTCCCGATTTCCCATTCCTTCAGCAGTACCAGTCTGTAAAGACATAGCAACCCAAACCTGTTTGGATTTCTGGGCAAAGTTGTCTAAAAAACAAAAGACGAATAACACTAAGGACGCACATATCCTTGAAAGAACCTGAAATTCCAGCCATGTATTTTCAGGAACCGCTCTGTGGCTTGTGTCACTCCCTTGATGCCGTCTTGTCCTTTTTTCATTTCTGTGTCTGTCACCTTCTTTGAACTCCCCCTTTATCTCTCTCTCTTGCAGCTTCACAAGGAATAGCCAATGCCAAGCGCTCTCTTTGTGCTTGTGTCTTCGCTCTACATTCATTCGTCTGTCTGTAGACTCATAACCCTGCAGCTAGAAGAGGGAACGTGCAGCTTGAGACGTGTCCCGCATAACGCCCACTTGAATTAGTGTCTGGGGAAGCGGTTATGCCTCTGTCCCAGGAACGAGGGCATTTTCTCTGTAATAAATCATCACTTGTTTTTAATTAAACCGTGCTAGGAGAAAGTGTATGTGGCTGTTTATAGCTTTGAGTAGGGAAAAGCGTTAAACTCAGTGCATGACTGCGTTTGTGAAACCCAGTGCCCCTGACGGTCGTATCCTTGATATAATATGGCTGGTAGACAGCTGAGAAAAGTGGCCTTTACTACAAGACTATTACAAGCTGAGGGACCTTGAATCCTCAGCTCAGTGTGGGACAATGCAGCGCGGTATTATTAAGGAGAGATTGATCCAGGAGGGTCAAACTGTTTTGTGTAAAGACCTCCAGACAGCAGACAAGGTCTTTGCAATACTGTGAAAAAAATCATTTGAATGCCTTTTTGTTATAATCTGATTCATACCTTTAGACTTTTAAGCCCTACCAACAATTAAATGTTCTAAAAAGCTAATGCCAGCAATTTGGTAATTATAAAAGTAAAAACAATGGTCATATTGCATTTTAATTGGTTGCATTCACATTTATAGATATGTTTTTAATGAAAAGAAGGATACACCTGCTGTGACACCTGTCTAGAAGTATACTAAAATGTACAAAAGCCTAAATTAAATAAAAAAAAAAGAATAAAGATAAAGTTATTAAGGCTGCAAGAAGTGATCAGAGGGGTCTCGCACCTCGGGTGCTTTAGTGTTTCAGTGGCCTGTTTTCTTCACCATGCACAGTGACAAAATAAACTACCAACATTTATTTTTGACAAAATTTAACATTTTCAAACGAAAATCGCAAAAGAATTATGACATAATTTGCAAGATAATTCAAATTAAAATTTCTTTCAGTTTCATTTTAGGAATGTCAAATCAGTGCCTTCAGCTTCATCTATTGGTGAAAAGAAGGGATAACCCTTGGAAGTACAAGACCTGTGAGATATCTTGCGTTTTTCAACGTTCTGGCACAAAAAAAGCACAACGGAACAAAAAAATGCTCAAAACAGTGTATAAGACTTGCCTAGTTTTTTTTTTAAACACAATTTCTTTTTTTTATATATTTTTTGGGGGGATTTTTGAATTTTTAATTTGGTCTCAAAACTTTAGATTTTTGTTATACAATAAAAAAATAAATAAAATTACCATTTAGAGTTTAATTGGGGAGAAAGTGCCAATAGAATCCAAAAAACATGTGACGTCCATGTAAATGAATGCAGGGTCTGAATGAAATCAAATAAACACGAAGAAAAGCATTTTATTATCATATATTCTGCTCTGGGATCATATCCTACAGCGCATGAGACGACATCGAACAGCACACATCGAGTGCCGCACTGGTTGAAAAACACTGAGATATGTACGAAGCAATTGAAATCAACAAGACTCCAGGCATTTGGCACAATGAATGCTGGGAAAGTTCTGCATTTGCTTTTTTGTTTTGTAATACATTTTTAGAAAACACATTAATTGAGGAATGCATTAATCTTTCCTGAATGGTCTGCCCTGGTCGAGTATCGTTATTGTGAGTGGAGGAGGAACGTGAATGTTTTTCAGTGTGTTTGTGTTGTTAGAGGAAGCCGCCCACTCCGTTCTGACCCCGACATCCACACTGTTTCCAACCGGACTAATCCCTAATTAGCTCTCCAGCGTGTCAGAGGATTACACCACCTAAAACACAGGGAATATAAAAGGCTTTCAATGCGCTAGAGCTTCAAGAGTGTCTGGGAAAAGTCAAGGTTCAGAAACCTAAAACTAACAATTACTTTGTTTACATTTTATCCCACAACTGCAGTAAATTATCTGGACCATATATATTTTTTTTGAATAGAAATACCCAGATGTTAACATCAGGGTCCTTTAACCCTTGAGCATTAGTAATGTAAAATACGTAATTTGCATAAACATCTTTATCTACCTCAGCTCTAATCAAAACTACTAATTAGTTTTTTAAACCAGGATTTTACCCTTTTATTGCCAAGATTTCACCTGAGGTCATTGATAAAAAAAAAAAAAAATTATTCCATTATAATGGAAGTCAGTGGTGCACAAACAATATGAGGTGCTACACGAAAACTAAAAATGCCTGAAGTAAAAGATAATACAGCCTACAATCATGTTTTGGTCACATTTTGTGAGGTAGAATCTTGACAATTAAAGGGTAAAAATCCTGGATTAAAAAACAAATAGAAGTTTTGATTAGAGCTGATGAAGAGATTTGTATTTTTTTTATATTTATGTAGTGCGCATTTTTTCAGTTTTTGAAAAAGCATTTTCTTAAAAATAAGATTTGTCAAACCAAAACCAAAATAATTCAATTTGATAAAACAGGGAAATTTGTGGCCAAATGTAGACTCAAAATCACCCTGAAGATGCTGAAAACATCAGCGACGACACATAATTAAGCGAATTTTAGTAGAAACCGTAGTTTTGATTGAAATCTAAAATAGAATTTTAAAAATTAAGATACATCTTCCTTACATTCCGTCTGATCAAAGGCCATTTTTTAAAGTACACTAAATTCCACTGTGATGTACACAATAGTAACAGCATCGCATCCTCATATTAATCTCCTAATCACTCACTGTAAAACCCTCTGGTGTGCAGATATCTTGATTCATGGTCATTCATCACCCTGCGGGTCGTTCTGCTGAGCTTGTCCTCATTACTGCAGTTTCTCAATGGTCACCTCAGCACTAAATAATCTCGCTGTGCTTTTTTCATTTTGATTCCTCTAGTCTATTTATTCACTGAGGGGGATTAATATTCTACGCATGTCTTAAATGGAGAGGATCCGTTAACAGATATGATTGTAGTAGAACGGTTTACTTACAAAATGTTCATTAACATTGATTCCTTGTTAAAAAAATAATACAAAAAATTATTGTTGCACACCCCAATCAAACTAATTAAAGAAATTGTTGAGTTTTTAAGATTTAAGACTTCTTGTAAAGACTAGCATGCAACAGATAAATACATTTCAATGTGCTAATGGAGACATTTAGCGTCTTCCAAATGAAAGTGCTTATCGTTCTTAACCAGGATCCAACCCAATGTCTCCTATAAGCTCTGGTGATTCCTTGAACATCACCTGGGGAGGGCGGCATGGTGGTGTAGTGGGTAGCACTGGGGGTGATAATTATTGGTGTGCACCCGTATAAAATTCCCATGTCAAAATGTCAGGAAAAATGCATCTTTGTTAAGTACGTTATTCAAGTTTGTTCATTTCATCACAAGATTCGGGCGTGATGTACATAACAATTGTGTTTTGTGTTTGTTCAGGTGAGCGGAGGTCAGTCTCTACGCTGCCGAGCCCTCTCAGGAAAGGCTAATCTGACGGGCCGAACTGGACCTACTGGTGCCTTGGGTATCTGTGTGGACAATGGGACACAGACAGATATCAGCTTCCAGCATCGAATAAATTTTAGCAGAGCTGGCCCTCTAAGCAGACCCGATTCCCCCCCATCCCCTCCACTCCCCCCTCGGCCCGAGCCATTGCTCTTTTGTCAGAAGTGAGTATACCTTCACTTTAGCTAAACTTAGTACACATGGCAGTTTTATTTTATTCAATGCACTTTAACCATTTACACAATAATTCAACAACAATCCTGAAATTGTACAGAAAATAAAATTCCAAGGTAGTTCCAAATACTCTTTTTTTCGTAGTAAAATCTTAAAAATTGGGAACAAAGTTCCCAAAAAATAACAAAAAATAAACGTGTTGAGATAAAATATAAACGCATATATATATATATATATATATATATATATATATATATATATATATATATATATATATATATATATATATATATATGTCCCCACAAAGCAAAGATAAGGTCAAAACAATGGGAAAAGTCTATAAAAAAAACAGACAAACTTCTTCTAAACCCTATACACTGTTCCAATAACTGTTTGTTCCGATGTGCTTTGTTTTGTGCCAGAACTTTGAAAAACACAAGCCGTATCACAGATCTTGAATTTCCAAGGGTTTTCCCTTCTTTTACTTATGGCACCGATTTGGGGTCTATAAAATGAAGCTGAAAGACGTTTGCACACTCTCACATTTTAATTTAAATTAGCCTGCAAATTATAACACTTGTAATGTTCACGTAAATCCAACAATATCAAAACTAATAACCTTTCTGTAACCTACGTATTATATCTGAAATTAAAATGATACAATAGCTGGGTCGCCCCTCTTAATTCAAAACAGCCGCTGTGATTGGCAAACGCACCAATGCATGTAGAGACTTCTAAGAGTTAACAGATATGTACAGAATCAAAAATACCACGATAAAATATTTTTGTTTTCTGACAGTCAAAAATACTTATTGGCGCATCCAAAAGAGATAACAAGAAATGGAATCTCAAAGCACAATTAGTGGGTCATGCCTTGGGGTTAAAAGATTCCATAATTGAATATTTAATATGTTTAATTAATATATGTTTAATGTATTAATTAATATATTAATAATATAATAATATATGTTTAATTAATATATGTTAAAAATATTCGACTTCATAACAGCACATGTACGGTTCTCTCATGTTTTTTTTCACACAGACGAACCTGCCGTGAATAAGAAACTATCGAGATAAACTCCAAATGCATTAATATTACAAAAATAAACCTGAAATCACGCAGATATCCTTCAATAGCGTTAAAACAGAGTAAGATTATGCCGGATGGTGAACCGGGAAGTATGGAACGCCATAGTGAGCAAAACGCATGGCAAAAAGGTTTTCGCGTGAAAAATTTAAGTGTAGACAATGTGTTTACAACGCGTTTTTGACCGAAACGCCATTCCATATGGAAGCGTCAATGAGAATCTGGATTCAGCTCGTATTTATATAACTCTTTAATTTTAAAATATTTTAAAATGTAATATACACAAAGATATATACACAAAATAGTCATTTATTATTAATGCTAATTTCTTGTGAGCAAATGGGAAAATGGTGCCCCCTCTAGCAGTTTGTGCCCTTCCAGTTGGCAGCGCTACTGTCTCAGATATTTGTCTAATGTTAAAATTACTTGTCAAAAATCTTTGCCAGATGAGAAATCAATTTCTCAAAACCATGTCGCATATTCAAATCATGTTTGATGTGTTTATTGCGTATTAAATAGTATATTAATGTAATTTGTTGTCAATGTGTAAAGGTCTTTACTCACAGAAAATGCTGAGACAGTTTCAATGTCCACACAGACTGCTGGGGACAAAGATCCCTACATCACAACTATTGTCCTTTTTGCAAGTGTTTATCTGGCTAAAAATCAGTTTTAAACAACCAAAACCAGTTGACTGCTGAAAATGTATTTAATATATTCCAGTTCTTGTTTGTGAACTGATAAATGATGGTGCATGACCACTATAAATGTATTGCTTTATTCAAATACCTTGAGACAAGTCTCTTTTTAAATGTTTGAGTCACCACTTGTTTGAGTCAGAAACCAGATGGTGTTCGTGTCAACAGTACAATAAATGTGAGATTTGTTTTTTCTTTTCCCAGTCCTCCTGTTGACCATGTGTACTATGACCCGACAGACTACTTCGACATTACCCAGCACGATGTGGACAGACAGGACGAGTTGGAGTATGAGGTCTTTACTTCATGTTTCCCTTTCATTTTAGACTAAAGCACACTTCTAATTCTCACATGGTCTTAATTCTCCTCCATCTATTCTCCCTCAGGAGGTGGAGTTGTACAAGTCCTGTCAGCAAGATAAACTGGGCTTAACCGTGTGTTATCGCACCGATGATGAAGAGGATCTGGGCATCTATGTAGGAGAGGTGAGGGACGGCAGCATGGGATTCTGGTAGCCCATGAATAATGAATGAAAGCTGGGGGATTGTAAGCCTACGCACGTCTGCTACAAATCACACTTTTAAATAATAAAACTGATCAAACACAAACACCACTTCACCACAGTGTCCACATAGGATAACCATAGCATATAGTCACTGCAAATCTATGGCTTTTTTTACATAGGTTGGTTGTTTTAATGTCATTCGGGAATTTCTTTAAGTTTATGAATAATTTCTTTATGAATTATTTTAGAGGTGTCTTGTGTGGAGGCCGGTTTAGTGACCTCTTAATGCACATGAGATATGTACAGACTCAAAAATACCACAATAAAATATTTATCTCTTCACATTCCTTTTGCTTAATTTATTCCATTGACTTATCTCAATGATATTATATAGATTTTTTTAACCAAAATTTGTCAATGTTTTGAGTATAAATAAACTAAGGGTATTTGCCAAAGTGGCTGTTTTGAATTAAGTAGCAATGATGTGAGCCACCTATTGTTTAATTTTGATTTCAAATGAAATGTGTAGGTTTAAAAAATGTTATTAGTTTTGATATTTTTTATTTAAAAGAATATACGATTTATCACAAATAATTTGCAAGGTAATTCAAATTACAATTAAAAAATTTGTTACAGACACCAAAATAGTGCCTACAAGTGGCGAAAAGAAGGTATAACCATTGGAAGTACAATTCCTGTGATATGGCTTGTGTTTTTCAAAGTTCTAGCACAAAACAAAGTCCAATGGAACAAAAAGTGCTAGGAACAGTGTTTAAGGTTTAGGAGAGGTCTGTCTGTTGTTGTTTTTTTCTAAATACAATTTTCACATTTGAGGGGATTTATTACTTTTTTATTCTGTCTCAATGCATTTAATTTTTGTAATAAACATAAAAACTTTTTGAGATTTGAGACAATATATACACATAAAAAAGGCAGATCTCTTCGAAACTTTATACACTGTTCCAAGCACTTTTTGTGCCATTGTGCTTTTTTTTGTGCCAGAAATTTGAAAAACACAAGCCATATCACAGGTGTCTGTTCAATAGATGGCAATGATGGCACCGATTTGAAGTCTGTAAAATGAAAGACTTGCACATTTTCTCAGATTTTAACTGGTATTACATTGCAAATTGTGCCATAACACTAATGTTTGTTTAAAACCAAAAATAGACGCTGTGACTACAAAACAGTGAGTGCACTGTGTGTAAGGGTTAATGTGCAATGTGTGTTTTACCAAAACAGCTTTGAATTAATTTTACTGATTAGATAACCATATGATACTGAAACTTCAGCTGTCCTCATTTTAACCAGTTGTTTACTATGTTTATTTAACCTTCATTCTGAAACTCTCTGTTATATTAATTAAAACTTGTACAGCCTCAAAGGTGTGTGCCCATGACACATTGGGTTGAAAGACAAATAGTGATTTTAGTGACAGTTTTTGAAGATGATGATTGGTTTTGGAGAAGTAATATTGTGTGTTGTCTTTGCAGGTAAACCCTGACAGCATTGCTGCTAAAGATGGCCGGATTCGAGAGGGAGACAGAATTCTGCAGGTACCTCGTGTCTAAGGGTGGCTCTTGAAATGTGCATTAGATTATCTTTATAGGGTTTTTCTTGTTCTTTAATACACTTTTTGGAAATATATTACTGTGCCATCGTCTTTGATTGTAAGCATCCAAAACGACACTCCAAGATATCATCAGAAAATCATCAAATAAGTAAATAAGAGAACTTACCTTCCCATGACGTTCTAAAGATCCAAGTGATGCAACTCCCTGCTGATAAACTCACTTATGGAAATTTTCCAGTTTTTTTCTTCAAGAGGGGGATGTGTTAAGGAAACAGTATTAAAAAGCTGGGGATATGACAAAAATGTTTTGTTTACATAAATGCGATTGAAACAAACAGTATATATGGATTTACAAATCAATGCAAAAGAAAGATTATTTTAAAATAATCATTATATTTTATGGTAAAGTGTAGCATCAGAGACCGGAGACAAGCAATAAATGCTATTTTTATGTTGATTTTTTTCAATATTTCAAATGTTGTAGCTTAAATTGCTGTAAGAATAGCAAGTAGTCCACTTTACTTAGAAATAAAGTTTATTTTTGAAGCAATTTTAATGCTTATTTGTGTATATAAAGTCCTAGGGACGGAAATGGCACCCATTCGGTGAAATGGCTCGTGTGTTTTCAACAAAACATGCACAAAAATGTGTAAAGACGTAAAATTAATCATATCCAAAAAGCGTGACAACTCAGTGACACACCAGCGATTCAGATCCACCCGGCACTCACGGTTAACTGGATCCAAGTGTGTTTTGGTTGGCAGCCTGATATTAAAGTTATATAAACTTTATTTGAAGCACAAAGAGAAGAGACACTAATGTGAGCTTGTGCTTCAGATAAATGGAGTGGATGTTCAGAACCGGGAGGAAGCTGTGGCTATCTTGACCAGAGAGGACAGCACCAACATCTCTCTGCTGCTGGCACGAGCGGACATTGAGGTCAGACTTTAATAAAACCCTTTTATTAATGTTATTATCAGATTGGATTACAGTAGCTAGAACGTGGTCAAAAGGCTTGGTGTTCTTTTATTGGCTTTGTGTTGGATATCTTTAATACACTTACAATTTACTATGAATATATTACTGGCTTAACGCTGCAGCTGCAGAAGCATCTAAAGCAGAGAATGGATTAATCATCGAGACTGTGATGTCTGTTTATTTAAGCTGTGAGAGACAAATGTGGAGAAGTGTACAGGTGACCGCATGGCTGTCCTCTGTGTACAAATGAACACAGACAGGAAAGGTCACAGTGGGATAAAATCACAAGACTTGGAAATAAATGTAAAGGGGGGGGGGGATTTTTGCTCAACTCAAGGGCAATCTTTTGATGGTAAAACACACAGAAGAAACCCTATCACACAAACGTACAGCGAAATATAATATAAGTGATCGACAAACAGCACAAATCTGATCGTTACACAGAGATAAGAAAGTAATATTTGGGACGGATTCAATAAAAGATATAGGTTTATCTAGAAAAAAGTTCTACTCTGATTTTTGATCAAACATAAAGAAATGTAAATTGAGACAAAAAGCTTAGTTTGTGGTAAATCATGTAAATATTATTAGAACACAAGGAAATTAGTAGCAATGAGGATCATAATGTTTAAGAGAATGTATTAGTTTGAAAGATTTGAGGAGCGATGCCCTTTTTTATATGATAAAGAAAATATTTGTTTTATAATTCTCCCAGAGGAAAACACATCTCTCTCTCTCTCTCTCTCTCTCTCTCTCTCTCTATATATATATATATATCGCCATCTATATCTCTCTCTATAAATACCTATCTCTCTCTCTATATATATATCTCCATCTATATCTCTCTCTATAAATACCTATCTCTCTCTCTATATATATATATCTCCATCTATATCTCTCTCTATAAATACCTATCTCTCTCTCTCTCTCTCTCTCTCTCTCTCTCTCTCTCTCTCTCTCTCTCTCTCTATATATATATATATATATATATATATATATCCATCTATATCTCTCTATAATTACCTACCTCTCTCTCTATTATATATATATATATATATATCCATCCATCCATCCATCCATCCCTATATCTATATATCGATATCTATAAGATACTATTCAACCAGTCACATTTAAAGTAGAGACGATGGATACTTTCTGGATACACTGTATCAGTATAGCTTTTTGTATCTGTATTTCCCAGAGTGCCAAACAGTACATTACACACTGTCCTTGTCTTAATAGAAACAATTTCATCCATCACACCAAGGTCATCCTGAGCTAAACAACATATTTCATTCTGTAGAGTGCTTGGTTTTACAAATATAAAGATAAAATGCGGTGACAAAAAACTGAAGAGAGAGAAAATCAAAATGCAAAAATGCTTATTAAGGTAAAATGAGGATCAATGTTTGCTGTGGGGCTCTTCATTGATTGTTCCCATGCCCTCTGGTCTGTCAACAGCTTTTAACAACCAGATTTATCATCTTTAGTGGACGCCAAGGCAACCAACCATGTCCCTCTAATAAATATTTAAATAAAATATAATACGACCATTTTTAAACCAGTGGCAATCCATGAATACAAATGATCAAAGTAAAACAGAGGAGGACCTTAATTTAGGATTGAAACTGAGAATCAAATCTGTGCATCTGTAGGAAAAAAAAGAAAAACAAACACAGCTAATTTGCATTTATAACCCCAACAAATTCAGATTAACCATCTGGTCTTGAACCAAGAGACTGTATATGGAATAAAACGTGGATCAGTTTGGTAAACTTCTATAGCAAAATGAACAAGTGAGGTGCAAAAAAAAGTATTCCTGAACAGGTGGTCAATGCATTTTTCTCAAAGCCACAACTGTTGGCATTGGCAGTGCCCTGCTCTGGAGTTGAGCCATAGGAAAGCTCTTGAAAATTAGAGATGTGCTAATCAGGTTCAAATGAAGGACAATGTAATAACATTTTGCAGAATATAGCAAAATTCCATATGAAACATCTAATGGTGATTTGGTTTAGGAATTGGTGTCAGTGGAGCACAAGTCTTTGTGTTTCATGGAAGGTCCAGATGGTGTGACTGAGGCCTCGGGCCAGTATATTCCCCAGAACAGGTGGCTGAGCTCAAAAACTGCTCGTGTTTAAATGTCTCCAACAGCAGAAAGGGGAAAACACCTCCAATCAGTTCTAACAGCCAGTTTTGATTTCCCTCAAACACTGACCTCTGCTGTCCAACTAGAGACATTTCAGTCTCATTCCAGTTCAATCTGCTCTGTTGAGTTAACACCAGAACTTACTTTCTAACATGTTTCGAAACTCCTGTTGCCCTAAAATCTACCAACACGTTTTATCCAATTCGACCCTAGCATTTTAAATAGTCCAGAATATGATTTTTTTTTTTTGCTAAAATGCTAGTGAGTAAATTGGTGTCTATTGGACACCCCCACCCCCTAGTAATTTGCACATACAGATTACACACAGCATTACTATCGACACATTTACAAATCAGCATGAAAACGTGCTGAGTATTTAATATTAATTTCATGTAAAAAAAAAAGACTGGAACATAATTACGTATGGGGTGAATTAAACACCAAGAAAATTTTCAAAAAATGTGTAAACTCCTGCCAAATGAGCAAAACATTCAGGCCGCAAATCAGTCATATCAATTTTGGAGATGCTGATTTTATGTCTTGAACATGACTGACATAACTGTTGGGCGCTGGAACCATTTTAATGACATTCGCAGCACTAAGTCTACCCTGTCGTTCAAGGGGCGAGCCGGACCATAATAATTTTCGTTTTTTGGAAAATAATGTGTCTGCTGGTGGTTGAGAGACAAGAGGGTCCACACTATAGGAGTTCACATTTGAAGAGTATGTCTCAATCACGGCCCACCTAAGGATTTTCCTCTGTCTCCTCTGTCACTTTCACTGTCAAAAACCTGCAACAAAATTTCAAAGAAGGCTTCTCTGCAAGATTTTATAGCTTTTCACCTCCAATGTAAACCATGTTATTTATGTTTTCTCGCCCACAAAAAAAAAACAAACATTGGAAATATCAGAGTTCTCATGTGTCATGCCAACTGTTAGTGGTTCTCGCAATACTATCTGGCTGTGTTCTTTTTTATTTTTATTATACGCAACATTTAAAATGATAGTGTGTATTATAAACTCATAGCATATTATAGTGACCTCTATCACCCAAAACATGGTTTTAATATATTTTATGCTTTAAACAGCTAAAGGACCCTTGGTTCCAAAGAAACCCGATGTGACAAAATGTGTACAGGCCATTGAAAAAAAAAAAAAATCACTTAAATGTTTTATGTATACCAAGTGCTCCCTGTTAAAATAAAAAAAGTCATACTGTCCGAAGCAAAAAAAATAAATAAAAAAAATAAACAAAACAAAGTATAATAGAAGGGTTAATCGAGTTTTGTAATTAATTTAAAACTTTTTTTCTTAGTTATAAACGTCAGAACTCAAGGTTAAACAAACACTGCTCTCTCCAAAATACATTTATGTTCACACTTTTTTATATAGCGGCACTAAGTGATTTACAATTACCACCTTTTTGGAGTTGGACAAAGCCAGTGATTTGGCTAAAAGTTTGCACATCTGATGTCAATTGGGTGATCCAAATTCAGTCTTGTGTAATAATAGATACAGTCTGAAATCATTAACAGAGGACCATCCATATTGTGTATTGCACGTGCTCTTTATCATTTTTCACTAATGTTTAATTCAAAGTTCTGACGTGATCCAGTAACAAATAACTAAAGTAGGCTTTTAACAATTATAAAATGTACCTTTTCTCATTTTTTGTCAGAATGAGGCGGATGATCTGGAATTGGAGTTAAGCATGGCAATGGATATCGAGGACTTTGAAAACGTCTCAAACATACCCAGTCCGCAGCACCAGAGGAAAGCTTGCACCTTGCTGGGTGACATCAGTGGGATTCGAGTGAGTCGACCAAACCTGTGGCAGACTGCACTCAGCAACAGCCAGGAGCTGGACAGTGGTGTGGGCCGCACAGATGAAAGTACTCGCTGTGAAGAGTCGTCAGAACTTGCTGATGATGCAACCAGTGCCTGCACAACCAATGCCACCAACACACCTGGAAGTCTGCGCAAGGTTCGGGCTGCTCAGCAAGGCTGGGAATTGCACTACAGCAATGATTCCCTGCTGGGGCCTGAAGGGATGGGTGTAGGGGATCATGCAGAGTCCATGGCAAGCAAGGTGCTGATGCCAGGGTTAACAGAGGAGGAATTTGAACGATATAGAGAGCTACTGGAGATGCGTTGCCTTTATGAGAAGAATGAAAATGCTCAGCTTTATTTGGACCATGGTGCAGGAGGTGGAGGACCAATCTCTTTAGACATGAACTGCAATGAGAGCCTGATGCATCATGAAATTGCTCTATTAGATGAGGAAATACGCCACCTTGAGTTTAAATGGCGGAATGTTTTGCGGGCTCAAAAGATGCAGCAGTTGCGCCAACGCTGCTTAAAGGTTTGGCCCACCGATGAAGAGATTGAGCAAGAGAAAGGGCCAAAGCTAAGGTGTGAAGGTGCAGAATCCCTCCACCATGACCTGTCAGACATCAACGAGATTCCCGAAAGGGAACGATCTGATAAAGATAGCACAAGCGCCTACAACACTGGGGGGGAAAGCTGCAGAAGTACACCCCTAGCCAGTGAGCGGTACCCTTCTCCATCTGGAGCAGGGGATTCCAGTGCCTCTGCCACAATGCGCCCCCGGACTCCGCGGCACCGAACAAGCACAGGCAAAGTAAAGTCATCTTCAGAATCCAAGAAGAAGAGTGAGGAGAATATGGATACCAAAAATGCCAATCCTTCAAGGATTCAGTCCCTGTCCCGGAAGGAAGGATCCAGAAGGAAGGGTTTGGATGGGGCAAGAAAAGGATCCCATACAAATGGAGCTTTGGCTAATGGGATAATCAGAGGTGGAAGGAGTGCAGAAAACAGTCCATACCTCTCCCGGCGTACCACATTGCCTCAACGGTACCAGAGTTGTATGCAGTTGAAGGACACTTCCACCAATGATGGCCAAATTCGGGACATTACTGAAGAGACTGCCTTTCATCCCAGCACTGCGACCTACCAAAAAATAGACTTTGTAGATGCCCCTGGATCATCTTTGATTGTTCCCACACCATCTTCTCCTCGGATGGAGTGGAAGGTGAAGATCCGTAGCGATGGCTCACGATATGTTGCCAAACGACCGGTCAGAGACCGATTGCTGAAGGCTCGAGCTATGAAGATTCGTGAGGAGCGCAGTGGGATGACCACAGATGATGATGCTGTTAGCGAGATGAAAATGGGGCGCTACTGGAGCAAGGAAGAGCGTAAGCAACAGCTTCTGAGGGCTCGTGAACACAGGAGGAGACGAGAGTTCATGATGCAGAGCCGGCTGGACTTCCTTCGAGAGAGGGAGAAAGAGCAAGACTCTGGATCTTCACTGGGACAGGCTTCAATACTTGAGCTGAGTCAGAAAAAAAGCATGAAAAAGAGAAGTAGACGGATCCTGGACAACTGGATCACAATTCAGGAGCTGTTGGCTCACGGGACAGGCTCAGTGGATGGGAAGAAGGTGTACAACCCTCTGCTTTCAGTAACCACTGTCTGATTGATAGTAGTCCTTTCACTAGGGATACAATTTCAACTTGTGACATTTCTTACTGGTATCGTAAGTTACTATGAGAAACACGGATTATCAAAAGCTAAAATCAAATGAATGTAAACTTTCATTACAAAAAGTTAAATATAGAAGGAAAACTCTATCCAAAAGTTTGCCCAAATGGTTGAAACATTGATATTGATTGGTGAATCCTTCAAAGTTTCTGGATTTCCTCATCAGTTGAGAGATGGGGTAGGCTTCGGCAGACCCTTATTTGGAACAACCAATTCAATAAGGAGGATTATACTCGTGTCACAATGCAAAGGCTAATATTGAATATAAGACCCATCAAGACTAAAAGTAGGACTAATAGACCCAATATTTTGGTCTATTAAAGTTGGTTGTCTCTATTTAACCCCTAGAAGTCTGGGACTTTTTGAGCATTTTTACTACTTTACAATTTGCTCTAATAAACAAAAGTTTTTTTTGTGTGGTAATGCTCAGCATCTTTAATGTAATGAAAAATTATTTGTAAATACACAGTTCCACAACAAACCTGAAATTGTACAAATATACAATTCAGAGTATTCAATTTGTCAACTTTAAAAAAACAAAAAAACCTGAAAAATTGAGAAAAAACTGTTTGTATGTTTTATAACCAAAATCAAATGTGTTGAGATAAAATACAAATTCTTAAATCCCCCAAAAATAGCAAAGACAGTGTGAAAATTGTATCAAAAAGCAAGCGAACCTCTCCTTAATACACTTTCAAGCACTTTTTGTGCCAGTCATTCCTATTTAATTCAAAACAGCCGCTGTGATTGGCAAATGCACCGCTGCTTGCATGGACTTCTAAGGGTTAAGATCAGTTACACTAGAAGAGATGGATCTGAAGACGAGAAATGGCCGATTCCTTTTTTTTTGGCAGAATATAAACAAAACGGATTTGTTAGTTTTCTGGCATAAACAATTACAAAATCTTAGTAAAAGAACAACTACCAATTTATTTGATATTTTGTCATGATAATGAAGTATTTTTTAATTATTTGTTTGCAACATTTCAGGAATGAGGCAAAAAGCACATTCCAACAAAATCTAAAGAAGGACAACAAGTCAAAGCACACAAAAAGTCACAAATAATGCAATTCTCTGTAACATTTATAACTTTTGAAAGTAACGTTACAGAAAAGACAATTACATGACACTGTATAATGAACTGCTAAACAGCATTTTTCGTATAAAACTTGTCTGCTTGCAAACTCATACTTGAAAGAGTTTCTTTGATAATCATTATGCATGTTTTCTAGAAAACATTTCAATGATGTTGTGTGAACCTGTCGAGTGCCACTGTTACTGTGCATTCTGTCAAAGTGAACCTTAACAAGACAATAATCTATTGTGTCCAAATGTAATCTTTCTTGTCTCCGATCATGCGATTTCTGTGTTTTTAAATAAAACTTTTTGCAACTTGTTCCAGGTTTAACGTTATTTGAAAAATAAATAAAAACTGGGGCTGGGTTAAACGATGACACATAATGCTTCACCGTATTAAATTCAAAGTATATAGTTAATAAAATAAGATTACTAAATTCACCAAGATTATTAACTTGCCTGATGTGTGCTGGAGATGGGCACCGGGTGACCCCTGTGCCCCCGAAAGGGAATAAGAGGGTTGGAAAATGAATGAATGAATATCTTTAAATTTACCAACTGAAATCTATCCGCCTTATGTGATGACAGGGCATATTTATTTATTTATTTATTTATTTTTTTAAATTCTCAATCATATGATTGTAGATATTGCAGTGCGACGGGGAGTGGGGAAAAGAGGTGAAGAAGTGAGTGCAGGCAGGTTGGAGTGGATGGAGAAAAGTGTCAGGGGTGTTGTGTGACAGAAGAGTGTCAGCAAGAATCAAAGGAAAGGTGTACAGAACAGTAGTGAGAGCAGCTATGATGTATGGGTTGGAGACTGTGGCAGTGAGGAAGAGACAAGAGGCAGAGATGGAAGTAGCAGAGATGAGGATGTTGAGGTTCAGTTTAGGAGTGACGAGGATGAACAAGATTAGGAACGAGCACATCAGAGGGACAGCTCAGGTTGGTTGTTTTGGAGACAAAGGCCAGATTGAGATGGTTTGGACATGTGCAGAGGAGGGATAGTGGTTATACTGGTAGAAGGATGTTGGAGATGAAGATGCCAGGCAAGAGGTCAAGAGGAAGGCCAAAGACGAGATATATGGATGTACAGAAAGAGGACATGAAGTTGGTGCAAGAGTAGAGGATACTGAGGACAGAGTTAGGTGGAAACGGATGACTCTCTGTGGCGACCCCTAAACCTGGAACAGCCGAAAGTAAAAGAAGAAGACATGATTGCAGATATTAACATCCAAAGATGAGTCTAGACTCTGTGGGTCCTTAGGCAAAAAACTAATTAATAATTCAGCAAACAGCATTCATAACTTTATAGAATTAAAAATAACCTACAATGAACGGATCATTGATTTGTAAACATTAAACTTCAAAACTGAAAACCGTAACAATAAAACAATTACATAACTTGAATATCTTAGTTGTACAAGTTGCTATTTTATTTTTATTAAAGAAGCATAATAAAGCATGTTCAACCTCCGAGAAGCCTGTGTGAATTTGTGTCTCTAGGCCGTGCCGATTGTCCTCTTTCTTGGAAAGCAGAATAGGGTCACCCTAGTTTAACAAAAATGAATTTCAGTTATTTATTTACTCAGATTCTGGCTCAAAGAGGAACAGTTGTATAACGTTTCCATCAAAGCGCCATTACAGCGTCTATCAATGTTGCTTTACAGTTTTTATCGATTGGTTTGGCTCATTTCTTGAAACCGAGATGACATTCTCAAAATAACACGGACAAATCTCCAAACCACCTTGCAATTGTTCATTGGTTTTATCAAATTGCAAATGCTTTAGTACATATCTCAAGTGACTCTGTGCTTTTTTTCAAATGATTATGTACAATTAGCTACAGTTAGCACAATGAGCCCACATTTAGCACTTTTTCCAAATAAATAGATCTTGCTGATCTAAACTGATTAGTTGATTTTTCAGTGAAATGGTTACTCTCTCCAAAACATATCAGCATGGTTTCATTGTGTAAGTCATCATATGCACAATTGTCTGTTCAACTGTCAAAATTAGTCAAAGATATAATACCATGAAAGAATTTCTTGGAACATTTGATAAATTTATGACAGTACTTGACAATCAATCCGGTGAAATTAGAACTAACGAAGGAGCAGTTTCCCACATCTCAGATGACCAATCAAACAGTTTGTTTAGTTACCTGACAGGTGTAACAGAGAGCAGCGCGTCGATGGCCAGGAGGATGAGGATGGTGGCCAGGGAAGAGAGGGTGACAATGGCGACCACTGAAAATATTACTGTACTATAGTTCTGAAACTTTATTTAAAGTATGGTAGGCTAGAGTTTTTTTTTTGTTTGTGTTTATAACTGTTCACATTTACAGAATCCTGTATATAATTTCTTTTCACAGTATGTTCTCTAATGATATTTAGTTTTGACACATGGATAAACTGTTTTGGGAGAGATATGAGCTTTTGCAGGGGATCCATGGTGCTAAACCATCCAGGTTATTTTGACAAAAGCACTATATGAATGCACATATGCCAAGGCAATTGAGAAGGATCTGTGCTATTTTGACTCTACTGACCTTTTATATGGGAAAGGAATCTGCTTTTGAAGCATGGACGAAGAGTTTAGGGAAAGATATTTCATTTTGGTAGTGAGCTATAATGTTGAGCAGAACTGTAAGACTGTTTGGCCAAATGACTTTATGGTTTTGAGAATGTCATCTCGGTTTCAAGAAATGAGCCAAACCAATCGAGAAAAACTGTAATAAAGACGGCTCAGTATTGAAGTTGTTAAATGGGTTTATTGTTGAGAGGGAGGAGAAAACCTTAGAGCACACGTCAATCTTTAGTACCGCCCATGGAGGAGGATATAAGTTAGGTGAGAACGCCTCTCTCCGCGCTCTGGACTCGTCTCGCTGCTCGCCACGCTTCTTCTTCCACGCTCATGATAGGACGTGCGTAAGAAGCATTGATTCTGTTTAATATCTTTACAATAAATAGCCGTTGTTCCTCTCAAACTGTCTGCAGAGTTTATTATCAATATAGAAGGTATTTAATTACTATAACAGGCTAGAAAATGAAGAGATTGAATGTGATTTTAAATAGACTATTTGAGTAAAAGACTCACATTTCCCATACAATCAGACCAATTTGAACAATGTTTAAAAATAAGTAATTAACGTGTATTTTTTTCTTTTAAAAACACATCAAGTTGACTTATTTCCCAAATTGTGCAGCTACACTTTATTATGTTCAAAGTCTAACATCGTATTTTGGGAAACCTACCACTTACCATTCACATAATGATGATTGATGACCTGACCCCGTTGCTTACACCACTACATCTTCGTTTTGATTTGATTTTGATTTGCTAAAATACGGTTTAGGCCAATGAGATATCACCACTGGCACTTACAATAATTCAAAAGTTTGGCTTAAAAAAATGACAAAACACAGGGTAGCATCTCTTCATTTATTGGATGTACAATTATGAAAAATAACAGTCATAAAAAAGATTGGAAGCCCAGGATTATTTACATTTGCTCTCTTTGATTCAGTGGCAAGGTCTCTCAGAGATACCGTTGTCAGTCTCATTTTGATATGTTGAGCTTTAAAAAGACGTTCCTCTCTAGACTGACCAGAACATCAGCCAAAAATAAACAAAGAAAAATAAAATACATACAGTACATACATATACATATATATAGAGAGAGAAAGAAATATATCTAGAAAAGCAGAATCATTCAAGTATCAAAAGTCAGACCAGCCAGGATTACAATACAATTCCATACGGTTTATATTTTAATAATTTCATCACGATCCGAACTGTCACCGTCGTATTCACTTATCTGATTAGCTGTGCAAACTCTGCAGCTAGCATTAGCAACTGCTCACCTTTAGCACTGTACCAAATTTTAATGTACCATAGTGAAAAGAAAAACAATCAAATTAAATCAAAAAGTACCAGACTTAAAAGCCTTGTAAACTCCAGGGCTAAAAGCATATAGGAATATTTCCCATCTACACCTCATATTTAGGCTTAATTTTCTATACAAAACAGCGGTATCTGTATTTAAATCTCAAAATATATTTCAGACAAACCCTGCTTTTAACATAATTATAAAAAGGAAAGATACAAACTGTTTGTGAAACTACAGAACAACTCGTTGTTTTGGGTAGTGTCACATTAACGCCACTGGTTCGTAACCAAAATCACAGTATACGTGTAAGTTACTACAAGTACCAAAATCTGGACTGTACCATTCTCAATTTTTAACATATCACCTTTATACACCACGAAACAGATCTGGCACTGAGTTTCTATCCCAAAATATTTCCTATTTAAGCATAAACTGTAGTTGGCAATCCTTACGTGTACAGTTTGTAACCCATATTAAAAATACTGACTGCAAAAGTGAAATCTCTCAACTTAAGAATGGAGTCATAAACTGCACATCGAAATATCTCCACATAAAACGCTCCGCTCTTGGTGAGATGAAGACCAAATCAGTTTTGATGGACGCCACAGACAAAACAATGGCGTCAAAATCAAAATAAATCTCTAAACAAAGCAGAGAAACTGTCAACATTATGGAAAACAAGTCTTGATTCCCGTGGCCAGTGTTTGAAACGTGACCAGCTTTTAAAAGATCTGAATCTGATGAAAGCAAGATTTTCATCTGAGGGAATGGCTTTGAACAAGAGACAGTTAATTCCTCTTTAATCTCAATTCATCTAAAACGTCAACTTTAATGTTTTTTCGACATTTTTTCTCAGTACTGAACTTTAAAAAAATTCAACATTTTGGTTTAATGGGCTTCAAAAAGTTTAAAAACCAATTGGTGCATGCTTCTTTTTCGGTGTGCTTTGTAATAAGTTTGTTAGGGGCTTCTGAGCTTAAAATGAACACCTAGTGGAGAGCACACAAACGCACACGAGACGTTTGATCCACAGTCAAGCTGTCATTGGTTTCCCAACTTTCCTGTCAGTGTGGCATCCAACACAGAGGTCAGCTGAAGAAGACACACAGACACATACACAGGGATTAACACAAAACAAACATAAAACTGGAACGAATTAAAAGCAAAAACATAATTTTCAACATTCACATAAATTTGTGGGATGAGGAGAAAAAGAAATCAAAATAGATCTCCTTTGGATCCAACAGAAATTTTTCTGAACTAAAAGCGATAAATATATATTGGAAATGTATATATTGGAGATAATTGTAAAAGCTTAACCTGTGTAGACCAAAAGATACGAGCAGCGGCAGGGCGATGCACTCCCATTCCTTTTCATTTGATGACATCCATCACATTGCTCGTCGACCACTCGTTGATAAGCGACTAAACAGTGGTACGTTTTAAGCGACGAAGCTTTAACGTTGTCTCTTTTAGTCTGTATGTAAGGTGTAAGGTGATGAGGAAGCTAAAGAAAGATGCTTGGACTAAGTAAATGAGGGTAGGGTTTGCTTATGGTGTGAAAGGTCATCTCCAGATTTCTTCCCCCCGAAACACGTTAATTAAACAAGTCGTATGGTTTAATTAAATGTATTTTCTATAGATTCAAAAGTCTCCAAAATAAAAAAGTTATCAGTGTCTGATTCTCTTATCTAGCTAAATTCTTTTATCTGAAAATATTAGACCTTTTAATGTCTATATTTTATATTCTATAGTCTCGCCGCTCCCTATATGCAGAATACGCAGTAACTGCCATAATGTAGTGTCATGGGCACACACAAAAAGTGTGTTGGTACAATTTGGGACCCCATTTCTCATTTCCTTTTATGCATTCATCCAAAAACTCTCTACATAATGTTAAAATGTTGATTCAAAATTTAAGAATATAAGCCTTTTGTGAAATTGTGTTTTGGGGATCGCTCCATATTGTTCCCGACTAAGGCACCCATTTGGCCAGCAGCGGTCCCGTCTATATTATAAACAATTGATTTATGTTCATTTTTCCAAAATATATTTTTAAATCTACATAACAGTACTTTAAAGTCACTAATTTAAAAATAGGTAGCAATACTTTGTTTTACATGACCATTACTCTTGAATCCAAAGGAGAATAATTTGAGAGGGAAAAGGAAACATTTAGGGTGATAAATGTTCAAGGAGAAGAAAAATGAAAAAACGGAGAGGAAAACTAAGATTAAGGGCTACTTAAGTAAACAAATTTTGATTAATTAAAAAATCTAAATTAAAGGGGTGTAACGATACACTCACGATACGATACATACCTCAATATTATGCCTACGATATTTGAAAACAATATTTTTAACCAGCTATTTAAACTGTTAATGTAACCAACCCCCTTTCCACTAGGGGGCAGCATTTTGTCTGGATTAAGTTATCGTTTAAAATGTGAGTTATGGATAATTGTCTCCTAGCAAACATTACATAAAACAAGAAAAACAAAGAAGTTTCAGAAGTGACTAGAATCACAAATACATGAACCGCATTGTGACAAATTTGTATTGCGATATAATGTGCCAAGACATTGCTACAACCCTATTAAATTATAATTCTATAAAATGTTCTTATGATGTGGTCATCGTGTGCTTTTGTAAATAGTAAAAAAGTGCATTTGAAAATACAGTTAATTAAAGCTCGTTAAAAACAGATGCGTACGAGACTAAACACATATAAAAAAAAAAAAAAACACCTAAACAAAAGTGAAGTGTCGCAGTGAGTTTCAATCAAACTGGCTAATGGCATCTACTTGCTTTCACTCAGATTCCTTGGCATCATGCATATTATAAGCAGGCATTCTTTTCAAACACCTCTGATTTGGTTCAGCATTTAAGAACCAGGTTCATTTCTAACCCAGATCTCGAATCACAGTGCTCAACACGAACCCAAACCGTGGCAGCAAAGGTATGGTACTTCAATCGCTACGAAGCTGTGTAAATAAGGAAGCTTCTAATGGTCCATCTAGACAGAGAGGATATACAGAGAGAGTCCAGATATTTAAAACATGTGCATAGGAATATTACTGGGCTAATATAAGATCACAGCTTATAATAAAATGCTCAAAGACACACAACTGCAGGCAAATCAAAACAATTGGTAACCTGGTGGCACTTACATGACGCCGTACAAAATTGGGCTTGTTTTTTAATCACATTAAAATGCACATATTGTGTATGATGTTATTGTTTTCTATGAGACAAACCAAGAAATTCCTCAAAGATTTTGAAAGGGTTCTATTACCATGAAAAAAAAACAGCCCAACAATCGTTTCATTCTATGCCTATGGGGCACACTTTCATAAAAAGTACCTTTTGTCTTACCACAGATTTGGTTCTGATGCTACATTTTGAATTAAAACCCACCTCAAACAGTAAGTGGGGGAAGAGTATATCATGACCACTGTCAAAATAAATGTAAAAAAAACCTTTTTTTTTTTTTTTGTCAAATCGTAAAAAAATTGTAAATGTAATTCTGGAAAGGACAAGTTTAATAATTGTCTATCACTAATAATTTAATAATCAACTGACCATTTACAGACACAAAACTCTTTAAAACTTCCTTTAAAGTTGGAAGCGATTTTATTCCTTCATTCGAATTTCATTTCTGTTGGTGCCAATAAAAGCCAATAGAGATTTTAGCTCATAAAGAGGAAGATGCGTGTTTTCTCTTCCTCAGCAAAGCATTACCTTGGGGCCAGACCATTTCATTACAATGGAGAATGAAAAAGAGAACCTGCAGTGATCCCACAACGTAAAGCCTCTGTAACTGTATATTTGAAAGTGCTACAATTCTGGGATGCACAGACTGGTAACACCTGGTGAAATTGGGTAATGGTGGAAGAAATTGAGCTGGCTGAGATTTGAGCAGTAGTGCTTTGTTATTTTTTGTGGATATACTCCATTGCATTGTTCCCAAACAATCTAATCCCTTTCATCTGTTCATTCAAACATGGAAGCAAAACCACATCCATCATTTCTCACAGGCACTGCCAAACGAATTGTCAATATGGCAAACAGGAGGCAATATTTAAGAAACTTTATAACCAATATGTTTATCACTTTTTGCCATTTTGGGCTTTGAGGCCAGACACATATAAAAGGAACCCTCTCTATTAAGATTTGTTAACCTTTAAACCTAAGGTTAACCCAAAAAAACAGTACTCAAAACATTTGACTTGACCAACTCCAGTTTTTAAGTAAACAGTGCCCAAATGAGAAATTGTCTTTATAAAAGTAACACTTTTTGAGTGATGTTTAATTAAAAACTATGGTTGGATATAGGGCTAAGCAGTGTGACCAAAACTTTTCACAATATTGTTTTTTTTCTCCAGAGACAAACCTCTGTTTGATCTCCAGTGTCCACGCACTGCAGAGCCCGAACCGGAGTCCAATTATAAAAATGAACCCCGAACCTTGATTCGCAAGGTCTTGTTGGGTTCGGGTACAGATCTTCAGCTCTATATACAGCTGCTGAATGCGGTCGTGCAGACTTGAATTCAACGGTTTGACCAGTCTCTGCCTCATGTGTGCTTCATGTGGGTGGGCCACGGCCAAATATTTACATTTCATGGTATACACGGAATAAAAAACTATTTCACAGTACACATTTCACTCTGTGGTAACGATATATACCACCCAGCCCAATTGGCCATAGTTTTGAGTACTGTAAACTTATTAAAGTGAGCGAAATTAATAAAGTTGAAAAAAAGGTATATTTTTTACCTATACAGACTTTGTGATGCTGATAAAATCTAAACTTGATACAAGGTCTACAAGTCCTAATGACCAGGGTTCATTTTAATATGAAGATTATATTTAAATTATTTACTGAACTATCTGGAGAAAAAAAATCTCTCATTGGTTCAGTCTCGATGACCGGTTTAAGACCAAAAATTACTCCGAACACATGCCCCCAAACACAATTTATGGCTACGGTTTGGGATGAATGAAGAATTAAGTGCCGCCCTTTAAAAACAAGAAGAAAACTTGAGTTTCATTTTAAAAAGCTCATCATGAAACTATCCACACATAAGATGTCAATCTCTGACGTCTGCATTCTGAGGTAATTCATTTAAATCAGTGACAAGTGTGAAAATTTCAAGTTGAATTAATTTCATGTGAAAATTTCAGACAAATAAAAAAAAAAAAACACTCAGCGTTTATATACTATTGTACTTAAAAAAAAAAGTTTTTGGGTGAAAACAATTCAGACTCATGTGTGGAATGTTTCAGTGCTTTATGGTTGAAACTAAAATATATAAAAATGTTGGACTCCCGTAAGGAAGCAGGTTTGTTTGAGATGTTCATTGGCAGGAGCAGATCTGGGCTTCACTGAAAGACAGTGACGGAAGAGAAGACAGAGGTGGATGGAGAAATGGTTTCCTTTAGGCGGAGGAGAAGTTGGCTCAGGTCTATCTAGAGAGTGAAGGCACAGAGGAACAAGGAAAGAGGTGCGCGTGGAAGAGGGGGGGGCGTGGAGTGGAGCAGGGGTATCCAGTCAAAAAATAGTGGTCTCGTACTTGGTGCTGACAGTGCGTTTGGGATCTTTGGAGTCCAGAATCCAGGAGGCGCTACTTTGAGATTGAGAGTCCCCCTCCAAAACATCTATCTGAAACAGTAGAAACAAGAACCAACAGCTCAGACTGACGATTAAATGTTCTTATAAGTGCATCTCAAATGATGAAAACTAACAGTTTTTTGTTTGGGAGGATGAAAATGGTTATCTCTTAAATCCCAAAAAAAGAATTCGACACAATGGAAGTCAATGGTCAATTTAAGGCGTACATTTTACTCTACTTTCAGTGTAATTTACCATGAGGAAGGACATATTTGCAGAGTTTTTACAGTAAATTAAAGGCTATAAATTGAGTCTGGTTTATTTCAACCTTGCAATTTAAAAAAAAAAAAAAAACACCACAAAAAAATGCTGATAAAAATAATTAGAATTTTTATGAAAGACAATGGTTTATCTTTTTCTGGCGCACCAGCGTCTTTTATGCAGGAAAAAGCTCAGAAACTGAGCCTCTCGGTATCATGAGACTGTATCATGCTGTAAGCTGTAAAAGACTCTTGTTTAAAGAATCTATATATATTAGGGGTGTAACGGTACGCTAAAATCGTATTCGGTTCAGTACAGTGTCTTGGAGAGCTCGGTTCGGTTAATTTTCGGTACAAAACAATAAGAACTTACAAAATCTTTATTTTGAAAAGCTGCCAATACACAACAGAATTCTTGCATAAAATAAATAAAAGTGACACATTTGGGTGATATTTTAAATAAATTGCACTCTTTATAAAGAAATACACATTTTTAAAATAAAAAATTAAATACTGCAACTAGTTAGGACCTGAAAACTTTTAACACTAGCAACAGCTTCAGCTTATATATCAACAAAACTAACTATTCAAGTTTTAGGCTAAAAAGATTAACCTATCCACATTTTCTGAAGAGAGCACTGATCTGGTTGCAGTGACAATATCTCCAGCAGTAGAAAATGTTAGATGCGTTGCTTGCCCGATCTCCGTGGAACAATGTCGGCATACAACTTTAAATTTATCCACTCGTCTATCCCCGTTATGTATTTTAACAGAGAAGCCAAAGTGTTCCCAAACAGGAGACCGTAGTGAGGTGGGAGGGTCTTCAAGCTCTGGCTTCTCTTTCGCTGTTGCCATTACTTGTGCAGCTCTACTGTGCGTCACTCAACAGCGTCCGTGCGGAAACCCAACCAGGAACATTGTTCCGCTGCGCTTAATATCGCGCTAGTAATAAATTCATATTATTTAATTAAAAAAATATACCGAAACAGGTCGCACCGAAATGGTTCAATACATCCCCGTGAACCGTTACACCCCTAATAAATATATATATAGAGGTGTGTGTGTGTGTGTGTGTGTGTGTGTGTAAAGGAAAGATGTTTTTATCCAAAGCAACTCATAGTTCAGGAGTAAACATACGCACAAGTAAACATAAGTTTGTAAACATAAGGTCAGAATACGGTAGAATTACACAATATTGAAAAATGTTTCATTTCTTGGCCATTTTTCAGAAAACATGAATGATAATGCTAAAGTGTTTTCTCCACTCATAGATAATGGTTGAGTAAAGCCAATTATTGTCAAACAACCGTGTTTACTCTTTTTAAATCATTATGACAACTTTCCAAATGTTTACACACCCCAGCTCTTAATATATTCATCTTCCCAGCAGTTTTGAACAAGTTTCCTGTGCCTTTGGAGATCACACATCCCCAAAACATCAGTGACCTCCCTCCATGTTTTACACTGATGTTCCGTTCATGATGACTCCTCTCCGAATGTAATGATTTTCATTCAATCATTTAATTTTGGTTTCATTGCTCCAAATAACTTTGTTACAGAGAAGTTTGTCCCTGAGCTGTTTGGCAAACTGTAAGCGGCTACTTTGTGGTATTTTTGTAGTAAAGGCGTTTTTTTGGCAACTCGACCATTGAACCCATTTTTATTCAAGTGTCTCCTTATCCACATTTTTTCAGAGATCCCTGTATTTCAGCTGAAGTTATTTTGGGGTTTTTCTTTGAACCCATTAAAATTTTTCTGGCAGTTGTAGCAGAAATGTTTGTAGGTTTCAACTTTGTAATCAGATTTTGAACACTGCTGATTGGATTTTTGTACATAGATCCTTCGACGGCTCTTTTGCTGTCCCCATCGCTCAGAATTAAAAAATGTCAGCGCATAACTGGATGAAAGAGGCAAGTGTCTATCATGACCCCAGAAACATACTCAAACCCCTTTGTGCCAGTTTTTGTGCATGTTACCAGGCCAAAATCACCAGTAAACATTTCATCATTTGGAATGTTTTTATTATTATGATTTAAAAAGAGTAAACATAGTTGTGTTACAGTAAATGACTTCACCCAACCACAAATCACAAGTGGAGGAAATGCTTTTGCGTCATCAAAAATTGCCAAGAAAATTGGCCAGAGCGTGGAAAATATGAGCACCGCTGAATATAGCTACATTATAAACATGGGTATTATTTCATGTAAACTAAGTCAATTAATGTAATTCAGATGAGATTCACAGATTCCACACATTCCGAAGCACCAGCAGGTGGCATCACAGCAGTGTTAGCAATGGTCAACTGTCAGGAATCCAGAGCTATATATGAACATGAAGCTGTTAAAGAAGTTTGGGAATCTGTCTTTGCAAAGGACAAAGTGATTTTTAACAACTTTACTATTACATTTATTTAACTTCATCTTATGGTTTAACTTAACTTTTTTAAATGATTTCATTAAAAAAATCAAATATCACTGTATGTCTCCTATATATGATATATTTAACTGAGACCTCAACGATAAAACAATGATTTAAAAAGAAAACTTATGCATACAACAGTTTATGTTTGTATTTAAAATGCTTCATTTGCTCTCACCCCAGACTTGCGCACACTGCCTCGTGGTCTCGGGATGGGTCTGCTGCCCTGCGTCTGGATGGTATCGGCCCCGGCTGCGCTCTGGAGCTGTCGGCTCCGTTGAGCCTGCAGTGCCAGCTGATATGCCACTTCAAATGCCTGGCCCAGCGTCAGAATGATCTCATAGGTCAGGTTCTGCCAAAAGAGGCGGAGACATGCTAATTATCTAACTCAGTCGTGCATTACTACCAATGAAACCTTTTTTTACTAGAAAAATGTTAAGTATTTACTAGCATCCAAATCCTGACCACAAATCCCCCATTTTTACCCATTTTTGACGGCTCTCTTTCTCATTAGATGACGAGTGTCAAAATGAGCTTATACATTTGTTAAAAGATAAGGTTGCGGAAACCATTTTACCCATGATTCTCTCTCTGCAGACAACTCTTCAATCTAAACATACTGATGAGATAAAATGAACTGATGCAGCCACAGCTCTTTACAACCCCCTCACGATATGTAATTATTATAAAAGATGGCAATAATAACACTTTGGCACAGTCTTATCTGACCAGGTCGGTGGTGCTGAAGACGTGGCAGTAGTGATGGCTGCTTTGAAGGTCTTTGGTGATGTAAGCAAAGGTGCAGAGGTCCTCTGGGTCCTGAGCCGCACATGAGATGTTCCGGATCTCATGCTCTGCTATCACATTCTACACAAAGACATCAGAAACATTCAGAGAAAAAAAACCAAGTTGACTTAAGTGAATGTAATGAAACACAATAGTAGATAAACAAAATGTAGAAATGTTGATCAATGGGTGGAACAGAAAGTAAAAGTTTGGTATCGACATCACATAGGCCAAGTTTTCAAAAGATATTATCAATTTTAAAATGTCTCAAAAAGACATCTTCTGACCACAAGATGGTACTGCAGTTAAAGTTTTTTGAGTGACATCCGGTCACAGAGACATGCATTTTTGTAAAGATATATAAATGCATTTTGAAAAGAAGCATTTTGACAAAAACTAACATGGGAAACACGGACGGAGGAAAATTAAACTCATCAAGGTCGAAATGGGTGGTGATTTCACAAATTTACTAAGACAGTCCTTTGCTGACCACTAGGGGGCACTGCAGGTAAAGGCAACATCAGCTCATGATTATAATAATTTTTACTAAGTTTTACGTTAATACTCTAAATTGTTAAGATAGCATATGAGCATTATGACTGTTTTATAATTATTCGAAAACCATTTTATGAATAAAACATATTTAGATTTTTCTGAACTTTTTATTATGTTTTTACTTTAACTTTTATTATTTCGTTACCTTTTGGTCTGTGGAATCAGAAAATCATATCTGGCACTAATTTGGTGAAAATCAGCCAAAATAGCTGTTTTTTAGATTATTTGAAAAAGTGGTTAAACTTCAATTTGGGCAAATGAAATTATTCAAATTGGCATGAGCTAAGGAATCCGATAAAAATGAACTTTGTTTCTAAACCGTATGGTTCAAAAGTTATTAGTGTAAACGTAAGTGAATCTTTGGACTGGTGGTGGCGCTAGAGAGTTAGAGAGTTTGCCCCCAAACTGGGTCAGGTGAGTCATAAGACCAAGATGCATCAGTGTGCCAAAAACCCACTAGCGGTTCACAGAAATACTGAGACGAATAGAAATGGTAACGAATATAAGATGTGCGTTCTTCTGGTTTTTCTTTATTTTGTTTTGTTTATTAAGTAAAGTGCTTTAGAAAGGTGCTATGTAAAATAAACACATTATTATTGTTATTAGTAATCCATCCATTATATTATAATAAATCTGTTTAATAAGGAAAATAAATCCCTAAAAAATTAAGTCAATGTGAATGAAAACAAATGTTTAACTGATACTGAGCTTTGTGCCAATGGAGGCTTGCAAGGCGGTGATGTCATCGAAAGCTTTCACTATTATGAACAGCAGTCATCAATCTAAATGACACCCAAGGATGCAGTCATCACCTTATTCGCAGCATCGATGAATTTCACACCCTTGTACGTGATGGAGAGGACGATGGTGGGGATCTTCCTCATCTGCTCAGTTGACCTCTGAAAAGAAGGAAATACTGGTCTGTCATTGTTTTTATTCATGGGGTGACATACACAGCTCATATGTCAATCAACCAAAATGTATTTATTTACATTGTGTGAAAGAGAGAGAGAGAGAGAGAGAGAGAGAGAGAGAGAGAGAGAGATAAAAATCAAATAATTGCAAAAAAAATATGACGTCATGTGGATTCACAGCCTGAGCACAGTTGGTTCTAAATAATAATAATATATCCACCTATAGAATACTAAACTATCTTCTAGAACTCATTTTTTTTAAGTATCAAATCACCAGAAACCATTACCAGGAGTATTTTTTAATATTTTAACAAGTCCTGTGTATTAGGACGTTTTGTCAGGGTCAGTTTATGTCAAATTAATGACTATTTTATTCACAGTTTTCCCTGTGTACACAAGTTAAATAAATCTACTCGGTGTATTTAGTCCCACTCTATTCAGAGTTTAACAGACTCTAAAGAAGAATTATTAAAATGAGTTTAGTTCATACATTTTTTGCAAATCTGAGAATGAAAATTCCATCATTTTCCATTTTGGTTATTTTATCACATTTCTTTAGGCTTGTTAATCATAAATGCTCATCATCAATAATTATTAAAAACACCTAAAAAGTCTATTTGAACTCTGTTCAAAGTGGATTTTGTCCCTATCTGAATAGTTCCTTTTAATTAAAATCAGATTTGGGAAACAAGGACAAAGAGAGGGACAAAATATGTCAATTTAACTCTTAGGATTTTACTGTGCATTTACTTCTGCTTTGGTCATGTGATTCGTTCATTCTGTTCCCCCGCTGTCTGTCCCTTCCTGTCTGGCTTCCTATTTAGTTTCATTATCCCCAGGTGTTTTGTGTTATCATGTGTTTATATTCCTGCACTTACGTGAGCTTGGCACGGGACCAGCGTTGATCACTACAGATCGCAGTCACGTGACCCAAGACTTCCGTGTGACTATAGTGAGTTTATGAACAAAGCCTGGTCATTCGTTCATTTAGTGTATGTTAATTCCTCCTCCTTTGGTGAAGTCTTTTGTTATTCAGGTTTATGTTTCCTTTTGTGTTTATATTACTTGTTTTTGTGACCAATGCAAGTTTAACTTCCAAATTTCTGGGTTTATTAATTTTTTTTGTCAAGTGAACTTCTGTGAACACGGTGTAAACAGAAATTATAAACTGTTCCGTTTTGTACCATTTAGTTTTGATTAATTCTATTTAATTAGTGCTTGCGGCTACAATTAAAATAATATAAAAGTGAAGAAAAAACATCATTGAGTTGAGTTGGCCTTCAAAGGTTTCATATGCGGTTTTCTCCAGCCGTGGGGTTTTTTTCATATTGTACCCAAACTGTTTTATTTGAGATCTCAATTTAAACTTAATGTGTTTTTACACACATTAAAAATGTCCAGTGTTTATTTCACATAGTTTGTAACATCAGATTTTATTTTGGGTATTTAAACATAATTTCAAATATAACAGGCCAGAAGAGACTTACTTAAGCCAAAACACCCACCCTCATTTTAGCACAAGCGTCCTGCGTCGACTCCGTTCCTCTCAGTTCCTTGATGAGCTTCGAACCAAGATACTGCACAAGATGAGAGAAGGCAAAAACAAATCAATACTGGTCAGATATCAGGCAGTCAGGAAATGTGAACATTTAAATTATTGCCAACCATATTAAATAAAAAGCTCCAAGTCTGTGGGACACTATTTAAAATTATGCATTTTTCAGATGCTTTATTCTTAGCATTGCTAACGCCTTGGTGCAGCCACTGAAAAATGGTTTGTGCCATGGGAATGAATGTTGTATAATAACCATCAGAATAAATGATTGAAACAACATGATGATGCATAACTACAGCATTCTGTTGGAACTGATGTCATGCACACTTTCTGTAAAGCTTGTTTTCAGATTTGCTTCTTGCACATAAAGAAATAATCTGTAATAATCGGATCTTTATCAGTAATGCGCTTATTCTGTACATGAAAACACACTAACAGTTGTGAAGACAAGTACCATAGTCCTGGAAGAGAGCCCAGGAAGGTCCATTAGATTACGAGATAACAAAGAACCGTCATTCTTTGCATTGCTCACCTCGCTTCACTATTCTATGAGGACTCCAACTTCTTAGAAATGTTAATGAATACGGCCGTGCTCATAAGATTACACACCATGGCAAATTCTCTAATTTTGAGAGGCTGCTGAAGGTAAGTTTGCTTGTAATTAAAGTTTGAGGATATCCGGGCACCTGATAGATCCTTGTCTATAAATGCGCAGACATTTCTGAATTCTGACCCATGGGGAAAGCAAAAGAGCCATTAAAGGATCTACAGGAAAAAGGAGTTAAACCGTACAAACCAGGAAAGGGATGTAAAAAGATCTCCATGGAACTGTGAATGGGGGAAAAAAAGATTAAGAAGTGGAAAGTAAGGGATTCTGTTAAAACCAGAAACCTTTCTGCTACAACTGCCAGAAAATTTGTAAGGGATGCAAGGAAAGACACACAAATAACTTCAGCTGAAATACAGGGTTCCCTGAAAAAATGTGGCATGGCTGTTTCAAAGAGACACCTGAAGAAAAATGTGTTGCATGGAGAAACCAGAAAAAAAGCCATTACTACACAAATGCTGAACAAATTGCACAATGTAGATGTTTTCAATACACGAAACAGCTAAGAATAGAGGCTTCATAATTTGAGAAAAAAGTTATTTATAGCAAAGAGACCAAAATGTTTCTTTTTTTTAACGCAGGCAGGTCACTGTTTTTTTGGGGATGTGTGAGCTTTTATTTTACCAAGAATGGGCCGCTTTACCAACAGAGAAGATGGGAAAAAAGTAGGAATACAAAACATAAAAAGCTGTGGTGTGTAAACTTACCGTATTTTTCGGCTCATAAGACGCACTTTTTCTTCCCCAAAACTGAGGGGGAAAAGTTGGTGCGTCTTATGAAGCGAATGCAAACCGCCGCGAAGTCCGGTAACGGCCGTATGAGAGGTGTAAGAGCTCCGGAGCTAGGCCGAAGCCGCGGCCATATTTGTTTACCAAGCGCTGCGCGCTGACGTCATCGCCCATCTCTGCCATTGCGCGGACGTAACGAAAACGGGGGGAAAAAACTACATTTCCCACAATGCCTTTGGCATCCGCATCCATACTTACGTCACGAGCGAAACTACAGAGATCAGCTGACTCTCGCATTTGAGTGATCTCTCACGCTACAAACCCGTTTTCTCACGCTAAAATACATTTCAAGATGTGAAATGGGCACAGCTCATAGTTTGTCTGCTATGTTTTTTGAGCCTGACAATAAGATGATGATCGATAAGCATCGTCTTCAGTCTGTGAGGGTTTTATTTCCGCTAAACATTCACTTGGACAGTTTCACAATCTTGGACAGTTTGATCCTTTGGAGTTATTTGGGTTTTCATAAGCTGACAAAAATCAAAAGGATTTATATTAGAACAAAAAGCATACGCTTGTTTCCAGCGCTCGCTCTCTATCTCTCTCTCTCTCGCGCGCGCGCGCGCACTCGCGCTCGCGTGAGGTAAACAAAACGATCTCAATGACTGAAACTCTTCTTTAATAAACTCAAATCATCTCTCAACGGTACATCTCACACATGTACATACGAGATAACAAACGTAAGTAACGTGTTCTGCAATTAGGGAGTGTTTGTTTATAGGGGGGCTCGACTAAAAAAGTTTGAGAACCACTGTATTATTACTAATGTGGGGGCAATCTTACTAGATATTATTAGTAATGTAGTGACAATGTTACTGGCTATTATTAGTAATGTAGTGACAATGTTACTGGCTATTATTAGTAATGTAGTGACAATGTTACTAGCTATTATTAGTAATGTAGTGACAATGTTACTAGCTATTATTAGTAATGTAGTGACAATGTTACTGGCTATTATTAGTAATGTAGTGACAATGTTACTGGCTATTATTAGTAATGTAGTGACAATGTTACTGGCTATTATTAGTAATGTAGTGACAATGTTACTGGCTATTATTAGTAATGTAGTGACAATGTTACTGGCTATTATTAGTAATGTAGTGACAATGTTACTGGCTATTATTAGTAATGTAGTGACAATGTTACTGGCTATTATTAGTAATGTAGTGACCATGTTACTAGCTATTATTAGTAATGTAGTGACAATGTTGCACTGGAACAGTGATGGTGATAACGAATGGTGGACTTTAGAGTGATGAGTGGGGGCAAAGAAAAACATTACAGCCTTTTTTTTGTTACTTTTACTGTTTACTGTCTGTTCATGTTACATGTTTGGCTGTTAACTTTTACACAGTTGATATAAAATATTTTACAACAGTATTTGGTTCAGAATCTTTTTTTTCTGGATTTTCCTCTTTAAAAATTGGGTGCGTCTTATGTGCCGGTGCGTCTTATGAGCCGAAAAATACGGTAAATTCAATTTTAAAATATTAGAATAGAATATTATAAATATAAATTTAGAAAGTTTCTGTTGTTATTATGATTAAAAAGAGTAAAAACAGTTATTTACACACCGATAAATGGCTTTAAATTGTTTTTTCTTTTATATTTTCTGAGAAAAAAAATGTCCAAAAAACATTTTGCTCAAAACTTATGAGCACATCTGTATACTGAGCTCCTGAGAGTGGCCCACTCCATAACCATTTTATACATCTGTGGTCGTTGGAGTGATTAAAATATCTGATTTCTATTTTATTCAAAGGTGAGTGAATACTTTTGTCAATAGATTCGGTCAACTACAAGAAAACCCAAATAGAACCTCATGATCCCCTCTAAAAACAAGTATATCACTGTATTTAATGAAAAGTTAACGGCCCCCATATCAACTGTAATTAATATAATCTCCTCACATTGGCCTCGTAACTGCAGGATTCAAAGATGAGCTTCTCAGGTTGATGTTGCCAGTTTTGAACGGGGGTGTATGGTGCTGCTAGGCTTGGGGGCCGAAGGGTCAAACGCTGATGCTCCTCTTGATGCTCCTGCAGAGACAACAAATCTTTCTTGAACAAACCCCTAGAAACATTGCAGGGTCTGACAGAAAACCCACATATACTTGACTCACCTGTGGCTGCGCTCGTGTCGTCAGGTCACAGTCTGAATCTGGTGCCCGCCTCCATTTCCCACAATCCCCAGCAGGTAAGAGCGGGTCCAAGGAGCGAGTGAAGGAGTCGGAGAAACTGAGGGGTGAAGAGGCTGTGGACACCAAATCCTGACACTAAAGAACAGAAGCAAACCGAATTTGAAATGGTTGGCCAAAAAAAAAGGAATTCTCTTTTCTCGGACCTAAACGCCAACTAATCCATAGTGCAGCTGCTAGACCGATCTCACTTTATCTCACCTAATTTAACCAAATCTGTCCACATGCTTAGTTTTGTATCAACTTTAAACTTTTTTTTCAACCTTTTTTTAATACTTTACAATTGGATCAAATAAACTGTAAATCGCTGCTTTTTTTTATTTTTTTTTTTATATTTTTACATTACACAAAAATTCCACAACAATCCTTCAATTGTGAAACATAATTCCGAGTAGTATATTACTGTAAAAATCTCAAAAATTTGAACAAAAAATCAAAATGTTGAGACAAAATAGAAATAAATAAATATCACAAAACGTGAAAAAAAACAACAGGTGAACCTCCCTAAGCCTATTACACTGTTCCAAGCACTTTAGGTTCAGTTGTGCTTTTTTTGTGACAGAAAAACAAAAGCCATATCACAGGTTTTGTACTTCCAAGGGTTAACCCTTTCTTTTCACCACTAGATGGGGTCTGTAAAATGAAACTGAAAGACGATCACACATTGTCCCACATTTTAATTTAAATTTCCCTGCAAATTATGTGCCATAATTATTGTAATGTTCATTTAAATTGAAAAATATAAAGCTAATACCATTTTTGAAACATAAACATTATATTTGAAATAAAAATGAAACAATAAGTGGGTTGCTTCATTCCTACTTAATTCAAAACAGCGGGTGTGATTGGCACACTCACCGGTGCGTGCAGATATTTCTAAGGGTTAAAGAGCTACAATTGAGAACAAACAAAAAATCTGCAACAGACTCCAACTCTATGTGAATTTGCATCTTATTTCATAGCCACAATATCTGCTTCTATTCCCATTGTTAACAATGATCACCAGAGACTAATGTACAACACTTCTCTTTTATGCTGCTCTCAAAACATCTATTTAATTTACGGCTTTTTCAAAACCGAGGTGTGAAAGCAAAACAAACATATTAACTAATCTCATTACCAACCCATCATACACCGTATGTAAACACCTACTATACCAGTGCTGTTGGAATGTTTTGTAGGGCTAGATTGGACGAGGTCAATTAACAGTGTTGGTTTATATTGGGGGGGGGGGGGGTGCATCTATGCGTTTGTGGTGGGCCCAGTCCATTTCCCAGCCCAGTCTTTCTTTCTAGCAGCAGTAGTGCTACGTGACAAACAAATATTGTGAATCAGGAAATGATTCATGGGACACAAATCCCTGCATATGTTGATCATTGCTATTAGAATTGCAGTAACAGAAAGCACTATTACAGAAATGCTGAAATAAAAAAAGTATATGTACATCTCTTCCCGTATGTGTTAATGATGGTAAGCACCAACAGATAAAATACATTTTTATCCCCCAAAAATCGTGCCACTGTGCCACTCACTCTGATCTGAGACAGCCTTGGGGGTTTCACTGGAGGGTCCTCATAAGCCCGATCTGCTAACGACGCCATGATACGTTTCCTGTGGCCTAACAACGTGATCTTCAGCACCTAAAAGATAAAAACAAAACAATACAAAAAAAAATGGTCAATTTCTTAGTCATTGAACATTTTCAAAACCAGTAAATCAAATGAACACAATACATAATAATCAGAGAGTTTTTACAGCAGCAAAGATTTTTCACATTTTAATACAACAGCCTTAATTAGAAATCAATGAAACTCATAATTTGAGAAATTTGTACATAAAAAAACCCTGAATAAATCATATTTACATAACAGTTCATAATGACTACCATTTGTGAAATTTTAAATTTACATTAAAACTAAAGGTATTCAAGTCGGGGGTCGGCCTTTTTGTTGCCAATAGACAACAAACATAAAAAGTTTAAACTCACAAATGAACATGAAGTCAACCCTGTTTTGTTGAATGTTTAATAAAACTATTTATAATTTGACCATCTAAGTTTAATTTTAACCAAAGCAACAGAGAAGACAGCTACACTACAAACTCACACTGACGATCTCCAGCTCCCACAGGTTCCTCACACACTCTGGTGTCCGGTATCCACTGGACAGGAAGTTGTGGAGGTACTCCTGAAGTCCCAATGCATCCAGCCAGGAAGCCAGAGATGAACAGCCCTCACAGCCTAGCGCCTTTACCTGAATCAGAAAAACTTGATTTAAAAAAAAAAACTACCTGGGTAAATTCTTTTCCAGAACTTTATTTGATTTGTCAACGATGTTTTCAATATTTTAAAATGATCACAATTTAACATTATCAAGTAGCATTAAGAGCATGTGCAACACATTTCAAAGCATTAGAAAGTTAATTAGGGCCCGAGCACAACACCGAAGTTCTACGGCTCTACAGCGCCCCCTAGAAAAAAAAAAATCCAAAATTCAACTTTTCGCTGTTTACCCACTGAACAAACCTTACCATTTTTTTTTTTAGCATTTACTGATTTTAATGAATGGAAAGCACTCTAGACAGTGACAGGAAGTGAGGCGAAGAGAGAATGGGGTAGGACAGGAAAGACAACAGGCTTGGGACTTGAACCTGCGCAACTGCACATAGGTGTCCTGTGCGATAGCCACTCGGCAAAGGACAAACACCGCCATTTTTTACTGTGTGTTGGAAGAATACTCTGCAGCACCCTTTGAATGAGAAAATGACTCTTTAGGGACTAAAAATTTCATCACAAATTTAACCCTTCTCAAACGCATAGCAATAAATTTATTGTACCGCTCACAAAGTTCACCCAATGAACATGAAAAAAATATGGAATGATGAGCCTAACATTCTGAACAAGTTGTGATGCTACCCTCATAGCACCACCTGCTGGCTGTATGAATTGCACAGGAAATGTATGTAATTGTGGCAGTACATCCCACATTCTTCATCCAATGTACATGAAAGCAATATAATATTATGAGCCTGTGGTTCTGAATAGATAAATATGCTTATAGTGCCACATGCTGGCTTTTGGTGTACTTTTATGGTCTGTAAAAATAGCTCTTGATAACAAGAAGTGGAAACATTTGAAAGGCCTTGCATCATGTGAGGGCCCACCATCACTGCTCGCAGCTTTAATATTTTTTATTTTTCTTGATAAGTACTGAATACATTTTTTATTATTATTTTGATTGCCCAATGTGCTCTGATTTATTAAAAAAAAAAAATAATTTGGAAAAATTCCTGCACAGACCTTTGGAAGTGAGCGAGCAGCGCTGAGTATCTTCCTGCGATGCCCTCCGTCCGTCATGCCAATTTCTCTCAAATCATGCTCCTCCATCACATCGTTTCCCTGGAAAAACACAAAGACAATTAGAAAAGATGTCTAATACATCATTGTAGCTCACATATTGCTTGACTACTTTGCTCATGGAAAAATTAACGACTAATTGACAAATAATTTCAAATTTGTATGAGAAACAAAAATAAAATACTATTATTCGAATAATAAAAAAAAAGAATATTATACGAATTGAAAATTCAACCCCAGATCTTTAATAAAGAAATGGTAAAGGTTTGGGGAATGTGAGGCTATCAGCTGAGCAGTCTATATTTCATAATTCGGCAAAAATAACGTCGCCCAAGAGAACAAATCAATTAACGCCGGGCAATGTGAGCACAGCAAGGACACTGGCACTCTGGAACCGTTCAAGATTTATTGAGCAGGACATCTGCACAAGCCTACAGCTCATTTCAATGCAAACAGTGTAAAGCAGTTGAGAATAACCTCAAATCACAAAATATTTTGTGGCTTTAGAGGTGGATGGTGGAGTGCAGAGCAGCTGAGTTTAAAACTTCATTACTCCTGCAATGAGTGACCAGAGGACAACCAGGGGCCGTCTGAGTTTCTGATTTACAACTCGAAAGTCGACCGGCTGAGGCTTTCAACTGAATAACAATCAATCCATATTACCTCATAGGCATTCGCTTTTTTTGAATCAGAAAACTCACCTCAATCTGGAGAAGGTGTTGACCTTATATCATATTCTCCTCCTTATATTATATGTTGACTATATAATATATTCCCAGACTTCTAGTTCTCTTTCATCATTCCACAGCCTTGGCCCAAAGTATCGGTACAAAACAAAACAAAATTAAAAGAGAACTTGGAATTTGACACTTTGTCAAAATTCAGCTTTTCAAGCGTGTGATGCTCCAGTAATGTGAAAGAAGACACAGTTGTTGCAAGAAACAGGTGTAGGGAAAATTGGAAACCAGTTAATACGGAGAAATTAATATTAATAGTATTTATTTATTTATTAATATTCTCCCAAAATCCTTCCGGGAGAGGAAAAAATTAGGACAAAAAAAAATATGTGTTTGCAAGCAGACATCCTTGATCTTGCAGCGGGACAATGACCCGAAGCACTTCATGAAGCACTCAGAAATGGTTGCAAAAAGTGATTGAGGGTTCTGACCAGGAATGAATCCCATAGAACACCTTTAGAGATTCCAGAACAGCTGTTAGCAAAGAGAGGTGGCCAAAAGTGTGTTCAGGAAATAATGTTAATGGTGTCGTCAATTTAATTGAACTTTTTTTAGTTCAATGTGAATCATCCAGTCAACTTTTATTAAGTTTTTTTTGTGTATTGCTGCTTTGGCATTTGCAATTTGTACAATTTTCTAAGAGAAGTGTTGTTTGTGTTTGCATTAAAGAGACGAGACTCTGCTGACAAATCTATACATTTCCGCTGACTTTTAAAAATTAACCATTAATTCTAGTTTTTTATTGCCACTGATATTGAAAATGTTTATCATACCCATTATAAAAGACTCTGGAGGCAAGGTTTACGAGTTTATAACAAGTGTAATTATTATTCTTGTGCTTTTAAAGGCAAAGTTTAAACAAGAAAAGTTGTGTACTAGAGATATAATATGTATCTCCTTAAAAAAGCCAGTGCGAGTAAAGTAAAAGGGTCACTGTATGATATGAGGATGGTGCATTTCCATATTTATAATAATATAACAAAACTACATCAATAATCCAAAACAATTAAAAGAAAACAAAATCTAACAAAGCAAATCAAACGACAATGCAAAAATACAGAAATCTAATCAAAAAGGTAAATTAAGAAAAAAATAAAATTGTTAACAAAAGCAAAACAACAAGCATAACAAAAATGTAAGCAAAACAACATGCAAAACTAAGAAAATTAAAGGCCGTTATGTAATTTTACTACATAATATTTGTGACGTGAGCTCCTGTGAATTTTAAAATGGGGGTTTTTGCATTTGGAGGCTTTTTCATATTTGATCTGATATGTGGATACATTGCTAAGCAGCATGCTCTGGTTTGGTTAAACACATTTTGCAAGAGCTGGGATTTCAATAAACAGAGTCAGCTGAGCTTCGCTAAATCAAATTCCACATAGATCTAATCTTGCAACAGGAACCTAATCAAATTGTGTTCGACAGATCGTTCAGTCTCTGGATAAAGACTGCATCCTTCTGCTCTGAATTTGTAAACCATGTTAAGATCAAAGACTAACTGCTGTTCATTCAACCTCAAAATATCCAAGCCAGACTTAAAATCATTTTCAACAATTCTCAATGAAAAAAAAAAAAAATAATAAAAAAAAATAAAAATGTGCTGCTTACACATCTGTTGTGAATTTACACAATGACGTAGAGTGGATGGTAGGGGAATACTAAATATAAGTAGCAGATATAATATGAAAACACCAAAAACACTTCTCAAATTAAAAACAAGAAGCAACAGCAGCTGTTAGTAAGAAGTTCTTGGAACATCTGGAATATTGTGTCATCACTGATCATTTGGCAGATTTCGGGCCACAGGATCTCAGGCCTTGGTATGCAATTTTTTTATTATAAACAAATCAGAGCATTTCGTTCTATTATGACACTGGAAACAGAAATACCAACCAGAAAAAAAATGAGTTATTCTCTACTTTATAGAATCAAATAATTAACAAAGCATGAAAAAGGATTGATTGTGTTGTGTACAACCCCCTGTGAAATGTAAAGAAAGTTCTGTGTTTGAACACACAAAAATAGTAAGTAAATAAAAACAAACTAAATTAATTAAAGACAAAAAACAAAACATAAGAACAAGATCACCAAAATGCTGAATGCAGTATATAAATAACCCATATAAATAACCATTCTGGATAGAATGGTCTCATGTCTGGATTGGAATAAAAAGATTGAATATAAAAGCTCCAAGATGTGGGAAATTATGAGTTAGCACTAGGGGTGTAATATCTCGTGGCACAATATATAATATATAAAAGTCACAATATGTGTCGTGTTGAGTCACAAAGTGTATTGTTGGAGTCATTGTGATTCTAGTCACTTCTGCAACTTCTTTTCCATGTCTTCTCGTTTTAAGTAATATTTACAAGAAAACAAGTGTACTTTACTCACATTTTCAAGAATGTGAACAAAATAGCTCTTCCTCACTTCGAGTAAAAAAGATGATAATGAAGACATTAACACTGCCTCCTAGTGGATGGACGGTATCAAATGCCCTATTTTAATTGTATCACGAGTAAAGTGTATTGTTGCAACCCTAGTTAGCATTGATTAAAAAAGCCAAACCAATATTCAAAAAAATTCTAGGATGAGAGCAGATCAAACTGGTGAGCACATGGCAAATTATAACAATAAGCTGTGTGCTCACATGACAAAAGACACAACGTCAAGAAATAAAGCAAATGTTTTATCAACCAAGCACAATTAGTAAGAATACATGGCTGGTACACATTCTGAGAGTAAACAGGTTAAACGTGAATAAAAACGACAATTCCCTGATACCAAAAAACACTAGAAAAAAACCCTGGACACAGAACATGGGCTACAAGGTTCTGGCAACCAAGTTCAGGTTTCTTTGCTCAACAAAACACAAGACAGGACTGAATGCAGCTGTAGTGCCAGCACAAGACAGGAAGTGGCTGAACTCTGAAATTAACTGGATCACTTTTTTCACGTTACATGAAAAACTTATTTCAGAGTGTCTTCCCACAATTGTGATTAATAAACATATGTCACTCACCATGAAGCGCAGATCATCAAAGCCGTTGAGTAGTAGCTTGCTCTCATACTGCGGAAGGCCTATATGCTCCAACCAATCACCAACGGGCTGTTCCAGGAGCCTCACAGACCCACCTGCAGACAGAGGAAGGCGCTTGAGGAGCGAGAAACCCTTCAGACGATAGCATCGGCACTCTGAGGAAGAGACATGGCACTGCCACATCATCTTCGGCCAACAGTGCCGAGAGCAAAAACAGCAGGAGGGAAGGGGCGACAGGGTCCCGGCTAAGTTGGGTGGTCGCGCCCACAGTGGGGGCAAAACCACACTTGGTATTGGAGAAACTGTTGAGGGTCTTGTGACTCAGATAGGATATCCAGCGTTCGATGACCGGTTTATATTCCACATCTTTGCCACTTTCTTCTGACGGTTTTGGTTTGAAGAACAAACATTGACAACAATCCGAAGCTTAGTCCACGTGCATCAATGGTTCATTTGGTTAATCCAGTGCAATGATAACATTTTGTTGCAACAATCCCAGACAACCTACTGAAATTATCACAAAACTAACAAGAAAATTCCAAATCGACAGATGGTACTCCTGTACGTCCGCATTGAGCTAGCTGCTAAAATGAGCCGTCCATTTATATCTTACCATCGTCAAGCAAAGTCTACAGATATTGAGGCAGGTTGACACTTAACAATAGACATAAAGGATCTTTTAAAAGCACATAATCTCCAAAACGTGCATTACAAATCCACCTGAGACCCCTCAGATCTTATCCTCATGCAAATGAACAACTTATCCATTCTCTATAACAGCACTACTTAGAATCCAAGACACTCTTCAACTCTGTTCTTAGAAACAAGCAAGGTAAAGCATTCAAACAAGCATTTGCAGACTCTTACTGGCTAGCTACAAAAATAAAGAGCGAGAAATAAAGCTCACTCAAGAGAACTTGTAACTCTTAAAGAGTGCATGAATTGTCCCAAATATACATCCACACGAAGAGAAGGTATCCACGTCTCCCATCAATCTTCTGAGTATTTTTTCAAATATCCTAATGTCCCAATATCTACTGGAAACATAGCAGATGGTACTGTCTAAATAATGCAAGGTCATTGATGTCTACGCTTTGAAAAATTCTAGAAAAACTTTTCTGAAATGACGAGTGTGGACCAGAAAAATAAGAAACAGCAGTAATCCATACGGAACAGAAGGCACAGTCTCCTTCTTCAACCGGACACTGTCAAATCTGCTCTGCAGTACTCCGTCTCCGTTCTCTTTTCTCCCCTCCCTCTGAAGGACTCCTCCCCTCTTTCACAAAATGTAAATAACGCAAGCCTGCTGTCCTCAGTCTAACCAAACCTTCACCCAAGTATCTGACCCAACCAGGACCAATCTTCTAGAGATATCCACTAAAATTAGAAGAAAGAAACAAATGCTAAACATATTTTACATAGAGTGAAAGATGGGAGTACAAACATCCTTTTAATGACCAATGCTGTTTTCCGAAGCATTGTGTTCAACCAAACCTACCACCCCTGAGACATAGCCCTATGTCTACACATTAGTCCTTGAAACTTTCCAAATTTAAACGAAAGTAAACATAAAAAACAACTAAAAAATTGGACCAGGCAAATGTGAGTAATATTGTTATTTGCTAATAATGGTGCAATATTCCTGTAATACCAACCTACAGATGGAAATGGGACATGAACTCTAACATAAAGCAATAGTTTTTGTAATTTAACATCTTTATAAGTTGTGTACATTTGTGGGTCTCTTCGTTATGAATTTGCACAAATTTTAGTACTCCTCCTAGCAATAGAGAGCTACACACCCCTTCATCTTAGCCCTTCACCTGTGTGCAAAAAAAATTGGGACACACCTTCACCTCAAGTAAATTTTCACAACTTAGGAGCAGGATTAAGAGATAGGCCTATGGTGTAGAAATGGAACTCAGATCCTTTTCAGAAACCTTCAAGCCCTTTCTGTTCCGAATTCTGGCCAGTCCTTCAAATGTAAAAACACAATGTGAAAAAGCACGAGAAACAGCAGTAACTCGAACATAAAACCAGTGATTTCGGAATTTGCATATTTTTGTGGGTCTCTTTGGTTGAACTTGCGCACACTTTAGTTAGCCCCTTGTTTAGATCCAGACATCCCTCGGAATTGAGGGCTACACACAACTTCATCTTAGCTCTTCACCTTTGATAAAAAAAAAAAAATTGGACACCCCTTCGTCTCAAGTGAATGCTCACAACTTAGGAGGATGGCTAAAAGATAGGCGTAAGGAGTAGAAATGAAACTCAAGTCTTTTTCTGAACCCTACAGGTCCTTTCTGTTCCAAATTCTGGAAACTCCTTTGTTGCATAGTCATTGTGTTTTGAGTCATTGTCATGCTGGAATACCCATTTCAAAACACCCCCAAGGCTCCTACCCTCATGTTTCACGGTCATTTTGGGTTCATAGGCAGGATTTCTTATCCCCAACATCTAAAAAATGTTGGCAAACATGTAAAACAGTTTCATTGGGTCTGCGGGTTTCAGGATTTTTGTTGTTACACCCCCCCATCCCTTATATAAATACACTTTTGAAGTAAGTAGGGGGGAAAACTCCACATAGGCATCGATTGTATGAACAACCAAATATAAGTTTGCATTCCAAAGTCCAAAAAGCTCAAAACCAAGAGCCGTGTCCAAGTAGGATGCCTCAAGGAAACAGGAAATGAGGTCAGAAGCTGTGCCATTTGAAAAAAAGGACATACGAAGGACTGATTCTCAAGCTAGTCCTTGGACGTATATGGGCCAGGAACAAAAAGTCCTCTGGGGTCCCAGTAAAAAACATTGTTCGCATCCTTGGCTCACAACCAATTGTGCTTTATTCAAGGCTTATAATATTTTTCATCCATTAGTGCAGGGGCTTCCAAAAACATGCTCCTAAGTGTGGCAGTCTCTTAAGTCTTGAGGGCTATCGCGTTCTTTATTCCACAGGAAGGTCAATAAAGCTCCCTCCTTACAGACCAAGGTCAAGCATCACCGATGTGGGATCACCAAGTGCCTCTGACTCTATTGATTTAACTCTCGTGTGTCCTTCAACGGCACACTCTGGGATTTCTCATGCTCCGCTTAAAGAGACTGTAAACCACATATCCCTGGTTCACTAAAGCATTTATTCTGGACGTGGCCTTCATCTTTCTCCAACACATTGATTCCAGTGTTTCATTACTGGAATGAATGGTCAGCTCTGCTTTCACAGGGGAGCTGATGTCAGAGACACACTTGATGCTCAGATACAGTCAGGATCTATTCTTAATGATAATATTAATCTTTTACTGTATTGAGATGAACATTGGGATCATGTGTTTTTTTTATTATTGTTTCAGTTGTGGTCCTCAAAGGTTTATGGAATAAAAGCATGTCCTATGTTCCAAACATGATTTACATTTGACTAGGGGAGTACATCTATTGGCACAATATAGGGGCTGCGACAACTAACCGATAAAATCATAAATTATCGTTTTGTCAACAAATGTGTTTTTACATATGCAGATATAATTTTATTATACTAAATTCAGTCATCAGAACCCAACCGAAAACAATGGTTCAAAGTACCGAACCGTGAGCTTTGTGTACCGTTGTATATATGACTCCCACCATTTTTTGTCCTAGTTCCTAATGTGGATATAATAATAGTACAACAATGCTTTTTTTTTTTTTTTGCTTTACTTTGCTTTTCATTTATTTATTTATATTTTGGATAGTTAAAGAAGTTTTAAAAACAAACTTTGTCTTTCAATTAATGTTTAAAAAGTCAAAATTAAAGATTATTAAACTATACGTGGCTTTATCAATTTTTTAAGTTTACTTATAAACATTAATACTACCCCTATTAATGGTTTAATGTAGTTATAATTAAAACGTCAAATTAAAAAAAATGTTTTTTTTATCTGATTAATTGAAAGATAATCACAGAGCTAATCAGTAATAATGAAACAAAATAATCGTTGAATCAAAATAATCGTTAGTTGAATCAAAATAATCAATAGTTTAATCAAAATAATCGTTAGTTGAATCAAAATAATCAATAGTTTAATCAAAATAATCGTTAGTTGAATCAAAATAATCGTTAGTTGAATCAAAATAATCGTTAGTTGAATCAAAATAATCGTTAGTTGAATCAAAATAATCAATAGTTTAATCAAAATAATCGTTAGTTGAATCAAAATAATCGTTAGTTGAATCAAAATAATCGTTAGTTGAATCAAAATAATCGTTAGTTGAATCAAAATAATCGTTAGTTGAATCAAAATAATCGTTAGTTGAATCACAATAATCAATAGTTTAATTAAAATAATCAATAGTTTAATCAAAATAATCAATAGTTTAATCAAAATAATCGTTAGTTGCAGCCCTATATGATATATTATGAAACAAAAATATCAATAACTATCCTAGAGTTATCAAATGTGAAAATCATGAGAAACAGCAGTAAACTTTATATGATAAACAAGAGGAACAATCAAACAATCAAAAACAGCCATTAACATCTCTTACCTGTGCCAGGGCACTCTTGTTCTTTGGAGAAGTCAATGCCAGCACCTATTAGAGTCATGATCTTCTCAATCTGCAAAGAAAAAATATCTTTATGAGATTCTCAAATGGGCAACGTTAAAAGCAATGATAAAACTGACATTGTCAAAACTTTGCTTGCAGATTCCCCCAAACAGTAAACGGCGCTTCACCAAGAAAAGACACTGAGAAAACACCATCCACATCCCGCGGCTTTGAGATTCATGCACAATGCAAGAGAGAGAACACTTCTCACAAAAATTGGCAATCTACTGGTACCCATGGAAGACAATCCAAAGAGTAAACACCCAGAACAATAAACAGCAAGACTTGTAGATAAAGTCGAAAGCATGCAGAGGATCGAGAATTTAGGAGCATGAAACATTTCATAAGGTAGACCAACCATCGATCACCGATGATGAAACACTTTCTGAAGAAACAAAGTCATTTTTCACTGAAAACATTTCCTCTAGAGTTTTCTTCAAAATTTGTGTTTAAACATCCAACCATAACCTTCCCTAGAGTTGAAACACATACTATTGATGCTCCCAAAAAGAGAAGGGTTGGTAAAAAAATTACTTGGTTTTTGAGCAAAATATAAGCCTCGATTTGAGCCTTTGGGAGAGTAAGCAACTATTTTCTTGCAGCCCAGAGGAGTCAGCATTCATTGATCATGACGTCCAGACTGCTCAGTCTGATTGACAGCATGCTGAAGAGACACTCGGTCGACATCAGCAAACTCTGTCTCATCGATTGAGAATGGGACGTTATTAAAGGGATAGTGCAGCCGAAACTTCATCCTCAGCACTCAAATGGAGATAACATGTCTCTGTTTATAGTTTGATCAATTTGACAATAGAATGAGGTTCCATTACTAGATTATACCCTTAATAGTAAATATTAACATTAAGAAATTATTATTAATTTATGTAACATCTATGCTAATCTATCCTCCACAATCTGCAAAGCTGACAGAATTTGTCAGCAAATGAAACCCATTAGAACTTCTGGTCTTTGTTTTTATTACTATTAGCCATCAAATATCACATTTTCAGCTATTTCAGTTATTTTTCAAACTATTTCACATTATCAGGGTCTTCTAAACCGTCAAGCCACTTTAAAGGGTCACAATACGTAGGATGTAAAGAATGTGATATTTTCAGAGCTTTACATGCTTTGAACATTATTTGGAGAAATTTATTGTCTAACATTTCATTGTGACTAAAACTTGGTAATTTCTATCTTTTGTTTGCGATTTCAAACTTCTCGGTTGAAATTTCTAAGGTCTGACGTATTTTTATACTATACAACTTCTTTGACTTATCAGTATTTTAAATATTCATGAATCTGACCTCTATTATCCTATGAGAAGACGCGGTGTTTAAGTTATTAATTATGCCTAACTTCAAGTTTCAAAACTGCGCAGTAGTTTGGAGTTAAGAATGGGTCGCAAGGGTTTGTTTCTGTGGTCCATAGGTGCTGAGGCGATACATGGCTTTCCACATGATGAAGTCAGAGCTAATCTCTTGCTTCTTTTTTTATTATTTATTTAATGCTTTATGTACATTATACAAAACAAATTTGTTCAGCAACAATTTATTCCAAATTTCTGAAATTAACATAAATATTAGTGTAAAAATCTCCCATCAACCAATAAGATTTTCAAATATCGGCATCGAAAAAAGCCATAAACCCATATCAATCGATCTTTAGTCTGCTGTGTTGTGTGAAAGGGCAGATTAACTTTCAAGAAGATTTTTGTTATCAGAATATGTGTCTAACTTTAGAATCTGAATTTTTGACTGCATGGAACAAGAAAAAAATATAAGTGGTTAGTCAAGATTGATAAAACATGAATAGTGCAATATTTCAGTTAATATGAATTGATTTTCAAATTGAGCTAATCAACAATATCAACAAAGAGAGAGAGGAAGAGAGGAAGAGAGATAGAGAGCGAGATATCAAATCCTGCTACCACCACCAAAATATATTATTTTCATTTTCAATGAACTTTCATGCTGCTCTTTTCCCCACAATGAAAGCGTTTTAACAAGTACAAGACACTAAAACTGTGGAAAAACACCAGTACAGCCCGAATATTCTGAAAAATATCTCTTTAAGTGTTGTGTGTAAACACCATGAATAATTTACTTTCAAGATTGTAAATAACGGTCAGTCTCTTGCAAAGACGACTGATTTGGCTTCAAAGACTTCTATGCATTATTAAACCCCAAGGGCATTAATTACCCATTATTTTTCCCTCTCTAAATGTGTCATAAGCACTAACATGAATTCTAATGAATCATAAAAGGGTATGATTGGGAATGACAAAGTAGCAAAAGGGCAGCAGAGCTGAAGATCTGTCAAACCTATTGCTGGAATGTTGAGTTCAGGGTTAAATTCTATTTAAAGAGCCACGATACACAGGATGTAAACATTATGATATTTCCATGCACTGAATATTATTTTGAACAATTTTACTGTCAGATTTAATTGTGTGTAAAACTGTATAATTTATCTTTTGTTCACAATTTATGGCTTCCTTTTTGGAAATTTTAGTTTCTTCTTATACGGCTTTCATGACTCATCAGTATTTTAACTAATCATGAGCCTGACCTCTATTATCCTATGAGAAGACTTGATGTATATATTAATAATGATGCCTAACTCTTAAAACGTCCTGTGAAGTTTCAAGACCGCGCAGTAGTTTGGTGTTCAGAGTGGTTCGCACATGTTTGTTTCTGTGGTACTGAGGTGATGAAGTCAGTGCCAAACCGTGGCTTTCAGTGGTTGGTTGGCTACCATCAACAGACACGTTAAAACTTGGGATTTAAGGAAAGCATTGTCCTCAAGAAAGTTACGAGAACTGGTGAATGGTGGACCTGGACATTACAAATCAACGCAGTTTGTCTGGTGATGCGGTTCCAACTTGGGACTTTTTTAATTGTTTTATCTGCTGCATCACACCTACACCCAATGATTAAATGATCTCAGGCAGATGAGACCTGAAAAAGTTGGGACTAAAGGCCCTTTACCAAAACATGAGTCCAGCTAATCTGTAAATCTAGAGTAACTTTGATCAATCTCTAAAATCTACCATATTTAACAAATTAATTCTTAAGATGTGCCGCACGGTGGCACTGTGGGTCATGTTTGTTTAATGCCTTTGTTTATTCAATGCCTTCAGTTAAAATACTGCAATGCAAACATCCATGAATATAACAAAGGGGGATATCAGATGACCTTAATTTAAATTATACAAATTCCCATTCTTGGTCCTCTTTTCTCTAAACTTTGAGAAAGTGAATTTTTTTTTGTAATCTTGATGTTTACTCCCAATGTAAGTCGCTTTGGATAAAAGCGTCTGCTAAATACATAAATGTAAATGTAATCAGTGTCACCCATGAACATAAACAGTTTAAAGATATCTTGAATCAAACTCTCTGCAATCCGTGCATCATACCCAGAGTCTACTTTGAAATAATCCCAGCTAACCCACTCAGATTTCAGGAAGTCTGCAGCATTTATGAATAAAATGGTGCTTGAGGACACAGTACTTCACACCTGAGGACTTTACACAGACTTTTGAAGCCATGGCTGCTCAATGACAGCAGATTACTTTTCGTAATGGGAGACTGGGAGCTGATTATACACGATAAGCATCAATGTAATGACCGGAACGTTTCTTACTAATGTCTGCTGTCACGTAAAGTGTTGATTTTGTGATGTGCGTGAACAGGCACTAACAAACCACAAGTGTGACTTGAATTAAAAAGAAAGTTTTCCTGGTAGCACATACATTTCATTTATTTTTACAATTTAAAGCATAGTTTTTAGCATATTGAAATAGCAGGCTTAATTAACTTTAGTTCAACAACATTATCAATAAACGTTCTATTTGTATTTTAAACCTTGGAAGTCTTTTAACTCCCTTTTTTAATGGTTTTTATGTTTTATTACTAACAGCAAAATTTTTGAGACAAAAAAATTGCATACATCCCCCCAAAAAACAGACATTTAAAAACCAGACGAAACTCTCCTCAACCCCAAGGACTTTGAAAAAGGAAATTTGAAAAAACACAAGCCATATCAAAGCTTTTGCACTGCATAGGGTATGCCATATTTTCACCGCTAGGTGGCCCCGATTTGGGGTCTGTAAAATGAAACTGAAAAACCATCTCACATTTAATCACATTTGAGAATGAACTATCTTGGAAATTATGTGGCATAACTCTTGTAAAGTTTGTTTAAAACCTACACAATATATTTGAAATCAAAATTAAACAATAGCTGGAATGCAGCTGTTGTGATTGGCAAACGCACCGGTGTGTGGAGAGACGTCTAAGGTTTAAGGCACTATAAACACTTAATTTCAAACACCATTAAATATATATTTTTTTCATTTATCTTTGATAGCTGCCATTAGATCTAAATTTAAGCTCATGTATGTAACATGAGTTGAATGGAATGGGAACACCCTGGACACGGTCACAACCTAACCTCAAATCTTGTTTCACACCGTATACATTTTAATTAATTACACTTTTTTTATATAGTTTTGTATCCACTATAATTGCATTATATTGTAAGGTAAACTATTGTAATGTGTTGTTTACATTATTCATGGCTTAAATCACTCCCACCCCCCACTGAACATGTCAGACTAGAAATAAATATGCATCAGAAAGCAAGAGAGCGAGGGGGCAGCAAAGATGGAAGACGGACAATTGGACGGGTCTTACTCTCTGGGGCGGTCCATGTCTCCAGGGAATAGACATTCTCTGGTTCTGCAGGGAGAAAACCAGCTCATTCACCTCATTTATAATGAATATGTGATCCTTACAGGAACAGTTCACCCAAAATTAATTCTCCCTTTACTTGCTACAGATGTGATCAACAGAAAAAAAGAAAGCAAGAATATGAAGTGGTGAAGTGTCTCTTTAACATAATCCAATCAGAAGGCAGTATTTAAATTTATCAGAACAAAATACATTTTTCATTAAATTGACAGAAGATTCCATTCCCTTAAAAAGCACTAGAGAACATACATAAAATGAAAGGAAGCCCATTGCAAAAGGATTTCAGAATTTGGTGCCCACCTCAAATTTCTACACAAAAAAAGAATAAAAAAACGGTCAAATAATTTCAGAAAATTGGTTGCATTACAATGTAGAAAGTTTCATGTTTTTGCTCTTTGGCACTATTGTCAAAAGTTAGAAATTTGAGGTGTACCCTCAGCCCAAAAATCCTTTCTAGATGTTTTTTTTTTTTTTTTTCAAATTGAATACATGTCTGGAAAGAAAAAAAAATGTCTTTGGCATCTTTGTTTTGATTAATGGTAAAATTTTGGTTACATTTGTCTCTTTTCATTCTCACCCTGAATCGATCCAGTTATCAGTTTTGTTGGAAATCTCACAGCAAACATCCCTCCTCAAATGTCTGAGAGCGGTCATAAACAGCGTTTTCCAGTGCCAAAGACTGACTTTACTTTTTTCATTAAGATACTGACTTTACTATACTAAGAAATATAGTAAACTAAAATATTTTACAATAACATGTATTTAACCCTTATCACCCAATGGTGTATGTCTGACATTAGTAATACAAAAAATGTTATGTAAAGCTTGTGTTTTAAACAAAAAAGGCCCAGACATACTTCAGACTTACCCAGAGAAGCACAATCCACGTAGTCAAAATGCTTACAAATGTTAATTTTTACAAAATTAAACAGAGTAAAGTTGTTCCATTAACAAATATGTGACAGCATATATTATAGACAAATATACCTAATTTGACTTAAGACTAGATCAGTTTTCAACTACATGGCCAAACGTCTAGTTGCAGTTTTTTTTTATGTTTTTGATGTAATATAAACTATGCTATGGAGGGGAATATAACGATAATAATCTTATAATCTCCATGCGTCACTTTGAGCAAAATAAATTCACCTGCATGTCTCTAAGATTTTCCTGAGATGAGTTGCTAGGGTAAAACAGTTTGGTTGCTAGGGAGTTATGTCATAAAAATCTACGTTATTGCTTTGAACATAAAAAAAACTATATTTTCAATGGCCATTATATTATTTTCAATGGTTAATAATTAACCCCTTCTAGAGCCTGTGGTTCAAATACTTTTACACAGTGATCGGTATGTTCCTGCACTCTCCAAACTCAAGTTTGGTCAGTTTGAAGCTTCCAGGAGTTTGAGTTACAGTTTCACAAATTTTGACCCCATGTTAAGTCAACGGAAAACAATGCTTTCCCAGCATTGTTAGCATTTTCCCAGAATTCTTTCAGTGGTACCAGTCTGAAAAGATATAGCAACCCAAATCAAACCAGTTTGGACATCTTGGCAAAGTTTATTTGATGTAACACGAACTGTCTTATGTCCAAATCAAAACAGACTAAGGCTTGGAACACATACATTGTGGTTTGAAATGAGCTGTTTACGCATATTTAAAATTAAACAAAAGCCTATACAAACATTTAAATAAAAAAAATAAGGAAAAAAATGAATACAGACGATAAATGCAATGGAGCCATCTACAGGCAAATCGATACCCAATTCAAAAATATTGGGATAAAAGGCTTAATTAACTTACAGATGCTGCCACAGTTCCTTCAGCCATTCTGTTCATTTGTTCTAATTTATTTGCCTTTCTAGCTTTTTAAGAGGTCTACCAAGCTCTTAAACTTTAAACACACACCTACTCAAACTACAATGATTAATTAATGAGCCAAACAAGACATTTTGCAGTTGAAACAAATAAGAAACATACTTAATAATTCAGACCTACCCGCCTCATTGAGGAGGCTTGCATCATAACAAACCACGTCAGTGTTACTGACCCTCAGGGGCCATTGTCAGGGGCCATTGTCAGGGGCCTCTTCATGGCAACCAGCACACACAATGAAGGAGTCACAGGTCGCCAGCTGAAGTCCAGCTCAGGGTTTGAGATGCACACCCCCAAACCCTCGGCATCTGGCATGGCAGGCACTCATTACAAAAGCGTAAAACAACCATGACGGAGGGGCAAAGAGAAAAGACAAAAGAGCCTTCTCCAAACTCAGAACTCTAGCCAAGAAAGCTACCACTCGGGCCAGATAGGACCTTCAAAATATGTGTATCTCTTCAGGGTTTATGAATCTCGACCTGTGAGTTGTGAATCTCTCGCTGTACATTTGTGCGTCTTGGACTCAAATCTCCCGTCAAGAGAGCCAGATATCCACAAATGAAAAGTGAGCTCCGCCCACTGCTTGGTAAACCAAACAGATTGCAATGGACTGATGTTCTTCCCATCCAATCACGTCGTGCTTAAGGGCCGGATGAAAGCGGCTCCAGAAAACAAAGATGGAGGATCAACAGGTGAGAGAGGTGAGTGGAATTGATTTAACACACGTTATATGTTTTGAAGTGGCTAGCGTTTTACAGTTTTTGACAAGTTGTTATTTCATGATCTCTTACTAAATTCAGAGCTTTTTTCTTCCTGCCCCTAAGCATAACATGATTGGATTAAACAAATTCCGAATAACTGGGCAACACCACACAATGGCAAAGCAAACCACTTCGTGCTGGTGATGTGGGTAAGTTATTTTGATTTAATTTTGTGGTGTGATTTGTTATTAAGTTGCTAAGAATACCACAAAAAAAATCACCATGACAAACTAAACCAAATAACTAATTGCACCACAAAAAAACAAATTCCGAATAGCTCAGTCATAACTAACGATGACAAATCAAATAAGTAAACTACACTTCACCAGAAAAAGCACTACAAAAATTGACTACTTTCAAATAAGTAAAACATACCACCACCATTAAAAAACCACACTTCACCAAGTCAAAACAAACGAAATAACTAAACCACACCTCACCAGGTCAAAACAAACGAAATAACTAAACCACACTTCACCAGGTCAAAACAAAAGAAATAACTAAACCACACCTCACCAGGTCAAAACAAATCAAATAACTAAACCACACTTCACCAGGTCAAAACAAACAAAATAACTAAACCACACCTCGACCAGGTCAAAACAAACCAAATAACTAAACCACACCTCACCAGGTCAAATCAAACCAAATAACTAAACCACACTTCACCAGGTCAAATCAAACCAAATAACTAAACCAAACTTCACCAGGTCAAAACAAACGAAATAACTAAACCACACTTTACCAGGTCAAAACAAACGAAATAACTAAACCACACTTCACCAGGTCAAATCCAACCAAATAACTAAACCACACTTCACCAGGTCAAAACAAACGAAATAACTAAACCACACTTCACCAGGTCAAAACAAACCAAATAACTAAACCACACTTCACCAGGTCAAAACAAACCAAATAACTAAACCACACTTCACCAGGTCAAAACAAACCAAATAACTACACCACACTTCACCAGGTCAAAACAAACCAAATAACTACACCACACTTCACCAGATCAAATCTAACCAAATAACCAAAACACACTTCACCAGGTCAAAACAAACGAAATAACTAAACCACACTTCACCAGGTCAAAACAAACCAAATAACTAAACCACACCTCGCCAGGTCAAAACAAACCAAATAACTAAACCACACCTCTCCAGGTCAAATCAAATCAAATAACTAAACCACACCTCACCAGGTCAAAACAAACCAAATAACTAAACCACACCTCTCCAGGTCAAATCAAATCAAATAACTAAACCACACTTCACCAGGTCAAAACAAACGAAATAACTAAACCACACTTTACCAGGTCAAAACAAACCAAATAACTAAACCACACTTCACCAGGTCAAAACAAACCAAATAACTAAACCACACCTCACCAGGTCAAAACAAACCAAATAACTAAACCACACCTCTCCAGGTCAAATCAAATCAAATAACTAAACCACACTTCACCAGGTCAAAACAAATGAAATAACTAAACCACACTTCACCAGGTCAAAACAAACCAAATAACTAAACCACACTTCACCAGGTCAAAACAAACCAAATAACTAAACCACACCTCACCAGGTCAAAACAAACCAAATAACTAAACCACACCTCACCAGGTCAAACAAACCAAATAACTAAATACCTCACCAGGTCAAAACAAACCAAATAACTAAACCACACTTCACCAGGTCAAAACAAACCAAATAACTAAAAAACACCTCACCAGATCAAATCTAACCAAATAACCAAAACACACCTCACCAGGTCAAAACAAATCAAATGACTAAACCACACTTCACCAGGTCAAAACAAATCAAATGACTAAACCACACTTCACCAGGTCAAAAAAAAATCAAATAACTAAACCACACTTTACCAGGTCAAAACAAACCAAATAACTAAACCACACTTCACCAGGTCAAAACAAACCAAATAACTAAACCACACCTCACCAGGTCAAAACAAACCAAATAACTAAACCACACTTCACCAGGTCAAAACAAACCAAATAACTAAACCACACTTCACCAGGTCAAAACAAACCAAATAACTAAAAAACACCTCACCAGATCAAATCTAACCAAATAACCAAAACACACCTCACCAGGCCAAAACAAAATCAAATGACTAAAACCACACCTCACCAGGTCAAAAGCTCGACAAATAACTAAACCACTCACCGGGTCAAAACAAACCAAATAACTAAACCACACTTCACCAGGTGCGAAACAAACCAAAATAACTAAACCACACTTCACCAGGTCAAAACAAACCAAATAACTAAAAAACACCTCACCAGATCAAATCTAACCAAATAACCAAAACACACCTCACCAGGTCAAAACAA
>SRMA01026587.1:0-119381 GCA_007224835.1 Danionella cerebrum
CTGAATGTTTGCAGAACTAATATGAGAGGCACAGATGCCCTGCTCGGGTAAGTATATGAGTAAACTAAATCTAAATTTGATGACTTTTCATCATTTTAAAATTGAGTGTATCTCTAAAAGGTTTTTAATTTTGATTAGTTTCAGATTTATTTAATTATTGATGGGTATTTTATTATTTACATCGGCAATCCTGTCAAATTAAACATGATCTATTCATCTTTGGAGAATAGAATTGTAAACTTAAATATCCAGAAATCTCCAGCCCTGCCTTTAAAGTTCTACACACGTGGCTCCAGATCTTCAGAAGCTTGATTGGTTCATGCTGGGATCCAGTTACTAAATGCCAATGGAATCTTAAGGCTATTACAGCTGCAGATGAAATAACACGGATCATTACAAGGAAGATCATCAAACGCTCCATTTTTCATTGCTCCACACTCTCCACTTCCGCCTGGTTCTCCTGATGCCCACTTCAGGTAGAGCGCTGGATCTCCTGAAGACCACTTCCACTTATGATGACCTGTCTTCTGAAGACCGATCCAGATTAAAATATTTGGATCAACAATCTTCATCACCTCTTTCATGTCGTCCATGTTTTCAGCAGTGGCCAGATCAGAGTATTGTTCTCTGCAGTAACTCTGAGCTTCAGTCCAGGTCTTCTTCATGTTTATAAAGTAATACTGACGCTGAACACACTCAGAGACAGAGCAGAGAGCTGTGAACAAGTGAACTCAGTTTAATGCCACCATTATATATTGAGAGAAAAAAATACTCAATATGAAGCAGTTTGTTCAAAAACAATAATTAAAAAAATATAATTACTGTGAAAATAAGATTCCCTTTTAGCCTGTCTTCAAAGTTCTGTCATTGTTTTTAAGTCATTATATTTAGTCTTATTATTGTTTATGTTAATGTTGTATTTATTTTAAATTACTGCTGAATGAAATTATGCTTTGAGCTTGTCCTGGAGGAGGAAAATTTAAATGGAAAAAACTATTTGTCACATTTTGTGCTCAAATAAAGCAGACACAGCTCAGAGGCGTCCATCATTCTTTCCATTGTTTGCTTGTTTTAAATAAATGCCACCAGGGCTGTTTACATTGGTAAAGTCATTAGAATTTTTATCCTAAGTGTGAATAACCACAATCCTTATTTTCAGCAGAACATGAAATGTTTGAAGAGCTGGTGTTTGGATGGCTTTCACTTGCTCTCCACAGAGAAAAAAAACACAGAAACAATATGAACATGTTAAAAAGATAGGGAATGTATAAAACTGGAAATTTATAAAGCTCCAGCAGCTCACCAAAAAGGAAAAGCTTTTGCAGAGCGAATAAATTAATATCTTGTGATTCTATTTAAAACATTCACTGTCTTTGTTCTCATTTAACAAAAGCTGAGTGAGACCAAGCCATTTGAGACTCATAAAGGCTAAACACTTCCTCTATTCTGAGTTGTATTCCTTCATTTTATTAATATTATATTATATTATATTATGTATAGAACACTACTTTGAACTCTGGTGACTTGTTTTTGTTGAATGAGTGATGTAAAAATCCTAAAACATTTATTAAATAACAATCACTTTACAAAACACTTTAAGCATAAGTTCACCTGAGAGAAGCAGGACAAAACTCTGAGTCTGGTTCATTTCTGAGAGAAAAGAAAAGATGGATCTGCTCACAAACTGCTCACAATCATTAAATCACTGAGCGAAGAATGAAGCTGAGATTAATTCTTACTTTAGTGATGGAGTGCTCTGAGGTCTCCGTCTTCAGCTGAAGGTTCCGACTCTTTGATGAAGATTATCAATATCTAATTTATGATCATCGACATTATTTGTTTATTTCTCCATAGACCCATTGTTTCAAAAATACTTCCTTATTGATTTGCATCCTTTTCTTTGCATTCATCGGTCAGTAACAATGAATCTCTTGTGTCTCATCAAAAACTGAAACATTAAAATACACAGCAGAAAAAAAAACACATTTTTTGAACATATCTGCCTCCGATTTCATATACATATTTCTGTATGCACTTGTTGTTTTTTTATTGATCATATTTTTTTTATTATTATTATTTCATATCAGCTACAGGGTAACAGATTAATCAAGATTGAATTGCACTTAATGGAATGGATTTGCTGCATATAATATTAATTTCCAATAAAAACTCCTTACATAACTTTATGTTTTTATGACTCTTTTAATTTTTGTTCTGTGGAATGCTCTTCATTGCGTCCTAAATTTACTACCTAGTGGTAGTTGTAATTTTCTGGGATTCAGAGGAGCTTTTCCAGTTTTTTTGAATAGCTGGGATTGAATATCTTCTAATCTAAATGCTCTGTAACATAACCGAAAAGCTTTATTCTGTCTTTAGTTATCCGTGGAGATCTTGCTGCATTCCTTATATTCTATGAATCCATAATCCAGGACTAATCGTTTAATTTCTATGTATATCCTCTTTAATTTATCTTTCTGTTGTTTCATGATGTTTACGTTAATCAATCATTATTTCAGCATGCTTTTTTTTCAAATTCTATCAAAACACTAGCGAGGACAAATTATATTGTCAACCTATTTAAGGGACTGTCGATATAATTTAAAAACTATCTATTAGAGTGTTTTTGTTTTTGTCTGACCCGAGGCCTCTCTGTGCGATTCTTCCTTCGAGATCCATCAATTCTCTGACTCTTTTCACAGCTCAAACCCGATTGGTCCTCCGATTGGTTCACAGAAAGGAGGAGCTTGGTTGAGAGGAAACATCAGGGATTGGTTGTTAGCTCTTAAACGAAGAGCCCCCGCTGAATCCTTTAAAAGCCACGATCCTTGCCCTGCCTCAGCATTGATATTTGCTTATCAACAACTCGACAGTATGAGCGGAAGAGGCAAAACCGGAGGCAAGGCCCGCGCTAAGGCCAAGACTCGCTCCTCCAGAGCTGGGCTCCAATTCCCCGTTGGCCGTGTTCACAGGTTGCTCCGCAAGGGAAACTATGGCGAGCGCGTCGGTGCCGGTGCTCCGGTGTATCTGGCGGCTGTTCTCGAGTATCTAACCGCTGAGATCCTGGAGTTGGCGGGAAACGCCGCTCGGGACAATAAGAAGACCCGCATCATTCCTCGTCATCTGCAGCTGGCGGTGCGTAACGACGAGGAGCTGAACAAACTCCTGGGCGGAGTAACCATCGCTCAGGGTGGTGTGCTGCCCAATATCCAGGCCGTGCTGCTGCCCAAGAAGAGCGAGAAACCCGCCAAGGGGAAATAAACCCCGGCTCCCTCCCTGATCCAGCAACAACCCCAAAGGCTCTTTTAAGAGCCACCCACTGATTCGTTCAAAGAGCGTGAAATTAGTGTGACTGGCCTATCTATATGACGCTTTAATCTTTATTCCGGGAGTTGATTTAAATGAGATTATTGAAATGAACATATTTTATTTTTCAATTATGATGTTAATCAGTTGCGTATTCTCTTTAGGATATTTAATGTTTATCCGAGATTCAGGGAGTAAAGGAATGTAGAAGAAGACGCAAGCTTTAAAGATAGCGAGTGTAGCGGTACAGTCCCGATACAAAGAGCTACAGAAAGAATAAAGTTTCAGTAATTGCAATACTGTTAGAGACAGCAGTTGAAACTAAATAATACTAAACTAAGAGCCATTTGGGAGGGCCATTTTTAAGCTCCGCCCTAGGTTTTCAACTACGTCCTGTAAGGGAACATTAAGCAGCCTGGTACCTCAAAACATCAAACATTTAGTCACTGAAACAATATAGAGAAACTTGTCGAAATGTCTGGTAGAGGCAAAGGAGGTAAAGGACTCGGAAAAGGAGGCGCCAAGCGTCACCGTAAAGTCCTCCGCGATAACATCCAGGGAATCACTAAACCCGCCATTCGTCGTCTCGCTCGCCGCGGTGGTGTGAAGCGTATCTCCGGTCTCATCTATGAGGAAACCCGTGGAGTGCTGAAGGTGTTTCTGGAGAACGTGATCCGCGATGCTGTGACATACACCGAGCACGCTAAACGAAAGACCGTCACCGCTATGGATGTGGTGTACGCTCTCAAGCGCCAGGGCCGCACTCTCTACGGATTCGGAGGTTAATCTCCCGCCATTGACCAAATGAAACCCAACGGCTCTTTTAAGAGCCACCCACTTCAACACGAAAGATCAACATTACTGAGAACATTAAATATAGTATTATAAATTGATCCAAAGTTTTATCAAGAGATTTATTTTACCATTAGCGGGTTTTTGAAATTAATAAAATGTGTGAAATAAATTTGGTAGGTTTACAAACTTTTAATTATATATATTTTCTGTGTTTTATTTGAGGGATTATTAACTGCATTTGCAGGCGGGGGCTGTTTGCAAAGCGCTAAAGGTGTAATCTTAAATCAAAAGTAGTCAATGGCGTAGTTGGTTTTATTATTCATAGATGTACCATTATTTTATATTTTAATAATTTGGTTTTAGGACAATTTTATGAAACGCCGGATCGATAACTTGAGTACTAAATAAAAGCATTCTTTTACTGTAAGAAATGAAACAAAGGAACTGTTCTGTGGGGGATGGTGGTTCTCGAGCATGGGGTGATGGGTGGCAACGACCGATTGGCTTAGCGTACCCTTCTTGAGCGTTCCCTGTGCCCAATGAAATCATGTCACAGGTTTATCACTGACGCTGTCCAATAGCATTGCTTTCTGAACGTCGCATAATTCGGGCTATAAATATGAGGGTTCCTGCCTCATCAGGAAACATTGATCGTCGCCATGCCTGAGCCAGCGAAGTCCGCTCCTAAGAAGGGATCCAAGAAAGCGGTGACCAAGACCGCAGGAAAAGGAGGGAAGAAGAGAAAGAGGTCCAGGAAAGAGAGTTATGCCATCTACGTCTACAAAGTTCTGAAGCAGGTACACCCGGACACTGGTATCTCTTCGAAAGCTATGGGCATCATGAATTCATTCGTGAACGACATCTTCGAGCGCATCGCTGGAGAAGCTTCTCGTCTCGCTCACTACAACAAGCGATCCACCATCAGCTCGAGAGAGATCCAGACCGCCGTCCGCCTCCTGCTGCCCGGAGAACTGGCTAAACACGCCGTCTCCGAGGGCACCAAAGCCGTCACCAAGTACACCAGCTCCAAGTAAAGCGGAGCAGAAACTCACCAACTCAAAGGCTCTTCTAAGAGCCACCCACAATCTCAAAGAAAAGAGCTTGTTCCAAGTTGATTATTGCAGATTCAAACTATTGTTTGTCTACAGTTCTATTTGTGTAATAATGTAAGTGTAGACTTAATGATCAATATTGACAGCAGTACATAATCAATAGTAAAAATTTTTTATATATATTACCATCACAAGGTCCACGCCTTGTCGGTGTGAATAGTCTTTTTTTTTATTTTTACCGTGCATCATATGCAAGAATTAACATCACAAGACGGCAATCATTTTACCTCCGCTAATCCTTTACCAGATGGATGCTGCCTTTGCGAGTCCATACACCGATTCAGACTCTTTAGATACGGTTGACCCCAAGATTCCTGCAGCTAAACCACCAGAGAGAGCAGACACACCAACAACACCAGCTGCAGCCAGACTGGAACCAGTGTCTCCTAATCCCAAAGCAGTAAATCTGGCTTTTAGTTTAAAAAACGACTGCACTAAGGACCAAACCGAAGTTACTGCAGTGATAACTCCAGCTGTTGATGCTCCTGTTTCTGTTGATGCTTTGTTAAGTTGCTCCATTATTTTACCATGGACCAGTTTCTTTGCTTCCTCTCTTTTCTCTTCAGGATTCTCATTTTTGGTCATATCCTTCAGTTCCTGTTGAATTAGTTCCTCGGCTTTCTGCAGCAGCTCATTGCTGTAGGGACCATTTTCCCTCACCATGCCATCAATGGTTTCCAGCAGGTTTTTCACCTGCACTTTGTTGCTCCTTTTACCCCATTTGCGGTTCCTCCAGCATTTGTTGTCAATGACATGAAACCGACCGCCGCATTTATCCACAAGCTCCTGCAGCTTTGGAGACTTCCTAAAGGTCTTGCCTTCATGCTGTTCCCCAAAGGTGAATACGATCACAGTGTGCTTCAAAGCTTCTTCATCTTTGAATGTGTTCAGGAGTCGTGGAACCACCTCATTTTCATCTGTCTTGTATCTTTCAAAGTTAATTACGAGAATAAAAGCATCAATGGCAGGAGCACATTCCACCAGACACTCGATGGAATCTGATTCAGTGAGTTCATCTCCAGGAGTGTCAATAACTGTGAGCTTTCTGCCAGAAATTCTCCTGGTCTCACTTTGACAGCCGGCTCTAGGACTTAAAGTCGAAGTTTTTGGCTCGAAAAGATTTTCACGAAGAATAGTATTTCCAGTGCTGCTTTTACCATGTCCTGCATTACCAAGAAGAACAATTCTTCTCTGGGACTCTGGGACACTGGCTATTGAAGAAAAACAATTAAAAATTAGTTGTGCACAAAATTGTTCTACGCTAAATAGATCAGGTCAATTTGATAGGTTTCTAAAACTGCAACAACTTTTACACATACGCAAATGAATCACTTCTAACGATTTGACTTAGTGACGATTAATAATTAATCTACGAATGCTGAAAATTCTAGTCATTCTATTGGTTGGCTCTCATGTCAATCATGCTACTGATGAACCTCTGGTTTCTTAAATGTGAGCGTTACAGAATTCCAGTGTAACAAGTGTAAGTTGTTTATCAGCTAAATGTTGTCTTAGAGCGACCACTTCTGGCCAATTACAGTTAAAACAGAATATCACTAACATGGTGGAATTGAGGACCCAGAACTGGTAAAAATAAATATGCAATTGAAGAGTGTTTTGTAGTACATCCTGGAAAATGCTGTTTGATTACTAAACAGTCTGTTGAGTTTTTACCAAAAATCTATGTTGCTTTCATCTGACCATACGACATTCTCCCAAGCCCTTTCTGGGTCACCCAAATGCTACCAAGCTGGCCTGGTTTAAGCAAGCGAGACGTCTGACACAGTAGGATATGAATACCTGAAGGTTGCTTTGCTCCCTACTCTCTGCAGGACATTCACTAAGTCTTTCTTGTAAGCATTTCAAGTTGTTTTCAGTGGTGTTGTTCTCCCACTGAAGAATTCTTCACAACAAGCTGCTTCCTATTGCAGATTCGACCTTCCCTGCCTACTGCAGGTCTACAGTTTTGTTTCTGGTGTTCTTTGAGAGCTTTGAGGTTTTGAAGAGGTGTCTTTTCTACTGACAGTGAGTTCAAACAGAGACTATGAATACAGGTAACGAGTGGAGGACAGAGGAGTCCCTTCTTGTAGGACAGAGTAACTTCAGAAGAAGTTACAAGTCTGTGTGAACCAGAAATCTTGCTAAATAGGAGAGGAATTTACCAATTTATTAAAAATCTTAATTTTCTAGATTTCCTTCATTTTTTTAAGTGGGAGAACTTGCACTTACATGTGCAACCCATGATCGTAGTGATGATGATGGCGACGTCAGATCTGTGAGGAAAATCAAGAATGTAGTTATTTAAATCGTTCCGCTAGGATTTTTAAAACTGCTTTTAGAAACCCAATTGTCAATGATGGTGATGTTGGCTTGTCCAGGACAAATGGGAACCTTTTGTTGAAGCTTGTAATTGGCTAACTTTTATACAACCCATCTACATTTCTACTCTGTCATTAATGGAAGGCCGCAAACCCTGCCCAAACCTTTTTGAAGTTTTACTGGTTTGTGAACTAATCCAGGGTTGGGAAGGACACCTATTCATCTGCCGCATGTAGGCTCTGCATAAAGTGGATCTTTAATCTTAAATACACAAGCGCTAATGTGACCTTGCACACCAGCTAGAAAAATCATCAATTTGTCAGTTTTCAAGAAATGCCGCCGTCATTTTTTTTTTTTCAAGCAGTATGTCAAACCGCTGGGATTGGCTGGTTTTCAGCTGAGGCAGAGTGAGACTTTGGTACTTCACATTATGAGATTGTCTTGACATTCTATGCATAAACTCAAGAATGGTGCAAAAATCATGCAGTAGTGTCAACATCTTCACAGCGGTAAACATTCCATGCATATTAATTTGAAGGAGTGGTCCATCGTTTGCCCTGCACCTACACTCGGCTACAAAGGGGAAGTAGCAGTGCTATTCAAGCATTGTTTGTGAGAACGAAGCATAAATGTAACGTAAAAAAACAGCAGTGTTATTATTCTTAATTAAGTGTTATTAGTAATTTGTTCTTTTGTGTGTCTGTGGTGTAGTGCTTGATCTCTCATATACACCGAGATACAAATTTGATAGACAAGTTCTTTCAGATTGTGCAAAATGACACGAGGTTAATTTTGAGATTTCAATGAGCATTTGTGAGAAGACACAAAATAGTTTTATAATCTCTTACATTTCGATATTTAGTAAAATTCTGGATGAATTTGCTGTTAAATCATCTGAGGGCCATCTGATCATGAACAACTTGAAAGAAAACCTATCCTAACCATGTTAAAGTAACATAAGAAATGGTCTCTGATAAGAAATGCACTGATTTAATCTGACCCTACTCGTATTAATGGTATGAAATAAAAAGTACAAACTTACTAGTTTTGTTCTTTTTATCACTTCCACCAAAATAATCCAGATGGAAAGTAGACAGAAACTCTTGTATTTTTTCCTGTTTGGACCATTAATCTCTGAGACTTGTTAGGTTTGAAAGTGAAACACCCAAATGAAGAATGCAGCTTGTGGTTCTTGTTTGACAATGATCAAAAAAAAATCACAAGCTGAGTTCATTGTAAACGTCACCCGTCATTTGACAGTTTTATTGTTCAAATCAGACTTTTTTGTTTAGATTATTGATTGATAGTGTACCCCTGCCTCTTACCCAATGTACGGCAGACCCCACGTGACCCCAAAAAGGGAATAAACGGGTTGAAAAATGAATGAATAATTTTTTATTATGTGAAAGAAATTTGTTGTTAAAGAAACCATAAACTGTGTTTTTACTTAGTATTGTTCATAATTTTTTTACAATAATCTCAATTGATTTGTGAACATGAATAGATACCATCCAGCCAAGAGCTGCAATAATAATTCCACTTTCCTTTCATCTCTAAGAAGAACATGTTGTGTTGTTTTTACTTGTTTAAATACAAGGAGCTTCTGAACCAGAACAAGAGATTTTCATGATTGTGATACACCCAGGTTTTCCTCGAATTCACATTTATTTGTGATTAAAAGATTATGTGATTATGTCTTGATAACAAATGAAACATGGGGTGAACACAGGAGAGGTAGAGGTTGAGAACCTTAGAGATGAAAAATGTGTAGGTTACTGGTGGCCAACCAAACCCCTTGACCACAGACATAACGGGGGCAGATCGAAATTGAATTGGCTATTGCTGGTGGAAACAAGAGGAGAGGGATGTGAGAAAGGTCTGACTGCACATCTTGCATGACTGGCACTCTCAGAGTATTGGATAGCACACGAAACGTGACTTTTTTTTTTTTTTTACTTTCTCATATGTTCTTTTGCAGTAGCGCAGTTTGTTAATAATAGACAAGGGGTTCAAACAACTAATCCTAAATTCCGTAGTTTGTTTTTTGTTTAAAGTTAAAATTAATTCATAAGGTTCATAACCTTATGAATTAATTTTAACTTTAAACAAATTTAATTCATAAGGTTATGAACAAAAGAAAGAAGAGACAAGAGGCAGAGATGGAAGTAGCAGAGATGAGGATGTTGAGGTTCAGTTTAGGAGTGACGAGGATGGACAAGATTAGGAACGAGCACATCAGAGGGACAGCTCAGGTTGGTTGTTTTGGAGACAAAGTCAGAGAGGCCAGGTTGAGATGGTTTGGACATGTGCAGAGGAGGGATAGTGGTTATATTGGTAGAAGGATGTTGGAGATGGAGATGCCAGGCAAGAGGTCAAGAGGAAGACCAAAGACAAGATATATGGATGTGCTGAAAGAGGACATGAAGGTAGTTGGTGCAAGAGTAGAGGAAACTGAGGACAGAGTTAGGTGGAAAAGGATGATTCGCTGTGGCGACCCCTAAACTGGGAACAGCCGAAAGTAAAAGAAGAAGAAGGTTCATAACAAGTATTGTTGTATCTTTAAATAAAGGTAGCTTTTGACACTTTGCCTAAGTTAACGGTTCTTTATTTCTGGGAATAACACTTCTACAATACTTCTTCTCTCTATGTATTAACCAGGTAAACATCAGTAACGATAGCGCCCTCTATTGGTCTTTAATGTACTACAATCACAAAACACAGTCTTATTCTACGCAGAAGTGAATGTGTAATAATTATCCACGATACCACAGGTATTGACCATTTAAAAAGGTTCAAGTACAATAATTATTTACTTTGAACAGTTTTATATTTAGGGCCACAGTTTTATTCAGGGAGATCCCGTAGTGAGACCCTTCTGGACCTCCCGCTTGACTCCCCATGAGATCTGTTCTAGGATTTGATTGGCGGGTAGGACAGGCGCGGGCTGGGTGGAACTGGCTTCAGTTGGTAACTAACGGTACCGAGTTTAGATCTGGTCACACGTGAGGACCACATGAGTCACCTGTGACCTGTTCTAAAAATAGCTCAAATAGCGCCACTTTCCAGTGAGCTGAATCTAATTTAATATGACTGCTATTCTTGTTTAAATGACACTTGCATGTACGCATGTAAAATGTGACAATATATACATTTAAAAAAAATTATTATATATAAATAAACTATGACCTGGTAGAGTTGAAAGGCCAGTATGATGCGCTATGATGAAACAAACAAGCAGCGCAGCGAATAGTATCGTTTCATATTGCGACGAATGTGAGGTAAAGGGTTTTTTTTTTTACCTCTTGTGGAAAGAGTAAGTGTTTGTCTCATTTCGCAATGACTGTGATGGCAGCGGCACAATGCGGAGAGACATTTCACGACGTGCCACACAAGCTACCAACTATCCACAGAGCAGCGCACTGAATGCAGAAAAAGCAGCGAGTTGCGTTGATGCATGAGATGCAAATCTACAAGTCTCACTCAGAGTACAACATACTGGTAAACCGCACACAATGCCAGGCTTCCCAGTAACTAAAAGAAACAGATACCAGATTTAGTGTCCAGTTCATGTTTAGTTCAATGCGTTTGTAAAATGTAAAAATTGTTTATGTTAACAATGTAAAAAAAATTATCTTAGCTCACTTTTTTGTATTTATAAGATTTATTATTTGACATTGGATACTGTGATTTTCTTGGACTAGAAGTGATCATTTTTAAGTGTTCTAAACATTTATATAAATTTTCAATTTAAAAAACACTTGCACTAGGACAAAAATATAAATATAAAATGTTGCTTATAAATATTTATCTGTTTACTACCTTGTTAATTCATTGTGAGAAATAATTACCGTGATCAGTGTTTTGCAGAGATGAATATCCTTCAAAAGAGGGTCTCAAAGTGGTAGCCCTTTGCATTTATCAGTACCCAGGAAGTAGCTCTCGGTTTCAAAAAGGTGGGTGACCCCTGGTTTAGAATTTTTGGGACCAGGGCGATACAAGATGTGAATTCAAAAAGGGCAAAGAATAGTGACACTTTGGCTCCACCAAAGTTGCTACTAAATCTCCATAAACTTGAAGCTTGTGAAAAAGATAATTAATTTGAGTAATTCAAAAATATGATGTATTAGTGCGCACAGATTTAAGCCTTTCAAGGTTCAGTGTGTCACAGAGAGGATCAGTCTGTGTGCTGGTTGCAAATGGCAAGCCACTCTTCTGTAGTAGAAAACCATGGCCATATCTAGATGGTGATCCTGAACCTAACCTCAGAACAACCAACAGCACATCATCATCATCATCATCATACACAAAAAATCTCAAGAAACCTGTAACTTGAGTCTAGCAATAAATGATGTGCTTAAAAAGTTCAAAGAGATCGAACGTTTAATTGACAATATTTTACACTGTCGCTGTGAAATACTTAAAACCTTGCATGACACTGATCTTGAGTGAACCATTCTAATGGCTATTTTCCAGTTCAAAACAACCATTTAGAAATTTTTCTTACAATAAGCAGCACCTCAAAGCTCACTAACTCAATAATTCAGAATAATTCTGCTTCATCCTTAGAAGTTTGTTCTGTTGTTCGTTGGCCTTCTTCACCACACCTTTAGCGTTCTCATAGTTAAGCTTTGCTGTATTTTTTATCACGTCACACACTGAATCTGATTTATCGGCAGCTTTACATCCAGTCACGCCTCCACCGATTGCTCCGCCAAGAGCGGCAGCTCCAATGACAAGTCCAGCTGCAATTCCTGATCCGGCTGCAACTCCGATTCCAGCTGCACCAGCTCCGATACCAGCTGCACCAGCTCCGATACCAGCTGCACCAGCTCCGATACCAGCTACACTTGCAGCAGTAACCAGCCCGGCTTCCAGTACTGCAGTTCCTGTTGCAACACCCATAATTCCTGCAGCTCTTGTGACACCGGCAGCTCCTGCAGCAGTGACTCCTGCAACAGTCGCAGCTTGAAGCAATGTCACAACTGTTGCCACAGCCACACCGATGCCCAAGAAAGCTCCAGTAAGAGTCCCAGTGGCAACTCCTGCAAGTCTAATGAGGAGTTTTTTGTGCACAATCTTTTTTGCGATTTCCCGCTTCGCTTCATTTGATAAATTTGTATCTGTGACATTTTTAATCTCCTCTTGAATTTCCTCCTCTACAATCTGCAGAAGCTCATTGGAGTAAATGCCACTATTATTGTGCTTTCGCATCTTTTCAATCGTTTCCAGAAGCATCTTCACTTGTACTCGGTTGCTCCTGTGTCCCAGCTGTCGCTTCTTCCAGTATATGCTGTCAATGACATGACAGCGGCCGCCACATTTATCAACCAACTCCTGAAGTTTTGGACTCATCTTCACAAACTCTTCGATAGTTTGACCTTCAAGCTGTTCGCCATGAGTGAACAAAACCACTGAGTGATTGAAAGTGTCTTCTCCACAATACTCTACTATTTTATTCACAATATCCATTTCTTGTCCGGTGTATCTACCAACTTTCAGGACAATGATGAACATGTCTGGACCTGGGGAGCTTTCGATGACTGATCGGACGATTTCAGATTTAATGGTTTCTTCAATGTCACCAGTATCAAACAGTCCTGGGGTGTCGATCACAGTGATGGTCTTTCCATTAATCTTTCGATCTCCACTAATGCAGACTGTGGTCACAGACTCTGGTGAAGCTTTGCTCTGGAAAATTTCCTCATTGAGAATTGTGTTCCCTGCACTGCTTTTGCCATCCCCTGTTTTCCCAAGAAGCACAATTCTTATCTCCGGATGAGAATAAGCAGCTGTTAAAGGAAATAAAAAATGAAGTTAATTGTCAATTTTACACATTTGTTCCAAAACCATTGAAGAAAAACAACAAAAACACCCAATGAAGTTTCACCAAACTAAATTTAGCAGGAGGCTAAATTGATATTTATCCGTCCATCATCTCTCCTTGCTCCATTGTGGAGGGGGATCCAATGTTCATTTAGATTGTGTTTAATGCATTTGTGACTTCTCTGTGACTTGACATTTTGAGGTTTTGTGGGACATACTTGAAGACAACTCAGATTTGGGACATTAAGAAGCAGGTTTCTTCAAACAGATACTCCTTAGTTGTAGGCATCCAACCAGAACCAACTTTAAAATGATTTATATGCATCATAAACTGGGCAGCATTGAAAAACTATGCTCAAAAAGGGGTCAAATCAAAGAATATTTAAATTATCAAAACATGTAAGGCTGAGTTCCATTTCTACCCCTTGGCCCTACCCCTCTATGGTGAAGGGGTGGAAAATGAAGATGCATGGGTGTGTTGCCCTTGTCTTGGAGGAAGATCCTGGAGAACCCTGGAAACGAAGGGGTAATATAAATTTCCAAGCTGACACGTATGATGTTCATATTCTTGTTTTTTCACCAGAAGATGTGAACCAACAAAGCTAAGGGGTAGGGTAAGTGACAGAAATACAACTCCGCCTAAATCAATAAAGAAATGCCTGGAGCTTGGGTTTTGAATTCACACCCAGTCCCTGGGGGCAACACGAACATAAAGATGAATGAGTTTGTCTCAAAGACATTGTTACTGGATAAACAATGGTCTCTTTTTCACAACCATTTAGTGATGTATCTTACATGTCAAATACTATGTAAAACATGTAACTTTTTAGCTGTTAAAGAATTATGTAGGAAAAGCAAAGAATCTTGAATGTTAATCCCACAAAGTGTACTGTTTCCATATTTGTTTCTTACTGAGCCTTGCTTTTATTTAAGTTTCTTTTGTTACCCATGATCTTTGGAAACTATTCCTTGCCCATGTTTACTGTTTACAAAATGGATGGTATGAATGAAGCCCTTCATATTACGATGCCAATTTATGGATATGATGCATGTACATAAGCTTCAAATGCCTGGGAAAACCAGTAGGAAATGTGAACTAGAGGGTAACAGACCACAGTTATAGTTAAAAAAAAGGGACCAGTGAAAAAAGAAAAAAAAAAACATCCATCAAGCTACAAACAGCCCCGTGTTGTTTCTTTTATTAAACATTTGAATAACTGATATGACATCAATCAACTGAAATGTATTTGTTTTTCAATTTCTGATTTTAGGATCTAGTAGTAACTGATATGTTTCTTTTCATGCTGCAAAGGTCTCAAGCCTTTACAAAAAGGCTATAAGTGCAATGATCCAGAAGTGATGATGTTGAACAAGAGCAGATCCCAGAAAGGATATGACTATTAAAGGTTACATGAGAGTCATGAATCTAATTAGGATTAAGACATTGTAAACCAATATGTTCATGATATTTTGCCAAAACAAACATACACGAACTCTCAAATTTGGTATATCCCAAGATAACAGTAAATACCTTAATAATATATAATCACATGTCTCTTTTAAAATGAGAAATATTGATTAGATTTTTTTTAAACATAATGTATTAGAGTAATTCTTACCTCCCATGTTCTTTCGTTGTCTTTGATTGAGGCTTTGTAAAATTAAAATTACATTTAAGATGTTTATCGTGTTGCTTTTTATCTGATAACTTCAGAAGCTCAACCGCTGACTATCTCTGAAAGTTCTGCGCAGTTTTGATGCTAAAACAAGACACAACACAGGTACAGGAAACAGGAAACTCCAGAAGAACCAGTTCAGGGACACGGTCATCGGGCAGATTTAAGTGAGTTCGTAAGTTTAAGCAGAGCCAATCAGAAAGCTAATAAAGCGTAGATTTCCATTTAACTCTTTAACACCAAAGCTAGCTTTGATTCTGTTCGCACTTTCGAAAAAATCTTAACAGACTCTGAAAGCTGAGAAACAGGCCTTTCGAATGATAGTATTATAATTTATATAATTAATATAATTTATTATGGTAATGATGACATTGCATATGTTTCAGAGGGGGAAGTTTCTCCGGGCAGCAGGAGGCGGACGGCGGTCTGGATCTCTCTCGAGCTGATGGTGGATCGCTTGTTGTAGTGAGCGAGACGAGAAGCTTCTCCAGCGATGCGCTCGAAGATGTCGTTCACGAAAGAATTCATCATGCCCATAGCTTTCGAAGAGATACCAGTGTCCGGGTGCACCTGCTTCAGAACTTTATAGACGTAGAAGTACATTCAGCTCATGTAGTTTTTATGAGTGATTATTAATATGCATGATTGCACATTTTAATACCAAATTACAGAGAGACAGTACAACCGTCTTATTCCACATAATGCACTGCAATCTGGCAACCCAAGAAAGGCCAGGCAATGAGGGGCCTCACTACATGTCTCTTCTTAGTAGCTGTACACTGAAGTTTCCAAAATGGCAAACTTGAAATTACACACTACTGATTAAATGTAATAATTTAATTTTATTCCCATGATACAAGGTGAGACAGGGCCTCACGTGCCTCATCTGACCGCACGTCACGGCACACTTTATAGGGAAGTTGTTGTCGTCTGTTGCTGCTCTCTTCTGCTCAAGAGGGGATTAACCAGAAGCCACCACTCTTCTATACTTTAACAAACAAAGAGCATTACATTTGTGCCCCTTCCCCACAGTGTTCTTTTAGTGTTTATTGGCAAGGGAGTGTCATGCTTTGGGCACTTTTCTGAACGTTTCTCTGCGTTTTACAGTTTCTTCTGCTGCTAAGCAATGGGAGTTCGCTGTAGAAGAGGAATTCTTCAGTCTGATCTGAAATTCGAGCTCCACAAAGTTTAGGATTTTTACTCCATGTTGCTCTGTTTTTAATCTCATCTAGAGTCATTCTGGAGTTTACACCTGGTTTCTCCACGAAATAGACATTTTTCTCTGGTCAATGAAACTGTGGTGTCAACTGTCAACCCTGCTGCTGCATAGGTTTCATAATCATTGGTTATGTCTTCAAATATTTAAACATTTGATAAAACAAAGATATGATGGTGTTAAAATGTAACTTTTTTATTGTTTTCAATAAATTGGCTGAAATTTTCAAATGGTTTTCGTCATCATTATGGAGAACTGTGAGCAAAAACCTACACCATCTTTTCAATAGATCTTTACTAGGTTTCTTAAAAAAAACACAAGTATCAGATTAAATCATTTAAACCTAGCAGCATTTCTTTACCAAAGGCCCCAAACATTACATTTATGCATTCACTTATCTAAAAGCAAATTACATTTCACATTCCACAAAATAGCTTTATTTTTGTTCATAAAACATTTAATCAAACAACAAACCTTATATAAAATGAATTTACTGTCTTCTTAAACAGACAAGTAAAGCTGAAACATCTTTTGACGAAGACACTTTAATTTCACATGTGTGTGGAAAGGTGATAAACAGCAGTTAAACACAGCCTTGTGGATGTATAAGGCAGCAGCGGTGCAATAAAACACTTACATCATATAAAACAAAGCAAACCAGGTCCCATTTCTTTCACTTACCACTTACCCCATAGCCCTTTCCTGACATCTTAACCAATTCCTGACGCCTACGCCTGAGGCCTTGACACCGAGGATAGAAGGATGGGGCTGAAACCCTATGATTCCGGACACCCCTACAAATCCAAATGGTTTTGAAGTATCCTCAAATGAATTATTGGTAGTTTTTAAAATTGTAAACCTAGAGACAATCAAATAAAAATTTGACATCATACTGAAATTCATTGGGCAGCAATATTTGTGTGTACTGAATGATGCTATTAATGGCTCATTATTTATTGTGACTTAAATTACTTTTACTGACCTACAGTGGCCTTGGTTGTCTGATAGGAAATATGCCAAACCACTGTATATTTGGACATAGAGCGTGGAAACGAACATAAAGTGATGTTTTTGTCAATTTAAACTTTTTAAAACCAATAAAATTACCTGCATTTTTGGGTCTCTTTGCTCCCCCTAGCTACCATTTTACCACATTCGTTTGGAAGAGTAATCCAGACATTCCTTGGAATGGAGGGAGCTTTTGGAACTTTCACGCTTTACCTACCAGCAAGGCAGGATTAAGTGGTAGAAATAGGACCCAGCAACATGCTATTGGTGCTTTTAGCCCCAACTTAAAGGTTCTTAAAGAGAACCACATGAAAGAAAACCAAACAAGTTCCAAACATTGTCAACATTGTTAAGTTTTGGTACAGTCTCTCAGTCACCTATTTACAAACTCAGCATTTTAACATATTTCTTATGTAATAGTAACACGTTCAAAAATGGCACATTCCCAACTGGGCAGTACGGTCACGCAGTGGGTACCTCTCCTGCCTCTATATGTCGTCTTCCTCTGCCTGCATGGGTTACCCAAGCAAGCTAAAAAACTAATTTCTCTAAATCCCGCTTAGGAATATGACATTTAGGATACTTTCAGAGACCATTGTGTACTAAATTTAAGAATTGGTAAGAATTTTCTGCCAGCTCACTAAACTAATCAAAGTCTTGAAACAAAGGACCATTTGCACACAGTAATGCTTTAAGAAAGCATTAAAAATATTTAAGGAAATATCAATTTCTCAAGCCGTGACAAAAACCAGTCGAGCTGAATATGCCAGATCACCGAGGTAGATCAGGAGGTTGAGAGCGGTGAGAATTGCAACAGCAACCAGTTTGTCCCATGGACACAATCCCCGAGTGTTGCGGCAGTACTCCGGTCTGCTTGAGCTTCCAGAATAACGACTGTCGAACTTAAAAACAGGCCAGATGATGGTAGCGGTGAGGTACATCGCGACCGCTAACAGTGCATAGGCTGAGAGGAATCTAGAGAAGGAGAACGGCAGACACCCGGTGCATTCTCCAATACACAACACCACGATGGCTGCAGAAATCACGAAGCAGATACAATACACCGCCATGCACCATTTCAATGCAGAGTGACAGTTGTAAGAGATGGGATCACTGATAAAAACAAAAATCACACTTGCAACAAAGGTTTCGCAGACTTTCAGCAATCCAGGAACAGTGGCCATGTATCCAGCAACCTCACCAGGTCGCGCTCGTGATAGACTTACTTCCACAAAATATGCAATCGTAGCCAAACAGGAGAAAACCGATGCTGCGATACGATGATCCCGCACCTCACCGCGCCAGGTCTCACCTTTGATGAAGTAAAGGGGAAAAATAATGGAAGCAGTTAGGCAGAGTAGTGTAGCGTAGCAGGCAAACGTGACGGGAAAGTTGTTCCAGGAAACAGGAGAGCGCGACTGAAGTCCCATAAACTCCACCAATAAAACAATCAACGTTCCAGCGAAGCTGAAAGCCCAGCAGAAAATCACCCAGTCACCGATGCTCTCGCTAAGCATTCCTCCATGTGCTGCGACGCTAAACGCCACACAGGTGAAGAGCAACGCTGCTAAACGTGCCCACATGAGCTGAGTCGGTCTGAAGACCACCACAGGCATGATGCTGAGGGACAGGGGCTTCTTTTAGACCTCAATGGAAGGTTTTGGTCTGTGTCCTCCTGGAGACTCTGAAAATAAACTGAGAAAGAGACAAATGGAACGGCTGAATAAACAAGGCATGCCAGTGATGCAGAGACACATGTGCACTACAGGTTAGAATACTCAAACAGACTGATCTGAGATCAGAGATTTGACTCTTGAACAAGCAGATCACAGGCAAGAGTTTGAGTTTTACACATTCTACTGATGAGAAAACCTTAAGGAACTACAACAGTATTTAATAGGAGGTGTTAAAAGAAGGCATTTAATCTATATTACGAATTTGCGAGTCACTGCACAGAGGAATGGAAGAACTGTCTACGTGGAGGAAATGACGGATGAGTTTGAGCTGTTTTTGAGTTTTCTTCTTTCTCTCTAAACTAATAAATACATTTAGCATTATTTTTTTACCATTCAAGCTCTAAGATAAACTAAATATATGAGGCTACATATAAATTTAACATAAAAAGGTAGAGAGTTATCTAAAATAATTGCATTGATGGTTGTCCATGTCGCTAGATGACCACTAGAGGGAACTATCACGTTACTTTTAAAAAAGTTGTGAATGTCAAAATGACAATTTTATTATTTTTTTAATCGAACAACCCTAATGACATTAAAGTTTTAGAAGACTAAACACTGTGACAAAAAATAAAGCATTTATAACAGCAGTTAATAACACTGTTCTAACCATTACTGGCCAACATTTCTAAAAATGGTTTGCCATACGCTCTATGAAGTGCAAACCTGTTGACCAATCAGAGCAGTGAACACTGTCTACAAAAACAGGCCTTAACACTGTCGTTTTTAACTGCATTGTTTTTACTTTTTAAGTGCAGTGGAATTTTAGTTCTAAAACAGAAATCTCTGTTTGTGGAGCTCAGTGAAAGGAATAACAACGGCAAAATGTCCCCTCAATGATTTGGAAGGCTAACCATCACTTTAAGAGGCTCAATATTTGGTCAGATCCCTTCCCACCATTAGTTTACTGAAGTGAACAATGTATTGGAGTCATGCCTGGGTTATATAACGATCAAATACCTCTGCAAGTAGCAGAGAAGATAAGCTCTCTGTGCTTGAAAAACACTAAAGTGTCTATTAAACATTTGGAGACTGAATCAACGTTAATTCTTTGTAAGACATGAGATAATCGCTACTTTTTGGGGAAAAGGTGCACTTTTGTGTCTGGTAGATGAATTCAGAGAAAAGCTCAATCACTTTATTTATTTTTTAATACTACGAGCTAGGCAACCTCATCCAATTTAGTTCCATTGAAGACTTACGACGACTGCATTAGCAACTGTTAGCATTATAGCAGCTCATGGGCAAACGTTGAGTTGAGAGGAACAGAATTTTTTTCTGATCATATAAGCTCCAATCCACTACAAAGCTTTAATGGAGTAATAGAAAAAGTAATGTGAAGTGAGGTTTTCCAGCAGACCAAACTGTATTGTTTGTGATTAACACAAACCTTTATGGCAAACACACACATTTCCAGCACAGTTCCACTCTCTGTTTCGTAATCTGCCGCTGATTACTTCCGGGAGTTCTTTTGTATTCACCCTCATCTGCACTCTGGCCAATTAAAAATCAGTTTTCCAAGCTCTTTTATTGTTGTGTATGGCCAAAGAGTGGTGAGGATGTTCTCTCATGACGTATTTTGGTTTCTAGTATAAAACAGTGTGGTGTGACAGAGACCCAACACAGTAGAAAAATCAAATCCTTCAGATGGAGATTCTATGAGATCTAATAAAAAAAGAGTCTATGAGATCTGTTAAAAAAGAATCTATGAGATCTGATAAAAAAGAATCTATTAGATCTGCACATTACTGATGTAACCATAATTCAGCACTTTGTCATTTTAGCACTTGTTTTGCCTCTCAGGCTCAGCAAAAGGGGATGGCCTTGGATGAAAGTGACAATGCCTACCCTCTATAAGCTAGACAGACATTTCTTTGATAATCTTTGACATATGTGCTTGAAATAACATTGCAAATTAATATAATTGATAAATCTACAAACCTCTGCTTAATCACACATTAGTAAAACAATTGGTTTGTTTACTACAATCATTAGGTTTTACTTATCATTAACACAGATTATTTGTGTTTACAGTTGTTTTTTTCTCCAATTCCACACATTATACTTCAAATTATATTTTCCATTGTATTTGAAGCTGCATTCATTATAAACCCCTGCTCTGCATGAGTGTGACTGACCTACAGGCCACTTCCTTCACTTATCCACCCTTTTCGAAGTCAGAAACACAAAACTGGTTAAAGTGCAAGTGTTCACGCTTATATGTTGACTTTAGAACTGAATTTCAATCCATTGAGCGCCATTTCTTCACGTCTCCATCTCTCAAGCAGCAGATAACGGATGCGGTGAGGGTGTGGTTTCGGGGTTTGTGGCTGAGCTCTTACAAAACCGCTTTTAGCTTTTAGTCATGTTTCACGATTTTACATTCATGTTTGAAATGTTTTTGTCAGGAGTTTAAACCACGTAGTGGCCACAGTGCTAAACGAGATAGCTTTTCGCACGTTAATCAATCACAGATACAAAAACTTAAGTTTTTTGTAATTCAAGAAAAAAAAACATTTTAAGTATTTTTAACAAAGTGTTCCTCTTCAAGAAAGCAGAGTACTCTTTAAAATAAACCGAATTTCACAAAGTACGCCGCAATCAAAGCGCAGCAGAACAACACAAACAAAAATAACACAGAACAAACACGTGTAAATGACTTACTTAACCTTGTTTCTTTGCTTATATCCAAAGTTTTTCTCGAAAGTAACAGACCCGCTTGGTGACGCTGGCCAGATGTTCGCTTCCTTAACGGGACGCGTTTCGATCGTCCACGCCCATTTCCGTCCTCCCTTGCTCGGATCAGCCTGTTTCACCGTCTGCCACACTGTGATATAAAGAGGGGGTTTCTGAGCTAAAATTAGAGGAGTGGTGGATTTCTAGCATTCCGCTGAATGCCCCTGGTCTTTGATTGTGACGTTTAATACTGAAAAAAACTTGCCGCATATCTTTTAAGAATAAGTTAACGATTTTTTGTGCCTTGAGTTATAAGATAAATGTCTTTTTTTTTGTCTTGTTTTTTTTTTTTTACTTTTAACCAACGTTCACAAATATTGCCCTTTCTATAGCTTGGGCTCGGAGTAAAATGGGCGTGTTCTGGTGAGGAAGGGCGTAAAGAGGGCAGCATTGGGCGTGTAAGGGTCATTTTTTGTAACGACCATTTATATGGAGCGAATTTAGTGCAAATGCCGTAAATGCCAATATGGTTTTATGAATACTAAATAATTCACAACACATTCAAAAAGCTGTATTCATTTCAGAAAAATTATTACACACAAAGTCATATTTTCAACTACAAAACTTTTGTTTCATGTACAAATTAAAGTGTGTTATTTTACACATTTGTGAATTCAATCTGAAGTTCTGCAGCACAAGAATGCATCTAGCACATCGTATTCTCTGTCTTCTTTCTGCTTTTCTTCTTTCCTGTTTCCCCATGTGCTACAGAGAGCATCAAACAGCATCAATATTTCCTCTTAAATGAAGGGCATCCTGCTGAAAAGCCCTCCGAATACTCCAAGTGTTTCTGATTGCGTCGTACAGTATAAGAGGCTGGTGAGAATTGACCCAGTGCACACCCATGCCAGCCATACTCCCCTTTGAGATTATTGGCCACCTCACACTACCCAGTACAGTACCACATATTTTGTATACTTATATATACCATATATTGTAACTTAAAACAACCCGAAGACAACGTGACTCACAAAGCACATTAGGTTTAGGGTTATGGTTCAATACTACTGAGTCATTTGGGTTGGCGTAGTAGCATTGAAGCGACGGACAGTATGAATTAGGGGGTGCAGCTGGACTGAGCGCACATTGCTCGATCCTTGCCAGCCCCTTTTACTGAACGCCGCAATCAGACTCATCTCGAATATTTGTGCGACTCTCTATTTTAATCGGCGTGTAGAGGCCTTTATCCTACAGATACAAGCTTATATAAATGATTTTCCATCGACCAAGATAGAAGTTTCACAAGCTCATCAATGTCAACCTAAACACAGCACAGGTAAGCACTCTCTTCCTATCACATTGTTTATTTGTGTATGTGTGGACAGATATTGTCATGTACTTTATTTTAAAAATCAATGAAGCATGTGTTTATCTTTGAGATGACTGCCTATTGGCAATTGGCTGTTGGGTCCTGACATTCATCAGTCACAGAGGAACACGATTGGGTGTTGCAGATGTGAAAAGTGGGTGTGTGCTAGACGATTTACTTCCACAGAATCTGATTAACCACAAATGTGATCCACAAATGCGTAATATTACACAGATACACGCAATTTGTACACCGATAGTTTTTTTGTTATGAATTTTTGCAGGTACTATTTTGTAAAAAAAACTTAAATACAATTCACAAACCTAATTATATTTGTAAATATTTATGCACTGAATTCACTCCATACATTCACCATCCATTGCATTAGATCTGGAGTTGCCCATGACTCACTAATGCGTGATAAAGCAAAGGAAAGCTCTATATTTATGACGGTTTTATTTGAAAGGTTTATTAAAGAATTCCACGCGTTACATATGTATGTATTATATTACATATTACATATTTATATGTATTAAATATGCTTTTAACTTTAATCTTGGACGCCTAGTTTCAGCTCCCTGGTGGTCTAGTGGTTAGGATTCGGCGCTCTCACCGCCGCGGCCCGGGTTCGATTCCCGGTCAGGGAACACATTTTATTTTGTATTACGTTAAACATATAAAGCGATTCCATTTTCAAGTGAAGATATTTGATTGTGGTTGTAATCAAACTGACAGTTCAAGCTTAATATTTGTTAGCACTCTATGTCGTAGAACACATAATTATTACACATTGTAAACAATATAGGATTTGTACAAAAATTATATCTAAAATTATATTATTATTTCTATATTATAATAATGTAATTATTTATAATAATATTGTTTAAACATAATTATTAATTCATTCATTTTCCAACCCACTCATTCCCTTTCGGGGTCATGGGGGTCTGTCTGCTGGTGTCCATCTCCAGTGCACATTGGGGGAGAGGCACCCTGGACAGGTTGCCAGTCCATTACAGCACCATTACAACATTCACTCACACCTAAGGGGAATTTAGATTATTTGATTAACCTGCTGCAGTTTTTGGGATTGAGGAGGATAGCAGAGTACCTGGAGGAAACCCACGCAAGCCAGGGGAGAACATTCAAACTCCTTCTAGGAAGGCTACCGGCGAGCCTCAAACCACAAACCACAGGACAAGTACCCACTGCACCACCGTGCCACCCTTATACATAATTATATTATTTATAAACAATAATTATTTAAATCAATATAATCAACATTTTACACCAGTCAATCTGATCGACATACTCAAACGGAAGATTGCTTTTTACAACAAAAATCAGGTTAAAAATCTGATTTGAACTTCAGCAGTCATGTCAGAGCAAAAACTCCCCTTTATTATCATCTCAGAAACAGTGCAGGGATTAGATGCTTTGTTTCCAGTCAGGATCTAGAAAAACTAGTAGCAGGCTGGAATATTAAGTCTCCTCACTGGTCTCCTCACTGGTCTCCCCAAAAAGACCATTAGACAGCTTCTGCTTGTTCAGAATGGGGCTGCACTGTTCTTAGATCACTGTAATGAAATCAGTTATAATTTTTACGAGTTTGCGGCAAAGACGGACAGTCTGCTTTCAGTTACTATGATGCCCACAGCTGAAACCAGTTTCCGGAAGAGAGTATAGTGATCTATTTTATTCCTCTCTAAAGGACTTTAAATTACCATGTTAATAAAACAGTCATATAGTTGGAAGCTTTCTTGTAAAATGTAAGGATTTAATTACTAAAAAAAAATCTTATAACTAAAGTAAAGGATAAACAATGTTACAAATTACTAACACCACAAAAATAATGACTATATACACTAGGCTATTGAGAACAAATTTCTAAATAAAAAAAATTCTAAACTGAGTCACATTTGGGGAGCTGTCTCTTTAAATGTCGGACGCACGTATCACCCATTGCGCATGCGCCAATCTGTTTGCCCACAGTCTATGGGCCAAACATAAACCCGATGATGGTGTTGTTGAGGAATGGCGACCGTACGGACACTGGGACACTCACAATACCATTTAAACCGTGCATATTTCGAATGTTTGGGATAAATTGAGAGTTTATACACTTCAAACGGAGCATACGGACGCAGACGCTGCTTTTACCCGGGATCCGAGGAGCTACGGAGTCGTTTACGGATCAAATGAACCGAGTGTGAGCACGTCGCCAAAATAAAGGAAATAAGTTCATCAAAATTACGATGTAAACGGGAAAGAATCTCATGGGAAATTACGTGCTTGGTGAATTAATTGTATTAGAAAAGATTCCTAAAGGCGTGAAGGTGAACTGCTGCGGCCTGTAAAACAAAACACTGTATTTTACTTATTCTGATGAATGCACCTTATTTTATTGTTTATCCCCGTGCACTGAGCTAAAGCTGCTTTATATACCGACAGCTGTGAAATCTATCAACGCTGTGGTGAAAGCTGCTCATCTATGAGTTTTAACGCGTTTAATGCACTTTATACGAATAATTGTGGGTTAATGCATGCTGCTCTCCAGATTTGGGCTTTATAAACTCCTTTTGCACTGCTCCTATGACCTAATGACTAGAAAGCACTGCAATGGATGCCACATAACATGCAAACAAAGCATTGAGTTGTCTGTTTGTTGAATTTTAGTCAGTTTTTTTAAGGTAAACAGATGACTCAAAGCTTGTGAATCTTTCATGTGGTGTATTGATTTTTCCCATGAAACATCCTCACTGACACAATCACACCTAAAGTGCTGGAGTGCTGCACAGAGGATTATGAAGATATTGAGAAGTGTTTCCATCAAACCGAATGATGATATTGATGAGGAACATTAAGTTCTCCCTTAAAAAACTGGTGAGACTCCTGGTGTGGTAAAAGGCCATTCTCAAATGGGACAAAACTAACCTAAAGTGAAGAAATGACCTCAACCTGACAATAAACGCCTCTCAGATAAAGGGACAAGCCTCTGGGTCTGCAGCCATGAGTCTTCGACATCCCTCCTCCACACTGGACAGGTGAGTTTCAGTTTAATTGTCCCTTAGAGCTGATAAGATCCTTATCTTGATGCCAGTGATTCAAATTAAAACCACATTTGATGAAAAGATCTGGGTTTAGAATATTTTCTTTTGTGTCTTGGCATGCTCTAATCTTTTTATTTCTGTAAACAGGTTAAATACAAAAGGGATTTCATGCATTTTAAAATGTATTTATAAATATATTCCATTTTAGTGGTCAATCTGCATCTTTTTCACTTGTCACCCTAAGTGACATAAACCAACTCCTTTTCTGAAGCAGAGATCTAAAGCTCTTGATTTGGTTGCTAGGGTAATCACTCTAGTTATGCAACATATTAGGTTCTAATTCAAGTCCTTTGATGACTTTAGTTCATCGTGGGTACAAATCCCCCTCTCCTTGAAAACTCGTAACACCCCATTCCTGATAACCCTGCATGATTTGAGGCCAGGTTCTTAGGTCTACAATAAGGCAGAGGGAACTACAGTCATTGCCCACTTTGTTGAGTGCATCTGCACCTGTCCATCTGCTCGTCCAACACGAATTTAATCAGCCAATCACACGGCAGCAACTCCATGCATTTGGCAGAACGGGAGATTCACCTTATGTAGCTGAAACATCTGTAGCAACTAAGTGTTGCTGTCAATATGAAATATACTCTGAGCAATATTTCCAGCACCTTGTTCAATCTATGCCATAAAGGATAAAGGCTTTTCTGGGTCCAACCTGGTACAAGAAAGGAGTGCCTAATAAAGTGGCCGGTGAGTGTAGATATGCCATGGAATATATATGTGAACCTTGGAGTAATAGAACAGAATCAGGATAAGTTCTTTAAAATGAAAATTTATGTAAAGCTACACCCTCTCCATGTACAGGAATCTAAACAATTTCCACATTCTTGAATTGAAACACTACTAAAATTGAAACTTTAAAATCAACTTCAGAGAGTTTCTCTCTCACTTTCAGCCTCATCATATGCTCTGAGTAAACACACAGGTTTCCATTCATCCTGGTGCTCTAGTTTCCTGGTTGCTATTTTTATATGTGTGGTTTGGTTTCTGTTGGTGTTTTATGAGTTTTCATGATGATTGATTGGCTGTGTGTAGTCAGTGGTCCAGTGGTGATGTTTGTTTGGTGGCCAGACAGTGGATGTTTAGCACATGGCTAGCTACTCCCACACAACTTCCAAAGCAGACATTTCAGGTTCATTGAGCACAGAGTGACACCACTGTGCTGCCCCATCAATGTTTTCTGTCTCTTGTCTTTCAATGTTTTTCTATTTCAATCTTTTCATGTTGTCTTGTTTTTCCTGTGCGTCCACTTCCTGTTTGTGTCATGTGACTTCAGGGCAACCAATAAGAAACAAACACACCTGCCCAGGTATGATGAGCCATACCCAGTAGAAGCGTTAACTCCAGATGTGTTGTGTTGTTGTAGGAATGCGCAAATGGGACGAGAAAGTAAAAAAAAAATTTGATTGAGATTCTCCTAAAATTTGGGGGGGGGGTTGTTTACGTGAGAAAATTTGTGTCACAAGTTAAACAAAAATAAAAAAAATCAATCAGACCTTGAATTGAAATAGTTTCTTTGTCTTCAGTTTACATTAAGTATTTACATTTACATGTCCAAAAAGCTTTGTTCATTTAATTGCGGTTAGTCACGATTAACTACTAAAAGTTTCTGTAGCACATTTAGAGTGTAGCGCTTTGGTTCCATGTTTTATGAAAGCAAAAAGTTCTCAAAATTGTTCATTAGTTGCAATGTTTACGTATATATTTAACTTCATAAACACGATTCAAGTGAATTTAGGCTTTTTCTTGCAATTTCTGTCCTGTAATGCTTCCTTCTCTCTTCCATGCCTTCTTTAAGTCCCTTTGCTGCATGGTGAGTTGTATCAAGAGTTTTGTATCAAGGTGCATCAGGAATTTGCTTTTTAATAATAATAGTTATTAAAGTGTAATGGAAGTAATATAAATAAAAAACATTTTCACATTATTGTACAATGCATTAAAGTCTTCTCATTGTTTCATGTCGGAGATTGTTTTAATAAAAGCGAGCGGTTGCATTAGTGTTCATTATCCAGTGCAGTCCTTCAATAGTATTCAGCTGCATTAAAATAAATTTAATTTGTAATGATATCAACTAAATACAGTAGAGATCTGGTGGTTGCAGAAATGAATCAGTTTGTTTGTGAATGAGCAAAATCATCTCTGAATTTGTTTTCTTCTGTCCTTCTCATTTTATCCTGTTCTATGCTTGCGATCTATGCCTCTCTCATTCTCTCCATATTTGACCCTGAAATAATCTCTCTACAAGTGAAGCAGATCGTTGCATTTAATGTTCTCTCATTTGTCTTAGGTTGAGCAGCCTGACTTTAGGAGAGTCTGAGCGCAGGGTTTCTCCAGGCCAGCAGAGGGAGACACTGTCTGATCCTGCTGCGGACGGCACAGGTGAAACACACTGCTTCACACACATTCCTCCTTTTAAAGTGAGAACGACTATTACATGTTTCTGTATTCCTCCAGGTCCGGGGTTAGTTCAGAGATGTGTGGTGGTGCAGAGAGACAATCTGGGCTTCGGCTTCACTGTCTGCGGAGAGAGAATCAAGCTTGTGCAGAACGTCCGGCCAGGTAAATGCAGATCATGTGACCCGTGCTATGGGCCAGGTAACTACCTCTGGAGATTCTCTGAAAGGCTTCTCAGTTTAGGTCATGTGACCTGTTTTTCATTCCTGTAGAATCTGAAATGTTTTGCAGATTTTGAATCCCTGGCTAAATCTGCAATAGTTACTTCCATCATGTAAATAGCAACATTCGGACATGAGTACGGATGAGTACATGAGTTTCTCAGGCTTTTCTCAGATGTTTGAAAATCTCTGTAGCTGAATACTGCAAAAGTCATTTAGGAAAAAAGTGCCTGCTAAACGCATTAATGTTAATGTATTTTTCTGACTACACAGAGCACCAGATTATAATGCACACTAAGCGTTTCCATTTAAACACATAAATATAATCAGCGCCTGGTCTCCAAGGGGAACGCTCATGTGGAATGAACAGCGTTTTTGCTGTGGTAATCTAAATTATGGAGTTGATTGTTGTGTCTTATGTTTTATCACCCGTTGAGGGTCGTGTTGCCTCCACAGCCATCCCTATGTGTTGATTAGTGTCTGGATGATTAAACATTAATGCCACTCAGTAGATAATCAGCTCTGATCGTTTAATCCAGATTTTATTTCCTCTTGCAGGAGGAGCAGCTGTGAAGGCTGGAGTTCAGGAAGGAGATCGGATCATTAAGGTTTCTCTTTATTTGAAGGTTTTACATTATAATTCTCTCTTATGTCTAATAACTTGTGTTTATGTGTGATGTCCAGGTCAATGGCTCGCTGGTTTCCTCCATGTCTCACCAGGAAGTGGTCAAGATGATCAAATGTGAGTCGTAGTTTTGTGTTCTATGGATTGATTCAGTGAGTATACATACATGCATGAATGGGAGAACTAATGCTGATTCATCAGTAAATAATCCAGCTCTATCTAACCGCTTTTGTTTATAACAAGTTTGACTACTATAAAATTCAGTACAACCAGGTCTTTCACTTTCACTAAATAAACTTTTTATTTGGAAAATTTGGATTTGATAGAAAAAAAGTACATAACCCAAGTGCCAAGCATCTGCATGGTTTTGCCGGACCACATAAACAAAAAATAATATTTTAATTAAGCTACAGCCAGAGGTTAAGTTCAAAACACCAGGCTTCAGTTTGTGATGTGTATTTTCAAAAATTGAAACCGTTTAGAGAACTTTGATTGGCTACAATATCTTCTTAGTACCATACTGCCCTCTATGATTGCCACAACACATGCTCACACTACAACTAATCTACGTTAGGCTCATCTTTCTGTGAATCTGCTTTGAAGCATAAAAATGGTTTGTATATAAAACCTGTTGACTTAACTTGACCATGGGACTGGTTCCTTATTAAAGCACTTCATGGGTGTTTTACAAATAAAACGGTTCTTTTTTTTAAAACCATGCGAACCTTTGGATGATCTGTATTTTTAAGATTTTTTTTTCATTCTTCAGTAACAAGTTTCTGTTCTTTCATATTTTGGCAGCCGGAACATATGTAGCATTAACTCTCCAGGGCCCACCCCCTTCAGCATCATCGGTTCCCCTTCAGCCCCTCCCCTCTGACCTCTCAACTAATCACAGAATGTCACTGGGAGAAGCCCCACCCCTCCCGCAGACTCCACCCATTGGAAGCCTCAACAACTCTCAGAGAATCACTGGCCCCAGACCCCTACAGGTCAGTACTTTTGCAGTACTTATAGAAAAATCTATAAAATGCATGTATTATTATTATTATTAATAATATTATTATCAAGGATAAAGATGTGCAGGGCAAACAAAATGTATCATTTAAAGTCAACGGAAACTTTGGTGGACATTTAATTCACTAAAAGAGTTTTCACAATTTAGTAATTTTTCAGGATTAATTTGTTTTTCTCTTAAATTTAGGACCCAGAGGTGCAGAAACATGCATCAGAAATCCTCAGGAAGATGCTACAGCAGGAGGAGAATGAACTCCAGGTGCCTTTCATGTTTACAGTTATTCCTGCTGATATTTCTTTATGTTCCAAGAGGGAATTTGGATTATTTAATACATAAATTAAATTCAGGCAAACTACTTTCTCTCACTCTTGAACCAGATAAAAGGTATTTGGAAGAATACTAATACTGCTACTAATATTACAAGATCAGACACAGTAGACAGAAAATGTAAAAAAATAAAGATGTAGTGTATTATGTTTTTATTTATGTATTTATTTATTTACTCACTGTGTCTGTGAGCTTTTTGCAAAATAGTAGAAATGTCCAGCAGCCACAGCGGGGTTAGGTCTGCAGTAATTATTTTTCACTTTGGGTCGAGAACAAGTAGAACATAATCCATCTCCAATTTTATGCTTTATTTCTTGTGATATTTATATTTATTAAAATGAAATGTTGTTTCACACTAACATTTTAAGTTGGCATTGTAACTATTCAGAATCTTCTGGAGGAGCAGTCTCGAAACACTTCAACCTCACTGGAGGAGCGGATTGAAAGCGCCAAACGAAGAGCCAATCAACTTCGTGTCAAGATCCAGCAGGACCTGGTGAGATCTGCTTAATTAATTGTTGTAAACCCTTCTGGAATGCACTGAATAAACTTGAATTTTAATTTCGTACATTATCCCATTGATGCATGTTTTCTTCACTTACAGAACTTAATGGTCCTTGTTAAAATGCATTATAATTAAATAGCCATTGAAGTGTTTTGCTGAAGATCACAAGTACAATGGAGTTTAAAGTGATTCCCAAAAACGGTCACATATATAAAATTAAACTCTAATGAGAAATCAACGTTTGTTATTGTGATGAACCTCACTATATGTCAGAATGAATAACATAATTCAGTAAAATGATAAATGAATAATAAAGAGCACTCTGTAGACTAACAGGTCTATAATCCTCTCCCACTTCTCTGTGTCTCTTCTACTCGACAGGACGGCACTCGATCAGAAGCGGTTACTCACTATCTTTCAGCTGGAGAAGGTTAGGTTTTTTAGAATATATTTCTATGTTGAATTAAGGATTCACGACCAGGTGAACTCTGCGGCAGAAACCAAGATCTGAAAATGTTATTCAAATACCAATGATGCTTGTTATTAGAAATGTTGCAAGAAGTTTGATTAAAAGGAACACTGAATTTCAAGGTTGAGGGATGCAATATATCAGGAAATGCCAATCCTTTCAGAATTCAGTTGACGATCAATGTTCTGAGCTGATATGGTGTGCTTCAAACACAGTGTGTGCATCGAAGCTGCGTACACCAGCTCATTTCCTGTTCAGCAGGCGATGACCAGGTTTATGAAAGGTGTTTGTCCAGCTTCAGATGTATATATGTTTTGCTGTTTTGGTGACAACGGGTGAAAGGATAGTTAGAGCTTTAAATTTGAGGCTATAAATGACCCTGACTCCATCCTTTCGGCGAACGACTCCAACCAGGTGTAAAACTAGAGTTTTAATGCATGTTATGGCTCTTAATAGGAATGGGCGATTATTACCCTTCATCAGGAGCAGAATCTGTTTTAGATTACATTTAGATTACAATTATACACATTCAAATTATTAGATTGCTAGGTGGTCAAACTGTTGTTAAGATGCAGCTTCAGATTTAACTCTGCGCAATCCCATCAAAATCATCACAGTAATCAACAAAAGCTTTATTGATGCTAGGTGAGAGGATGTTCTTTAGAAAAAGTAGGATTTGAGATAACTCAAAGTGGTAGACAGGAAGTTCGGTTAATTATGGTTTAGTTGATAGATAAATTCTCTGCTTCACCTGTGGAAAATATAAAAAACTTATTTTTGACCATTGGCTAAAACTAGCAAAAGCTTTTATCATTTTATTATTGTCTTGATATCTCTTGGCCACAAGGTGGTATACCTTTAAAAAGTTTGAGTCCTGTTTGAGTTATTTCTTTGATAATGGACAACTCGTGCTATTTTTTCCTTCAGGTCGGTTATCGATTGACTCCAGTGAAGGAGATGTGGAGGTTAGATTTCACTCTTTCATGGGTTTTTATTTGGTATCTTCAGGACTAAACATGCATCTCCTCATGTTTGTGTTTGTCAGGTTTGTGAAAGCCCAGTATCCTCTCCTTCCAGTTTCCTCAGGAACACACTCCTCCAGGCTTCTGCTACACCCTCGTCTGAGCTTACGGTGAGACAACGACTGAATCCCAGTAAAAAAAGATTAATAAATATAGCTGCAAGCAGCATCTTGTCAGATACTTCATTTGTTCTCATGGAGATGTGCATCAGTGTTGTGGGCGGAGCTTTTAAATGAGGAACAAATACTCAACCGCATCTTTGGCTGTTTTAAAGGTCTCACTGACAAAAATAACATTGTGTGCCACATCAATAAAAATTAAACATGTTCAGTTAGTTTAGACATTCATTATCTCTTGTGATTCCGTTTGGTTTGGTGTTTTGTGGTACGTTCTGTGATTCTGTAAATCAAGTTACATTTAATTTTACTAGTGACTGCAATTTCACTTGAACACATTCGTGTTTCTTGTTGTTGTTTTTTTCATTGCAAATATACAAACATAGTTTGAAGGCTTTCCTGTTCTTCTTTTGTGCTGTAGAAGTGTAATTTTATTGCTTCAGCTCCTTGTCGTTGTTTTTAAACATAAATTAGCTTCAATCTGAAAGGTTTCATTTCCCCCTTTCCCATGATGCTTTGTTATGCTCCCCGTCTTCTGGGGATTTTCAGCTTGCTGACGAGTTATGTTGATGAAGCTTAGAACTGTCGGTTAAGCTTTTATTTTTGCAAAAGCAGTTATATTGTTATATCAGTTTAGTTTTGGCCAGTGGTTTGAAGGGTGTCTACTCCAGCAGTTTATGTTTCATTGTTTTGTGTCTCAACAGGGAAAAACACAGATCATCGGACCAGAAGAAGAAGAGGAGGATGATGGGTATTCACTAAATGAGGTTAGATTTTAAGCGTTTCATTTTTTAAATTTCATTTAATTGTTTTAATTAAAATTTTTACTATGAACATATTTTTTTTTGTTAATATACCCCTCCCCCGAAGAAAATATAACTAATGGGGTATCAATATAATAATAATAATAATAATAACAATAAATATATAGATGGACTGGAATATAGAAGGAACTGGGGCTGTGAGAAAGTGGTGACCTGAATTCAAAGACTTTGATGTTCCCAGTAAACTAGGGGTCTCTATTTTAAGGGTTAATCAAAGCTAAATGACATGATGTACTGAATGAAGCATGTAAGTAGAAATCTTAGAATTAATTATACAAGTATTTTGTGTTTCAATTAATGATCTTTGGGAATCACACTGACGTCTGTTTTTCTGACTCGTTTTCTGTAGCTGGACGGTCCATTTCAGGACCTGGAGTTGCTGAAGACTCGTCCGGCTCACATGAGCGTCTTCATGAGATACATCTTCAGCCAACTTCTGGACCCCAATCCTCTGGTTAGTGGGTTCTCTTGGGCACCTAAAACAAATATCAATTACATTTTGGTCAAATATCCCTGTAATATAATGCAAATTTGAATATTTTCAGGATTTCTTGTAAATACTCAATCAAATAGCTAATAAATCGCTAAAAACACAAATCACTAATAAAAAAATAAGTCACTAAACCCCCCAGAATTTCCTTAGAAATCTATCGCTTCTGTCTAAAATTGAATAAAACAAGGTAATTTCTTAAATGCAGCACAATGTTAATATTATTCTGTAAGGTAATGCTTCATTCCAATCTTTATTGATTTATCTCTAAAGATCAAGTTCTCAGTGTTTGTTTTTGCATCTGTGCAGTTGTTTTACCTCTCAGTTGAAGCGTATCTCGGCTCCAGTCCCAAAGATGCTCGCTCTCTCGCCCCTCAGATCCTTTGTCACTTCCTGGACCACGATGCGGTAAGCATTTCTGATCTGGAGTCTTTTGAATCTACTTTACCAACTTCATTCGAGGTTGTGACTGTCTGTTTCTGATTCCTTTCAGCCTCTGAAGATCAAAGTTCGAGAGGAGATTCTGACAGATATCGGTTAGATTTAAAATATTTAATCTGGTTATCAATATTGAGCTTTTATGTTGGAACTATATAGGGTTCTCTAAATCGATCTAATGTTTCTCCGTTCTTGCAGAAACTCGTCTCCAGGCTCAGGAGGATGTTCGGGGGCCTCTCTCAGAGCTCCAGCAGCAGGTTCTTCCAGATATCCAGGATCAGCTCCAGGACTACAGGTCTCTAAGCAGTCTCTTCCCTAATAGTCACACATTTTAAACAGTCTGTGGTTTAACCTGCTCTGCTAAACATGATTCATGAGAAACTGTACAATAATTCCTTTTGGAAGACTGTAGCTGTTGAGTGATGATGTCATGTATCAGTGATCAATCAGACCATCACATGCTGTTTCCCTCAGGAACAAGCAGATGATGGGCCTGGCGTCTCTGTTTGGAGAGAGCGACTTGCAGCTGCTAGACGGAGACCCGCTGAAAGAGAGACAGGTGCTGGACAGACAGCTGTTGGCCCTTTGGGAAATACTGTGAGTGATGTCACACACATACTGTATAACTGAACACTTGACTCTAATTGGTTGAAGATTACTGTGACTTTGAGTGCTTGATTTTGATTGGCTGACCATCACCCTTAATGTTTAATGCTTGATTATGATTGGCTTAAAAACCTTGACATGAAAACATAGCTAATAGCGTTTGATTGTTGCGTTTTGCGTGTAAGAAAATATGTTTTGTCAAAGTTTATAACTAAAAGAAATGACGTGTGTTATCTCATGTTTTCAGGATAACTTAGATTTTAACTCTGATTTAAAAAAAAATGACATTAGTGCAGCCGTGACTAGCCTCTTGATGCCGTTAAAGGACTAGCAAAGGGCTTTCGATGTGATATGACCATTCCCTTGAGTTGGCGAATCCATCAAGCTCCTTGTGAAGGGCACTGATGAACTAATCTTGTTATTTTCTTCTAACTGAATTAAATGAAGAAATGTGTGATTTCTTTCTGTTCACTTGTTCAGATGTAATCTATTGCAAATGTGTGTTTCAGCTCTAGATAATTAATTTCTGGGGCAAAGTAGGGCTCTTGAAGGAATTTCTGTCAGAAAAAGAAAAAAATACATACTATAATTATCTGAAGCAGTGTGTTTCTATGGCGCAGGTCAGATGATCTGGAAATATAACAATAAAAGTTACAAAGGTAAAGCAGCTGGTGTGACCCGGAGGTCACATGACTGACAAGAGTTTCTCAGAGACCGTGTTTAGCTCAGGTGTTTATGAATATTCAGTTTCTTTTAATATGCATTTCACTTGTTGTTCTTTGTAAATCACTCGAGCCAGAGAAGCTATCAGTCAGGTGTTTGTTGTTTTCATAGCTCAGTCTTGCTGTTGGAAAATGCACTGGATTTAATGTGTTTTCTTTTCCTCACAGCTCCAAGCATGAAGAGGACAGAAGGTAAGAGCCTTCATCTCATGCCCGATTATATTTCTGTTTAATTCATGTGGTTTATTCTTTATTTACTATTAGTGGTCCCTAGCAAACACAAAATACTAACATAAATTGGTGAATAAAAATGAATGGTTCTGTTTTCTTGGTTTATAACTGACTTTGCGGCAAACACTGAGCTCCAGCAGACTGTCCTATCTTCTCCTGAGACAATAAGCAGTGAATGGAATTTGTTCAGCTGTTCTCCAGATTTGATTCTAGCACTTTTAGCATTAGCTTAGCATAGATTATTGAATTCTATCAAACCGTTAGCATTGCCGAAACAAGTTTCAAATTTGTTTTTATGTTTCTTCCATAGCTTTCCTATTTAAAAACAACTCTTATTTGAGTTGCATCAGAACTCAAAAGTTTATGTTTTGCTCGTTATTGGATGGAGTTGCTAACAATATCAGTTTCATTTTCTGGTGGTAGTACAGCAAATATTATATTTATATGGAATTATTTGATCATTTTGATCTCGTCTGAGAGAATTCAATGATCTATGCTAAGCTAACACTTTTAGTGCAAGCAACAGATTTGGAGAAAGACTGAATATTTTCCAAAATCATTGGTAACTAAGCAGCTATGGCAGATCTGACACCCTGGTGTTGTGTTCTGTTGTGCATGAATAACTTTGACTGAGTGCATAAATTGATTCAATTTAAAAGATAAACTTTATTTGGTTTTATTACATTTAATAATATTTTACAGCACAAACAACACTTGTCTGGCTCTGACAATTTACTGTTTTATAGCTTTTCGGACAACTAAATGATTAATAAATTTCACTTATATCTAAGGATTGTAGTCTGTGCAACATAAATGAGTTAAAGTATGATAAAGGCCGTTGTGATCAGTCTCTCTCTGTGTGCTAGTTCTCGACTAGCTTCGGCGGTTCACCTCTATCTCAGACATTCTGGAGTCAAGCTCCGAGACTCAAAGCTCTTTCCAGGATTGATGTCAGAGAAAGAGAAGTGGCTTCAGTTCTTCCCTAAAACCAAGAAGGTAAACCTCTCCTGTAGAAAAACTTTGGAGTATTATTTCAGTGCTGATCTAACGTTATTAAATGTAATCTAACTAAATTAAATAACTGGTTATCCATCATATTGTCTTTTTAAGTACGTACGTGTTTTTAAGTACGTACTTAATTTAGTATTTTGAGATCAAATATGATTGAGCACGTTTACATTATAATCTGGAACTGAACTTGTGCTGAACCTGTAATTTTTTGTTTCATATTTTAGCATAATAATGCTAAATGTTTTTTAATGAGCTTTTCTGATTATTAACTCACACTTTGTTGCACATTGCATATATCTTTTTTTTCTTGTGGTCACCAAGTTTGTTTGAATGAAAGCATCTGTTAAATGCTTAAATTTAAAATGTTTATGAAAAGCATTGTATAGTGTTTCAGTTTCATTGTCCAGCCTTTGTTTGTGTTCACTTGTGTTCAGCTGAGCAGTGGGAAGAGAGAGAAGGACGGAGACGATCGGAAGCGGAACCCCATCTTGAAGTACATCGGCAAACCCCGAAGTTCAACGCAGTCCAGTAAACACATGCTAACATATGTTTTACAAACAAATACACACTAACAAAAAAACACATGCTATCACAGATAAATGATTGCTGCACTCCTGATATTAGTATTTGCTGGAGTAATATAATGTTGCTGGAGAAACATTTCATATTATGATATTGTTTCTTTTAGTTATTCTTCCCCTCTCGTTGTTTTCCACTGCATTAGTTTGATCGAGTGTACTTCATATTGATTCTTATTTTTAATTTAATCATTTTGTTCTTTTTCTTGTTCATGCTGGTGTTTTCTTCAGCCTTCCATGTTCCCTTGTCACCCACTGAAGGTATACATCTGTTTCATATTTTTCCCGTTTTATTTTATTAGTCTTATTTTTTTTTTTTATTTTGTGACTGGGGGAATCTGTACACCCTGTCTAATAGATTTACATTTTCACGTTTGAAATGAACTAATGAGGCCTTAATATTAATAAATTGAAATGAGGCCTTAATATTAATTATTATTCATTCATTTATTCATTCATTTCCCAACCCACTTATTCCCTTTTCCCCAAAAAACATCAATCAGTAAATTAAATAAATATTATTCTGTTGCAATAAGTAGAGTATTAAAATAATATTAGATGAAAATAGACTAAAATGAACCAAAATATAGAGGAAATTATTAATTAATGCATTTTAGAACTTGATTGGCTGTTAAAAGATCAGGTTTTTGTTTTTTAACTCTAAAATGAATTTGGCAAATCACAGCCTCTGATGGAAGCTCACAGAATGATGTTTGATGAACTCTCTGCTGTTTCTGATTGATGCGCAGTTCGATCAGGCAGCGTTCGGAACATCGTCCAGCAGTTTGAGAATAACTCTGACTCTCTGGAGGAAGTGGATCCGGACGAACAGAGACTGTCCAACAGCAGCTTCGGATATGAAAGCATGGACAGGTCTGCACTGCTGTTTGTTTGCATTCAAAGCTGCTAATATTGAGGTTTTAATTGTGAAATAAACCATATTCTACAAAAATGAAACATTCACTGTTATTATTAAAAATACGGTATTGTAAATTATGTTAATGTTCTGTGTTCTCTTAGTCCGGGTGTCTGTGTTCGTCTGGGACGCAGTGAGTCTCTAAAGGCGCAGGGCGAGGGTCGTCGTCGAGGGGGCGGAGTCAGTTTGGGGGCAGAGTCAGTGCCTCGCTCCCGCAGCGATGTCGACATGGAGGATTGTGATGAGGGTGTGGGGCTTAGGCTGTTACATCACAGTGCTTCGTCATCTGCCTCCAGCAGCTCCGCCAGGTAAAATTACAAATGAAAGAAGCTCCTTTAAGATTTTGTTGTGTTCTTAATGCTTCATGTGACTTGCTTTCAGGTCATTGGAGAACCCCACGCCGCCGTACACGCCTCGCTCTCATCGCAGGTACCACTTCTCATCATACTTGCACTCAATAATCCATCCTTTTCTCCTGGAGTTTCATCTCAGCATCTCTCCATGTTCTCCAGGCTGCTGGATCCTCCCGTGGCCCTGCTGGTGGATGCTCCGTCTCTTGAGGAGGATCCTCCAGACTCTCTTGATCCTCTGAACTGGCAGGAAACAACAGATCCCCAGACACTGAGCAGTCTCACAGCTCGAGAGATCGACAGACAGGCTGTCATCTATGGTATAGCCATGATATTAGCAGGTTGAAGCCGTATGCTATGAGATTTCTTGAAATCTGTTCATAATCAGATCTAGATACTGGTATCTTCCACATTTTAATTTGATAAAGTACAAGTTAAATTAAATTTTGAACAAATCTAATTGTTGCTAGCAAACAAACTCATGTTAACATATAGTAATAAACCAATGCAATGCATAGTCACATAACAAACAAACCTATGCCTGCTATGCAAACAAGCAAATGCATGCTGCTATTATTCATGTCACATTTAATGCTAACATCACATATACTAAGCCACTTATGCTAACACAGGCTTACAAACACATGCTAATAGTGCTAATAATGAATAAGTCTATTTAAACTAAATATCAGGTGGTATTGTGGTTCACCCGTGATGTTTTATAGGTAAAACTGAATCTGTACTTCATGTTTTAGAGCTGTTGACAACAGAAGTCTCTCACCTGCGGACGCTGAGGGTCCTTGATCAGGTTTTCTATCAGAAGATGCAGAGTCTCCTTAGTCCTGAGGAGCTGTCAATCATCTTTCTCAACCTGCGGCAGGTGTACCAGCTTCACGGTCAGCACACAACACTTGCCTCTCATTGAGATGGTTCTAGAGAAAGCATGCTTCTAGATCAGGACTGGGCAGTCATTTGTGGATGTCATCAACTATAGCTCTGTGCTACTATGGTTATTAGTGCAGTGTAATGATATACAACATTATCAAACTGATTAGTAACAATAGAATAAATATATATTTTGAGTGAATGACATTTTCACATGTTCTTTGGTAGCACTGAAGTTACAACATGCATATAACATGGATTCAGGAGAGAAGCATAGCATTGATAAATCCACAGATAAACTCAATAATGTTCTCTGATTGGTCTAAAATGGAAGGAGCAGCTTTTATTTTCTTTTTTCAGATTGTTGATTTTTTTTTCTTCCCTATGATCCGTGAGTTAAATGCATGGCTTAAAGCTCTCATTAAACTCACGTAAACGTTTGTGTGTCTGTCTCAGCGAGCTTGTGCGAGTCGATGAAGCATCGCCGAGAATCCGGCATAGTTCACAGCATCGGAGATGTAATGCTGGCCAGAGTAAGTCCTCCTCACTCTTGAGTTTCACTTTCAAAGCACAGCAGAAATGACCTCTTTCTATGATTATTTATATATCTCTGATAGTAATTAATGGAAATAAGAGCAGGGTGTCTGTGTGGATATCTTTCTCAGTTCGAGGGGGAGGCAGGCGAGGAGTTTGAGGAGCAGGTCTCTCATCTCTGCAGTCACCAGAGCCAGGCGCTGGAGCTCATCAAGAGCAAGCAACGCAAAGATCCCCGCTTCGCTCACCTCATACAGGTGTCCTCTCCTTCAGTGTGTGTTGTGTTCTGCTCTCTGCTCTGTTAACTCACATGCTTCCGCTGTGCTGTGTTTGTGTCAGGAGTGCGAGGCCAGTCCTCACTGCCGGAGGCTGCAGCTGAAGGACCTCCTGGTGTCTGAAATGCAGAGACTGACCAAATACCCTTTGCTGCTGGACAACATCATCAAACACACCCACAGTTAGTCTTCCACACGCCTCGTTCTTCAGTGGTTTGGTCACAGATGGCCCTTAGTAACCATTGCAATCTCTTGACAATTTTTCAACCCTTTCAGTGGCAGAAAACATCATGATGTAGACTTTATATGGGAACAGAAGGCGCCAATCTTGTAATCGATGTGTTATGGCTATAAAAGTGATTAAAGCTGTTTGTAATTTTCTCTCTTCCTCTTAAAAACCATTGCTTAATTAATTCAACATGAGGGTCTTGGAAATATGCTTTAGATTGACTCAGGGAGAGGTTTAATGTAAAAAAAAAAAAGTGGTTCGTAGATTTGACTTAGTGCTGCACACGCATTTATGTTTAAATAAATAACAAAATTGTTTTGAAACATTGAGCCTTTCTCATAATACAAATTAATGTAGAATTCCTTGTTGTTCTCGTGGATGTTTTTCAACCACAGAGCTTCCAAAGCAGACAATTATCTTTGCTAAAATGTTACAGGTTGTACATTAACCTCTCGTTTACCTGTTTTGGCATTTAAAAACCCATTCTCACTGTTTCACTGCTGAACACTGTTAATGTCCCAGGGTTTTGGTTACAAGAATCTGAAACTAAGCTGTGATTGGCTGTGCTCTCCTGCTAGCTATATTGATAATTATTTTGTCAGTTTTTACACAGTATCGCCATTGTAACTGATTCTGTCGCTCTCTCTCAGGTTGCTCTCCTGATCTACCTCTTCTCCAGTCAGCGCAGCAGTGCTGTCGTAAGATTCTACAGGCTGTGAATGAGGACGTCCGGGAAACGGAGCACCGGCACTCTCTCTCATTGTATCAGCGCAGGCTCGATCTCTCACCCCTGGAAAGACAGGCTGGCACTGTTGCTGCTCAATTCAAGGTAAGAAAATTGCCACAAACTTTAAATTGAACTGAAAGTATAAAATGTGTGTTAACTGCTGAAATATTTCAGTAAAATAACCGAATGAGGAACCAAACGAGAATGCTATTCATCAGAGTAGAGCCTGGCTAGTTTAGATCTGAAGCGAATGTTCTCGTCTCTTGGAAGGGTCTTGGTTTGTTCTGAACTTCATTTGGAGATGAATGAGAGCACTTAGTTCACAGCAGCATAAATAACAGAAAGTTATTGAAGCTGTAGTTCATCGACTGACCACTTGAGGGGGGTGGCAGCAGTGAGTAGATTCTCATTGACTGGTGTTAAAGTGCTCAACTTTACAACAGAACAAACATCACCTTCAAAGCTTTTTGGCTTCTGTCAATGCTGTGAGCTCTTATTATAAAGCGCACGTAGCTCTGGCTCAGTTACACATGTACTTCAAACCATGGAAACTTTATCAAAAAACTCAAAGTGCTTTTGTCCAAGTTATACATTAGAAGAACATAAAAACAAATTCATATTCTCACATTTAAATGTTAATGTGTGAAAATATAATGATAATTAATTAAGGTTTTAGTTATTTTTCACTCTCTTTCTTTTTTTCAGAATCTGGATCTCACCATGAAGAGGATGATCCATGAGGGGCAGCTCACCTGGAAAGTCAGTAAAGACAAGACTATTGGTGAGAGGATTTTAGTTATTTTTTCAGTTTGGAGTTACAGTTTTGAACCTCATCTATTAATAGAACAATGTGCTAATTTTCAACATTGTTAGTTAAAAGTTTCTTGTTTTGTAAAACCAAGAAATTTTCAGTTCTATACGAGTAAATCACAGCTATGTCCCCATCTGTATCATGGTCATGTGATGTGTTTTCCAGTGGCTCTGCCAGTAGAGTGTGCTACACTCTGTGGATTAATTGTGAAACTTGTCACACAGTTTGTCACATTAGATGAAATCCATTTGAATATTTTGTTCTCAGAGATCCAGGCTCTGCTGCTCTCAGACCTCCTCCTGCTCCTCCAGCGAGGTCCTGATGAACGCCTCGTCCTCCGCTGTCCGTCACGGTCAGTGGGCGGAGCCAGCGACCCCAGGACACCCTTTTGTCCAGTGGTTCGACTCGACACTTGCCTCGTCCGCTCTGTTGCTACAGGTCACTCCTCTTTTATCAAATGCCAGCATCTGAGGGGCTTTTTAAAGTACAATGATTTGAAAGTCATTAATGTTTATGTTTTATCCAAATCCACAAATTTGTGTTAACAGATAACAAAGCTCTGTATGTAATTAGCACCTCAGAGAGGCAGATCTACGAGCTGGTGGCCGGAACCTCCCTTGAAAAGAACACGTGAGTGCTTATTGGCTGCTTTGTTGGATGGACGGCTCTTTAGCTAATTATATGATTTCACCATTTTTTTTTTTTATATAAAAAAAAACATCAAAACTTTCATTTCTTTTTTTATTTTGACACTTTGATCTAAAAATAAGCACCTACTTTTCTTAAAAATTAAGAAATGAAACATTTTTTATAACTAAATATTAATGGAAAATGAAAGAGTTTATCTGAAAGATAGTATACTTTCACATGAAATGGGATATTGAACAAGGTTGACATTGTCCTTCAGATTAATTATTAATAAAAAATTTTTTTGTTCATCACAGATGGAAAAATCAGCTGGAAAAGACAATCTCTGCAGCAGCTCAAGAGGCATCGAGTAAACCGGAACCACCTGTTCGGTAACACAATCAGCACATAAACAGCTTGAAAAAATATATATATATTATGGTTTGAGGAAACCATAGCTGAAACGAGTTGATTTATAACCCTTTAACTTTATTTATCCCTGGGAAAAATGTCTCAACAGCAACATATTCACAGTTCTGAAAATTCTAACAACCTGAGTTGTTTTAGAGAAAATTGCCTTTCCCACCATGAATTGAGGCTGTACTGGAGACAACAAGAAGCCCTGTGCTGTGATTATGATTCATGTAATCTGATTGAGGTTCATTTGATTTCAAGCGCATGTTCTGTTTCAGGTCTTCAGATGAGCATTCCTCTGGTAACCAATTATCAGGTAAGAGATGTGAAGGCTCTACTGAGATCAGTTCTTTTTATTCTAAATTATTGTTAATGTAGAATAATTGTTTGTTTTATTCTACATCATGAACACAATTGTGGTTCCGCTTCAGACGTGTCCCCTCTCTCTCTGGATCATGACTCCTCCGGCGAGGACTCCACTCACTCACTCGCAGCCGCAGATCAAGCGGGTGTGAGTGAGAAACCAAGGAGCACAACCAGTGTGGCACAAGGTGCTTTGCATGATGGTATGGACTAAATCTACTTTACATTGAACAGAGCCAGAGATGTTCAGCTCAGATTATTTTTAAAAACAGAGATGAACCACTAAATTATTTCTGCTTTAAGAACGTTTGCTTTTATATTCAACTATCACTCCTATATGCAACATGCTACAGAGTTGATCATCATCACGTTATTTATGTGCACATGAATAGTAGCAATTCTAACAAGATACGTATTCATGCTTGCATCGCAATTATGGAACAGTTGCCCAGACCAGCTATATACTTGCAGTTTAAATTGACTGATTTATCATCCTTTTCATCTAACATGCTAATAAATGCTAATTTAATGTAAATGATGACACGGATTATGCTAATGTATCACTAACTTATGATAAACACATGCTAGGGCTGTACTGATTATGGTTAGCAACACTAGTGAGCTCCAATGATGATATAGCAAACATGAGAAGTGAGAGATTTATCAACGATTTTGAGATGTTGATTCATACTAGCAACATGCTAACTCAGACTAGAAAGATGCTAGCGGCATGCTAAATAACATGCTTATTGAATTAAACTCCTGCATATAAAATGTTGTTTCTTTTCAGAAGCAGTAAGACATCAGTCAGGGTTTATTGATTAAGTTATTGATATATTTCATTGTTTATTGGTTTCATTGTTGTTTAATGTCCTCAGTGGAGACTCTGCGGGAGCTGATCTTCCAAGACCTGGAAGATGGGTGGAGCCAGGACTCAGATGACACGCCCACAAATGAAACTGCCACTCAGAGGAGCCCTTTTACAGAGAGAGCAGATGCTGTATCTAGAATACAGATGAGCCAAGGAGAAGAGGAGGGGCTGGTGGTGGAAGCTCCGCTTCCAGAGGAGGTGCTTGTACCAGCTGTTCAGGTTGTAAGGAAAGGTAAAGATGAAGAATAATGACGAGACGTCCTCAAAAATATGCGTCTTTAAAGACTCTTTCTCTTCATAATTTGTTTTGAATCAGGCTGACTACAATATAAAAAAGTGGGTTAGAAAATTAATAAATGAATGTTTTTATTGTAGCCAAATTAGAACCCTCTTTAACTATTCATTGTTGTAATTTAAAAAAAATCACAGTCTCGCTCCGTGTTTGTTTGCATGTACTGTGATCAAACCAATGTAATTAAAATCTCTCTCTTTCCCCAAACTTCTCGCTAACACTCTCTCTCTCTCTCTCTCTCTCTCTCTCTCTCTCAAACACTTTCTCCCTCGCACCCTCCCTAACCATCTCCTTGCACCACCATGCCTTTTCCACATGCACACCCTCTTTTTCCTGTCTCACAGTTCTGGGTGCGGGTTCTTCTCTTCCTGATGACATCACCGATGATGTCACTGCCAGCCAATCGTCTCAGGACGAAGGTGGGGGCTTGATTTCTCATACCACACACATACAGGTTGCATTTCAGTCCAGTTTATACTTCCCTTAGCTCTTCAGCTAGTCTTTCTCATGGTTTCAGTAGAGTCGAGTCTACTTGAAGTAGGGCTGGGTGATAAAACGATAATAATATGTATTCCGATCGATGTCAATAAAAAATCTTGTTCAGTATTTATATCTATATATATCTATATCTATATCTTGGTCCTTATTTTAAATGGGTCATAAAAGTATCGACTGATATGAATAACTGATATTATGATACAGTTTTTAGCCATATTGCCCAGCCCTAACTTCAACACTTTTGTTACATCGCCTGCCTTTTTTAACCTTTATTCAGAAATGCACATTATTCTGCACTGATGGATTTTGGGACAGTTTTCCCTCAAACAATGAGCTTATGTTGCTCCTGGGTGTGAAAGCTGATCTGGGATCAGAGGTTTAGTTTCTGTTTGATGCTTCTCACTCATTTTTCAGAGTTATTTACATTTTCCTTCTGCAGTCCAACAGTGTGAAATTCATTTTTTATCAAAGAATCTCTTTTGAATCACCCAAATTACATCTAGTGTTGCCATCAATGCTCCGTTATACTGGTTACCAGCCACCATTAAAACAAGTCTTAAAAACTATTCTGGAATTATATCAGATATCTTGAAATGTACAGAAATTGCCAGCTTTTGCGTTTTTTTTTTTTTTGTTGTTGTTTTTGCCAGATTTGCGATCAGATACTCAAGACTTTGGGTTTGGATTTTATCAGTTTGCAGTAATTGGCCCAAATCTTAGGATCGGATTTGGAGAGAGATATTAGACATGATCAAATGGCAGAAACTTTTATTTTAGCCACCAGGTTTTGGACGTCATCAGATTTTTGGATGTTTCTCAATATTTTGGTATTAAATACTGACTACTCCAAATGTTTATCAGAAATTGGCTGGCATTTGTATGGATGGTATCAGTTTTAATGTGTAGCCTTGATATTTGTAGGAAACATGTTCTATCTGGTCATGTCTAAAGATCAGAGTGTGGAGAGCAGCACAGACGAGCTTCAACAGCCTCCCGAGAAGAGAGAGGAAAAGGATCAAGAGGAAGAGGAAGAAGACACACCCTGCATCTCTCCATCTGACCAATTACAGCTTGAGAAACACAGACCACAGCAGGGGCTTGGCCAATCACAAAACAGGATTCTACATCATGTGATCAAGAATGTGGATGAGATCTTTAACACGATAGAGCAGCTGACAAGGAAGCTGCAACGGCTGAGGGTAACAAATAAAACAAAATTCTAAAGCAATGTTATTGTAGTTATAAAATAATGTAAGATTTTTGTTCTATTTACAAATTTTGCATTTCTGAACATAATAAAGTTTTGTTCCTTCTTTAAAGGAATTTAATCTTTTTGTGGCACTAAATAGAACATAAACAGAAGTAAATATTGATGCACTTTCTCTTCTGCTACTGTAGGACATTGAATCCGATCACTACAAACTCCTGGAGCAAATAAAAAATCCACTTCCTGTTAAGCAGAGGTCAGCTGATGCCATCTGCCAATCACCCATAGCCTCTACAATGACATCACTACAGCGAGGAGCTGGAGATGGTAAGTAATTTGTCTTAAAGACAATCAATATCCCAGTTTGACCTTTTAATATTTAATTACATTTCAGTGAAATATAAAAGTTTTATTGTTCATGCACAGATCGTGAATAAAATTAGCATATCAAGTCTTATGTAATGCATTTCACAAATGCTAACATAGAACCAGATCTGCTAGTATATGGTTTCAATAATTATTTTGTTCCAGGTAAGGAGGGCGTCTCAACAGAAGCAGCTCAGCCTGAAATCCACTCAACTGGGTTCTAACGCTGCTCACTGATCACATGATCTGCACTCTTCCCAGCATGCCTTGCACCTGGAAGCTCTGCTTTGATTTCTGACTTAAAATGGGATGGGCAAATTTTTAACTTTGAGAATGAAAAGATGAACGAAGGGAGGAATGTAGTGAAGGAGACGAGGACATTGGCACTACAGGTGAAACTAAACCTTTGTTTGAAAAGAACGTAAATCAAAGTGATGAAGATGAAAGATGAAACTGAAGTCCTGAACGTGTCCTTCAAGGAAACCCAGCACTTTAAAATGCTGTTTTAGTGTTTTTTTTCTGTTATATTTTTTACATCTGGATTTGTTCAAAGTACTAATGGTTCTATTTTATGTAATCAGGAAACAAGTGTCAATCAAATGGACAGATTTCCTTATATGTAAACGCACAGTTCAAAAAAGGGCAATATTTGTGTTTGACCTGGAAATCCACAAATTGGAAACAACAATCTTTGCCTATGAAAATTCATGAAACGGAAACGGTCATCTCTGTTCTTAATCTGAAACTACCAAAATAGCATTTTTTTTATTTCTCAATCTGAGAGCTGGTGGGAGCATAAACCTTGGTTGTTTAAGCTGAACAATTAGTTTCTTCTAATTCAGGAATCAAGGATCAATTTTGGCCTTTTTTTCAATCTCATATGCACACTTGTGAATGTAAAAAAAAGACTTTAGTTTCAATCCCCAAACTCTGAAGATAAAGCTGTTTTTATTCATTATTTATCAAATGTTTTTACCCCTGTCTGAACCGTGATTGAAATGGCAAATGGTTTGCATTTTCTAAATGCAAATCAAAATTATTCATGTGTTTTTTGTCTTCTGGAAATGTTAGAGCAAATTTAAGAGTTAACGTAAAAAGAACATCAATACATCTACAAACATCAAAAGCAGGGTCACAAACTCCAGCCCCATGCTCCCAAATCAAATAAAATCTATAGGCTTACTAATAGGATCATGTTTTACTTCTACAAACTCCGTATAAATAGTATCTATTTTTTTACAGCAAACTCACTAATAAAATAAAATAAAATTAACTCTGCAACCTTTTATAGAAAACTCACAAATAAAAAAAATGCCTGGAACCTTGCGGATCTAAAACAAGGGGCTGTTTCTTCTTGACAGAGAATTCTGGAGGCAAACTTATTTTTTTTTTGCACATCAGCAACCTTTCAGATCAAGAACAGAGCCTACAGTTTCACTAACTCCAGAACAAAAGGCAAGTGTTGTTTTTATTCTGCACAAATTGAAATGTGGATAACTTTGATCCAATAAAAATGTGATGGTACCATATATAAACTGGAATCTCAAATAAATGGATCTGTTTAATCTTTTCTGCAATTTAAGGAGATAAATACCGCCCACTTGTTCTCACAAATCAAAAGCTGGTGTTCTTATAAACCAACACTGGCAAACCTTGCTTTTCATCCACAAACTTGTCAGTTGTGTCTTTTATAGTTTCTTTTGGAACCATTAAATTCATAACTAGGAACGTGCAGAGGTTCTCACAAATTCAAAGCTATTTCCCCCTATTTGAGAAGTTAACAATGGCGCTGTATTCTCTCGTCTGTGAATCAAAGCGGTGCTAGTTGGTCTTGCCTGGGAAAGCACAAATCACGATGGTGGTCGCTTCATCTCATCCAAACACTACTGTGATCTCTCCATCATTGGTGGAGTAACTGCTCACTTCTGTTCTTTGAGTTCTAGGGGGAATATTTCATGAATATTGTGCAATCATTTTGTACCGATTCTATCATTGCGCTTTAAAAGTGGATGTTATGTTGTAGAATGTTACGTTATCGCCCCACACAGACACACGCACACACATTGAACAACTGGACTTTTATTTTGTTTTTGTTGTATTGTGATCAAAAAAGGGATATGTTTATGAAAAGGGGCGTGTTTATAAGAGTTTGTTCTGGAATTCTGGTGAAAGAAGGAATGTACTTTAAAAAGGGGATGTGTAAGAATTTACGATGGTCATGTGACCTTCAAACTGATGCATTTGTACCATGTGTAAATACTGCGTATGTCCCTGTGTTTGATTGATCTGACATAATCTGATGCGTGCTTGAAATTCGAAAGAAGGAATCAAAACTTGTACTGTTATTAATAATAGTATTAATAATAATAATAATTTAAACTGCTAACGTTTGAAATGCACATGAATTTATAATTGTGTATGATGGATGGTTCTCCCCTAGTTTTTTAGTTTTCTTTTTTTAAGGTTTATTTTATGTTTATTTGCATGTGAAAACTACTGTTAACTCAGGTGGAGAAATGTAGGAATGATTTCTCTCTCTAGCTTTAACTCTTTCATTTCCATCCTTTCACCCCTCATTCCTTTATCATCTGTTGCTTGTGAGCATCTGTTGATGTAAAGATTCTAGTGCAAGTTAATGTATGTACAGTTTGTTTTCATTCACTACAGAATATTGCGAATGATGAAATCTGGTCACGGATGACTTCAATGCATATGTTCTCCCGTGTTTCTTTTTGTTGAGTGTTGGGATGGAAAAAAAAACAACATTCGGTACTGATTTATTTTAAACATTGGAATTGTTGTGTTATATTTTATAGGCTCCACCTATGCTGTACATCAGTTTTAGGACACTGTGTTCATGTTCTGTTTGCGCAGAATAGTGTTTTTCATAAGTTTGTATTTGAAAAAATATATATATTTTTATGAAGGGTAAAAATGTCAGACTTTCACTAAGGAACGTGATCTAAAGCATTATTCTGTTTTAGTTGAAGAAAGATGCGAGTCTTGGGAGCGACTGTGTATAAATCTCTTATTTTAATGCTGTAAGTTCCAGATGTAATATAGCTGAAGGCTGTTCATACGTTTGTTTCCTGTAAAGCTCTACCTAGTCTCGTCTTTAATTTTATTTTTGTAGATATGATAAAGAATGTGTAAATTATTTTTCTCCCTCTTTTAAAAACGTTGAGACTGTTAGATGCACTGAAAAAGAATGAAAGTTATGTTTAAAATAAAACTCATTTGTTTGTGACTAAACTTTGTTTGAAAAGTCTGAGGCCTGTTCAAACACCTTCTCTCCTTGCATTCCTGAAACTTTATCTCTGCTATTCTTTGAGCACAGAAGAGTAAAGCTTGGAAATTGGGGTTGGACAGTGAAACTGGAACATTTGGGTTTAGATTACAACCCTTTTTACCTAAAATGACTTCTATTGCTTGAGTGCAGATGTGTCTAGTGCAGCCCGGGTTCTTCTGTTGACTGCAGTAAGAAACACAGTCATACAAAAAGCTACTTTATACTCCACCAGAAGATGGCAGTAGATTTAGGGCACTCATTGCTTGAGTCCTGCCAATTTCTAAAATGGCAACTGACAAAAATGACAATACTCCACCAGAAGATGGCAGTAGATTTAGGCCACTCATTGCTTGAGTCCTGCCAATTTCTAAAATGACAACTGCTCAGAAGAGAGGAAATTTAATCAAGACCACTCCCTGGCCAAGTGTAAATTTAAGGGGCTTTGCACTAAAATTTTAAATTTGAGTCTGCTGATGAAGAAGATTTAAAGCAAATGGAAGCTCTTTTAGCATTGGCAAGTTTACTTAGTCATACAACTCACTTTACAAGCATGCACTCGCTAATTGCCATATAAGGTGATTTTTTTTTCTTCAATGTATTATAGCAATACTTTGGACATTTATATTGTCAATAACGCTTAAAAAAATGTATAAAACCTCCAGCATATTGAGGAATCCTGTATTATTACTTTAACTTACAACTTGCATATCATTTTGACATCATTTTCATTCTCATTTCAACTCTAAAGCATTTACTTTGATTGCTGTGTTTTATCATGTGGAATCTTATCTATTTAATTTAAAGCTGGTTTTGTAAGAAAAAAAAATTGTCAGAAAAAAGAAATATCATTAAACTCAAACAAAACGTAAGTTTTATGATAATCATTAACATGAGTTGTTTATTTTTGGAGAGGAAACTGAATATCACATCAAGTGTGTCGTTAGAGTTGCAAAAATATTAAGATATCCAGTTTTCGATTGTTCCTCATGGGTAAAGGTGTTCCCTTTGCAAGCTATCGATTGTATTCACGTCAATCATTCCAGCTTTAAACACGTAAATTGTGGAACAGACCAGCATTGTCTTGAAAATCACTTCACATTGAGCATTGCATTACATACCACTGAACAGTGACTGCCTTTTAAATACATTGAACCTAGCAAAATTGTTCTGATTCAAATTCAGATTTTGTACAGCGTGCAGTGAAATGTATGACTGTCTACCTGTAACTATTTAAGTAATGTATGGATAAAATAGAAATGAAAAATAAATAAAATATAAATATATGAGAAAAAATAGGTATGAAATAAAATAAAGTACAAAAATTGCAAAATACAATATAATATAAATGAAATAAGTACAAACTTGGTTTTCTGTTGTGAAAACCAAGTAAATTCAGCCTCAAATTCAGAGAATGTTCATGTGAGCATGAAAAATATGCTAGGTAGTATATGTGTAATACTTTATGCAACAATCATCTCATAAATTAAAAAAAAAATATATAGATGGGGACATTACATCACATGTAGATTTGAAAACATTACTAAAGCGGCACCAGCAACTAGACATTACTTTGTTGTGTTTTATTTTTTCATGTGAACGGTTCTCTGTTTGTAAGGTAATGGACGTCGTGGTCAATGGTCGTTCTTTTTCGGATTTTTCCGTAACCCACGTGACTCAAATTGAACACCGGCAGGCGGGGCGACCGGGAGGGGGAGGTTTCTCCGTTCTACCGAGCAGTCGGGGCGTGTTTCAGCTCAGGTTTGAACGGAGACGGAAATGTAAAGCGTTTAAAAGAAGGAAAATATATATAAAATAAAAAATACTCACGCTTTCACGGAAGGACGGAAAAAGTAGAGATCGGAGGAGCATCCCAATTTCATTCACCCTGAGCTTTAAACTGAGATGAGGATTTTACACGTCTAAGAGCAGTGAGTTTAGTGAACAAATTTGCATTTTTCTTCTTTTTCGTCTGTCATGAAATCTTGCGGATTATTATTGTTGAGGGGGTGCAAGGGGGCGAGTGAAAGTGAGCAACCTTAACTTAAGCTGTTGCTCGGATGCGGGAGTAACAATTACGCTTCCGTTTTGTGAAGCTTTATATAATACCATCCTATGAAGTTACTTTTTTAGGCTTATCACCACGCTGCATTGTGCATTTGAGTTAAGTTTTTGTGTGTGAAGGAGTCGAGGCGTTTGCATTGAAATGCACGCCAGAGGATCCGCTTTCATTGTTTTGTGGCTGATGAGCGTTTGAAATTTGCGTTTCTTTGTTTTCAGAGAGCTATAAAACGCTCGTTTTGACGGTAACGATTGTGCACCTGCTTATAACCAATGCTGTTGCATGTTTTGTGAGCTCAATTTGAGGTTAATTTGAAATGAATGGATAGTTTTGTTTTGGATTCGCTGTATCTCTTTTCAGGAATGTTATAGCGATAGGGAGATTCTTTCTAGAGAATCGATTCACTTTGTCAGACCCCCCCCCTTAAAGTCCCTCATTGATAAATTGTAAAACGTCGTCTCGTTCTGAAACGTGGTCATGTGTAATGTTGTTATAATCCACAATTTATAGTTTTCGTGTGGTTCATTTCCCATTTGTATCTGTTCGTGGATTTCTACGTGTTGAACGAGTCGGATCTTGTAAATGAATCGATTCCATCGAACCAACTGCTCATTGGATTCTGGACATCTCAGTGTTCCCTTTTCAACAGATCCTGGTATTTTTAAGATGCATTATTTTACTTTAAAGTATTATTTGGCGAATTTTGAACACTTTCTGAAATTTTTTGTCTTGGAAATCCAAAGTGCGAAACTACATCTCTAGCTGTGAGCATGTCTAGATGTGAACATAGTAAATGCGTAATATGATGTAAAGATTATTTGATTAAACTGGTTACAATTGATTACGATGTATGTTCAATAGTTTTCGGTTAATAAAACCAAGCAAGACTCTAAAATCAAATCAAATATTCTCTGTATTTGTTTTAATCGTCGTTATGAAGTTTGTTATAAACGACTACATGCATGTAAATAGTTTTGTTGAATAGGGGTAATTTAATTTAGTTTCTCTTTTTTTTCTTCGTCTTGATATGTCGTTTGGAGCGATGCTGTAGCTAGGCCGCAAAGCCTCGGCCTCTTGTGGTCATTCGTATCGATTGCAGCGTGTGTTCTGCGCCTGGAGCTGATACCGTAAGTCCGAGGCATATAGGCCCTTGCAGAATGATGAGCTCAAATATCGTTTCCTAGGAGACTGTAACCCGAGTAGGGAATTAAAATGCTCAATGGAGGCTCATTCATAAAATATTTGCGTGTTACAGTATATTTAGTCTCCATTATAAGCAAAAGTGCAGCATGGTACATGGATGTAGACATGCTTCCTTTAGTGTGTTGAGATGCGTGTGTGAATGTTTGTTCAACTGTGTTGTTGTGTAAATAGGTCAGATGAGCCCTGAAATAATGGGTAACTGTAGATGCTGGCTGAATACACACCTGGGACCGGTGCTTGTGTGTCGGTTCATAAATCACAGCTGCCACACCTAACCAATATATGACTGCAGCTGCTATAAATATATATTCAACCTTCCTGTACAGAGCCTAGTCAATGTGATTGTGGGGATTTTATTCAGTGAAAGGACATAGCAAGAGTTTTAAACACAACATCTTAAATGCACTGAAATCTCATTCATGTACTTGAGTAAAAATGTCATTATTCATTAGCAATGCCATATTGTGACCAGACAAATGCAAAACTTCAGAAGAGGGTTTAGAAAAACCACAGTGACTGATGAAAGCTCATCATATTTTTTTTAAACACAGAAGGGAACATTTCACCAAAGTACTGTGTCTGAATTCCATTGAAGTTGGTGTAAAACGTGTCGCTTTAGAAATAAAATGCATGAGTAACTAAAACAAGACTTGTTGGCAAGAATGGCATCCAAGGTTCATAACAACACCACCACCATAATACCATTTAACGCTGAGTGTAGCAATATCCAGACCCGGCTGAGACTCTGCAACCTTATGAATGGAAGTGCGATACAGATATTTTAGTCCTCTTTCTGTGAGGTTAATATCATTTCTTAAAGGGCCACAGAATGTAAACATTATGATATTTTCAGTGATTTGAACATTATTTAGGACATTATTTATTGTCTGTTGCATTTAATTGTGGGTAAAACTGATTCATTTCAATCTTTTGTTCGCAATTTCTGACTTTGTTTGAAAATAAATTTCTCAGGAAGTGATTAATCTTTGTCCTATAAGACGTCTTTGACTTGTACTCTTTTTATCCTATGAGAAGACGCTGCGTATCAATTATTAATGACTCTTAATGGCTCCACAGTAGTTTGGAGTTCAGAATGGGTCGCAAGTGTTGTTTAATGGGTGCAAAGGTATTTAGTGGTTGGTGCACAAGGCACTAAAATGGCTATACATTTGATGAGCAAGACTAAAAATTTTGGCTGGGGAAAAAGTACTATGAAAAACAATATTTGGATTATATAAGGCGATACTAATTGTTAAGTTTACATGGTTTTAAGAATAATTGTGATTGCTAAACAGAAAGACCCTTGTGCCTAAAAGTTACAGAATAGCACTGTTGGCATTTTTTTCCATACCCTCTGCATCATAGAAATATAAAAGTTCCTTAAAAGTGACTGTAGGCATTACTTGACGACAAACGGACAAATACAGAGAGAACATGTGTTTTGTGACCATAATGATGATGTGTTGCTAATAAACCAATACCGATTCCCGAAAGCGGTTTTCATGGATTTATGTGCTGAATTGGTACTTCAGAGGCAAGTGCTTTTCGTGTCTCCACCTCCCCAGCAGTTTTCGGTTTGTGGGGAAAATTCTGAAAATATACATGAATATTAAAGACAGGCTTTGCATTGACATTATATGATGTGGACGAGGTGTGTTTAGGGCGGAAATTCCTATGCACCAAACTGCCACACTTGCAAAAGAGTGCTTGCAAGTGTGCGTATGAACGATTTTATAAATCTGATTTGATTTAAATCTCTCGTGGTTCTCCCTCTGCCCTTCAGTGCAAAATTCTGCAGATCAGATGCACTGTGTTTTTTTTTGTTTTTTTTTAAACGCTGTAAAAATGTATTAAACCAAACTGAAGTATGGCTGGGGCATTATTCATAAGTTTGCACTAGTTTGATTGTCAATATAAACTTTGTATATTTTTAAGCACTGATTTAGACTCTTCCATTAACCTGAAGCATGTTTGTGAATGTTGGAATATTCAGTCCTCTACTCCGTGATGTGACAGCTTGCCTAAAACCAGAGACCCTTTACTGAGACACTGAAACATAGTGGTATAGTTTCAGAGTTTTGTGGGATCTTACACATTACTTAATGCATGAAGGTCCAAACCACTCAAATCTTATCTGAAATCAGTTGCATTTTTAAGTCAAGATGGTCATGTTAACCTGTCACTCTCTGAACACATAAAAGTATGATTGTGATTACCAAAACAAAGCTAGCTGAAGTTTTTTTCAGCGACGAAGCACTCCTGAGGCTCAGACTGATGGGCGACACATGTTTTCCATCCGTCCAGAACAAATGGTGTCTTATCAGCTCTGTAAACAACCCCTCAGCCCCGACGGCCACACACACACACAGCCACACTCTCACATGAGTCCTGTTAGGAGACAGGGATTTGAGCGAGGAGAGCATAAATAGACATGGAAGCTGCTCTTGTTTGGATAATTGAATCAAATTGAGTCAATAGTTGAGGAACGAACAAGTGAAACATATAGAGGTCATTTATATCATCCAGCTGTGATGCAGAATATATGTTGGTGCATAGTGTTCTTAATAAATTAGAGAAATTATGGAAAACTGCTTTATCAAGTTACCGTACTTTTTTCTCTCTGTCTCATTTGAAAAATCCTCCTCTCTTGTGGTTCTCCCTCTGCCCTTCTGTGCAAAATTCTGCACAGCAGATGCACTGTGTTCTTTTAACGCTGTAAAAATGTAATAAACCAAATTGGAGTATGGCTGGAGCATTATCCATAAGTGTGTTATTTTAAATCCCGGAATTTTTAATGACTGGGTTAAACCTGACTTTAATTCATGTGAATGATTCTGGATGATGTAATATTAAATGCCTTTAAAACAAAGTCTAGAAAAAAAAACTACCGGTAGTTTAAAACAAGTACCGTACATAAAAACAGCAAACTTTCTCCTTAACTCTCAAATGGAGCCAGCCGGTATCTCTTAGCGCATTTCTACAAACATAAACAAATTAATTCGACACTTGACCTGGAATAGTTTCATAACTAAGTCTTCTGCAATACAGTGAGTCTTTGCTACAACTGGCTTTGGCTTCACAGTGAACCTGAACTTTGCTTCATAAATTAGACATATACTATGTTAAAGTCTATATTAACAGAACAAGTTCTCGTCATATAAATGTACTTCTGTTTTAATCACCCTTCAGGAGCAACAGAACAGCACCCATGTTCGTTTAAATCGCATTTTGTTAGTGAAGAATCCAGCAGCAGAGTAACTATCAAATTAAATGTTCTTTACTTGTTTCACAAAATTCAAACGTTTCCTGATAGGCTTATGGTAGGATGAGCGTTTAATCTGAGTGGTTAGTGGGTTGAGCAATGGAGCTTTCTAGCTATTGAGCCCAAAGAAAAGGAAAATAGATTACACAAGTTTGCATGCCTGAATGCAAACTTGTACTTCCTGTATGTATTTGACACCACTAGAGCATACTAGAAATCTCTGAAGAGTTGTGTTTATATATAAATAAAAAATTTCACTTGAACCAGATATGTGATAAGACCTCCCTTTGCTGCTTCTAGCTCTTGTCTGATCCAGATACTAATAGATAATTATGAGCATTGATCTCACAAGTGCCTTGCTATGAAATCAAGTGTTGGTCTGGGCACTCGAGGAGCTTATTGGTGTTCAGAGATGCCAGTGCCCTTCAGTCTAAGTCTGGACCCCTGTTTAGTATTGTTTCATACGCTCATCTAGGGTTGAATGAGGGGAGGTCAGAGGGCCATAGAAACGAAGCTCCACCCATGCAGCCACATTCATCTCCGTGGAAACGACAAGCTCAGTCACTGTGGAGATGACAGGCGGGGGCTCAGGAATGAGGGGCAATGTGTTTGAGTAATGGGCTTTTCATGGAGATGCCATGGTCCTTGTTTGAGACAGTTGAGATAAAAAGGTTTGATGCAGCAGAGTTACAGAAATGATCGCATTAATGGGAGCTTTCATGAAATAAAAGCAATGAGCTCACAGAGATCTTCCTGAGCATCCATGAACAGAGCAGAACCGATGTTGTTCATTTGAATTCAGTAAAAGCACTTCGCGAGAAGGATTTTCACAGCCTCTGTTTGATCAGTGTTTTAGTCACGGGTCAGATGTGAGGTCTGGACTTGAATATCTATGCTAGCATAAACAGGCTAATCTGTTTAAGGGTACACAATAACAAGATGCATGCTCGCAAATTGGCTACTGTTCCACTTTATGGGAATGGCTGTTTCTGGCACAGTATCGAGCTGTTTGGCCATTTTTGAGACTGCCAAAGGAACGCTTTAAGGAACTGCCAAAAGAATACCCCCTCCAAATGTTTAGATGTTTGGGGGAGCTAATTAAAAAGCCCCTTAATGTATGCTTCCACCAGCTGTAAAATTGAGGAACATTAAATTTGAGTTATTGCATCAAGTTATTGTGTTTAAGAGTTTCCGACTTGAGCCATCATTACAACAAATCTTTAGATTGCATGTTGCAACTCTATATTGTTCTTTTCTTGTAAGCTGGTCTCATATCATGTCCTCCCAACCAAGAGCTGCACTGCCTGTTACAATTAGGAATGAACACCATTACCAAGTTCATAGAATTCGTATGCAAAGGTTTGTAGTTGTCTGCGATGAGTTAAAAGAAATATACATCTAGGATAAAATCAAATCATTGCAGACTTTGCTTTTGGCAATATTGCGTTGTTGATTTGAAGGGGTTCACTGATAAGTTAATGTTACAATCAAGATATGTTTTGTCTCATCAATCAATCTCAAAATAAAGTCATGGCTGACTTGTACAGGCCTTAACTGTCAGAACTGGACGGTCACATCACTGCTTCCTCCCTTTACTGAAGGCTGACAACAATAAAAGCACATTTGAGGTTGAAAATGGAGAACGATATGAGTTTGACTCTGGAGAGAGTCCTCTAACATTCTGTGTTCTTATCTCTCGCAGGTCTACAGCCTCCATTCCGTCAGCTTTCAAGATAGATTCTCTCAGGAGTAAGGTGGAACTGCTGAAGCTACCACTCACCCTCTCATCCAAATCCCTCACAGAGCGGAAGAGTCATCTGAGCTCGAGTGCCAGTCATTCCAGGGGTGGAGCTGGGGTGCTCAAGCCCCGCCCACCGGCCCCAGACATGGACAATGAGTCGCAGTACTCGGGCTACTCCTACAAGTCATCCCATTCCCGCAGCTCTCGCAAACACAGGTAGCGCAGCTGGATATACATATGCTTAGACTCTTAAAAGACCTTATACTTCTGACTCAAGCCTATGTATGTAACCTGCCTGCGACATCACTTCATAAACACAAGTGAGCTGCGTGTCGCTGTGTGGAGTTCCACTTTATGGAACAGTCATACAGACAGTTCTATCCTTGCTTTTTTAAATCACTCGCTCAGTGATTTTTGCTTCAGGCTGGTGTTTGTTTTGCTCTTGGTGAAGACACTTTAATATGTTAGACATCTTGCGCTGGAACTTTTGATCAAATTATTCAATTTAATCGGTTACAAAAATATGATTTAAAATTCTTTGAATTGATGGTTCCTTTAAAAAAAAATGAACTCATGTTTATTCAATGTCTAAAGTTATCCCAAAAAAAGATTTTTTTTTCTTGAGATAATGGAAAACCTTTTTTTACACACTTTCGCATTTTGTCAAATTGATTTGCATTGAAAACTTTTTTTTTTCTTATTAGCTGGTGTACACTTTGAAAGAATATCCACTATGGATAGATGCCTAGTTGTTATTACGTTTTGCAGATTCGATTAGACAAAAATGATAAAAAAGGAAGGCGGTTCAATATCTACATATATATGGTATTGAGCTTAAGTTGTTAAGATCCTTATGGATGGCTCACAAGAGTCTATTTTTAATGACTGTTCTTCCCCTGGTGTGCAGGGACAGGAGAGACAGGCATCGCTCAAAGAGCAGAGACAGTAGCAGCAGAGGAGACAAATCCGTCACCATCCAGGCTCCTGGAGAACCTCTGCTGGATGCTGAATCCACTCGTGGAGATGACCGGGTCAGTACTGTTCGGAGAGACTTGATGTGTGGGCAATGGGGCAGGGGTTTCAGGCTTCTTACAGGTGCTTTAATTGTAAGAGTACATTTTTATTGTGATAAACTATATACAATTGTTCAGTTTGAAATTTCTCAAAACGACAAAAAGCAGTGTATGTTTATATATATATATAATTTATTTATTTATTTATTTATTTATTTACAGAAAAAAGTTATCAAATTGTTTTAAAATATAATGGTTAATTTGTGGATCTATTCTGTCTATCTCCCTCTCCCCCCTCAGGATGACAACTGGGGTGAGACCACGACGGTTGTGACTGGGACGTCTGAACACAGTGTCTCCAATGAAGATCTCACTCGTGCTTCCAAAGAGCTGGAGGACTCATCGCCTCTGGCCTGCCGCAGATTTGCTGGGCCTGTTCTGAGCGCTATATTAGGTCTCTTCGCCCTCCTGACTCCTCTGGCCTTCCTTCTGCTTCCCCAGCTGCTCTGGCGGGAACATCTGGAACCCTGTGGGACACCATGTGAAGGCTTGTACGTCTCTCTGGCGTTCAAACTCCTGGTCTTGCTCATCTCGTCCTGGGCCCTGTTCTTCCGGCCCTCCCGTGCCACACTCCCACGCTTCTTTGTGTTTCGATGCCTTCTGATGGCGCTGGTCTTCCTTTTCGTGGCATCCTACTGGCTGTTTTATGGTGTCCGGGTGCTGGAGCCTCGAGAGCGGGATTACAGGGGCATCGTGGGCTATGCCGTGTCTCTGGTGGATGCGCTGCTGTTCATTCAGTATTTGGCACTGGTGCTCCTGGAGATTAGACACCTGAGACCTGCCTTCTGTCTGAAAGTGGTGCGCACCACTGACGGAGCCAGCCGCTTCTACAACGTGGGACACCTCAGGTAAAGATCTAGCATTGCCCTGATCAAGTGTGTTCATGAAAGCAGCACCTAAACTGTGCAGGACTGTGACCCCAGAAGGTGATTTGGATATAATTGGTTTTAACCCTCTTAAAGGCAAAAATAATTAGTTTTTTTTAATAATACATTCTCTTAAGATGATGCCAAACTCTTGTTTTTGTTTTTATTAATTTTTTTAATAGAAACTTTTGTCCAATCGTGGTTCTCACTGATTGATTAATAAGGTTTAATGCTCTATTCTGATTGGCTAGTGTACATTCTGATGTTGAATGCATGATTCTGATTGGATGGAGTACTGTCTAGTAGTTCATGAATGGCTAGTGCTTTTTGGCTGATTAGAGTTCTACAGTTGGGGCATTTGTGGCTTAAGGTGATTTACTGGAGGTCAGAAGGCCGCCTGTTCGATCTCCAGCTCCACTGGTAGGAAGGTGGGGGGAGTGTTGAAAGTTAGTGTATTGGCCTCGAGCAAGTCACCAGCTCAAGCATAAGCTCTCTAGGGGCTGCAGCTATGGCAGCTAATGCTTGATTGTGATTGGTTTGTGTGTTGACTGGTATTGAATGCATTGTTCATTCTGATCATGACTGCCTCAATCTTATTGGCTAATGAACGTTCTGAGCTTGAACATCTGATTCTGATTGGCTGGCAAAACATTTTTTGGGTGGATTTTTATTGCTTGATGTAACTTTTTGAGATTTTCTGTTCGTTTCTGATTTGATGATTTAGATTTCTACATTTTGATTAGCTGGCAACTCATTTTCATACCATTTTATTTTCTGAAATAAAGCCGATCTGACAGATCTTATGTTAGTGTTATGTCTCTAACATGTTTTCTTTGTGCTTCCGGATGCTCCCAGTATCCAGCGGGCAGCTGTATGGGTTCTGGATCACTATTACACTGATTTCCCAGTCTACAACCCTGCTCTCCTCAACCTGCCCAAGTCCATTCTCTCCAAGAAGATGTCTGGATTCAAGGTCTACTCTCTGGGAGAAGGTAAGAGCAGCATTCTCAGTCATAGTACAATAAATGAAAAAAAATAAAATAAAATAGCTTAATTTAATTTGTTTCCATTAACCGATTTAGTGTTTTCATCGACTGTGCTGTTTGTGTTTCAGAAAACAGCACTAACAACTCAACGGGTCAGTCTCGAGCCATGATTGCTGCCGCCGCCCGCAGACGAGACAACTCTCACAACGAATATTACTATGAGGAGGCCGAAATGGAGCGCAGGGTGCGCAAGCGCAAGGCAAGGTCAGACATCCGAGGAAGTTTTCTATATCGTTTGGTTGAAAATAATTTTAGAACTCCATATATTCCTTATTTGAATTCCTTTAGCATTTCTTGTTTGCTTACTGCAATGGCAATGAACCAAAAATGAATTCTGTAAGACACGTTGAGTTTTAAATATTATAAATCATTACAATAGCTTTTTTAAAATATGTTAACCCTTAGAAGTAAAGGGCATTTTTTAGTTTTTTTGACTACTTTGCAATGCACAAAAAATGACAACGAACAGTTTTTATATCACAATAAATCTCCAAAAAGATTCTTTTTGATCTATAACGGTTTGTGCGTTCAGGCTTGTGGTGGCCGTGGAGGAGGCGTTCACTCACATAAAGCGCCTCCAGGAGGATGAGGCGGCGGCGTCACCGAAGCACCCACGCGAGGTGATGGACCCTCGGGAGGCAGCGCAGGCCATCTTTGCCCCGATGGCTCGAGCCATGCAGAAGTACTTGCGCACCACACGCCAGCAGCCGTATCACAGCATGGAGAGCATCATCTCCCACTTGCAGTTCTGCATCACTCACAACATGACGCCCAAGGTACAGCTTTGTTTTCCTGCATGCCCCGTGCTCTTCGTGTGCAAGCTAACCGTGGCTATGCTCCTCAGGCGTTCCTGGAGCGCTACCTGACGCCAGGTCCCACCCTGCAGTATCAGCGGGAGAGCGGCGGAGCCGCTCGAGGCCGTGATTGGACACTGGTGAGCGAGGAGCCAGTGACATCATCTCTACGGCAGGGCCTGGTTTTCTCACTGCGCCGCCTGGATTTCGCTCTGGTCATCACCGTGACGCCCCTTCCCTTCCTGCATCTCGGAGAGGAGTTCATCGACCCCAAGAGTCACAAGTTTGTGATGCGGCTGCAGTCAGAGACCTCGGTGTGAGTCCCCAGTGAACTCACACACACGGGTGCCACCACTCAGTTACCAGTCGCTGTTGTTGAGATGTCACTGTGGCAACTCTGGCTGGCTCTCGTTCACAGTCCGGGAACATTTGAATTTGACAGAACTACAGCAGCAGATATAGTGAATATTTCTTTTCACCAAACAACACAAACTCAGCTTTTTGACGGTGTTTAAGTGCCATGTGCATTTTTTAATATTAAGGACTTCCAAAAATGTTTCTTGGGCTTGACATGGAAATGGAATTCAATTCTCTTTAAAAATGTCTTTTGATGATTTTATTTACACTAGATGAAAATCATGGAATTGTTGCATAAAAAACTTTGATCTTGAAATTGTTTCTGGAAAAATACAAGTTAAAACTCAGTTATTTGGCTTTATTGGAATTCTTCTCATTGTTCCCTGAAAATTCACGACTCCTAATTAGTTATGAGTGGCATTCAAATCACACTACACACTTTTGTTTCCTAAAAAATGTATTGAGTTTTAAAGTTTCAGGAGTTAATACAAGTTGAATCCCATGTAATTCTTGAGCTTTTTTATTTTATTTTATTCTCAAACATTTTGATAAGTTTATTTACTTCCGTCAGTGGCTTTCAAATCTTTATTTTTACAGTTTTCCACTTCTTTGAGGCCTTTAATGTTGCATTTTTTTCTTGTAATTTTTAAATATCCATGAAACTTTGCTACGCATATCAAGTTGTTATTAACTTGTTAATGAACACTACACACATTTCTTTTAACGTTTCAGGAGGTAACACAAGTTAAATTTCATTGCTTTAATTTTTTTTTTTTTTTTTTTTACCTATTGATTACCAAAAGTAGTTGGGCTTCATATAAAACTTGTTTTCACTTTGTAGCTCTGCGTATGGCTTTGAAAGACAAAAATATTTAAAAAACTTTAAAATAAAGAATATTACACTACATTATTTCTTTTTATGCAATATAAAAAATGCGAGAAAAAGTTTATTCTCGTTATTAGAATTTTATTCTCAAAAATGACTTGGTTTTATTCTTAAAAATGACAGTGGCTTGGACTTTGTTTATTAAGTTGTGTTGTCATTTTAAAACGCTTCAATGTAAAATGAGGTGGCAGCAATTTTACACACTAAAAATTAACATATTTACATCTAAGTTTTCCATTGAAGTGTTTAGCTTATTTAATTTTACACTTTTTTTTTTCATTTTATAAACACTACATGAAATACATGGTTCCTGTTTGCCATGTTTAAGTATTCCTCTTTAAATCTGTGTTTTAATCTGTGTCTTTTTTTTTTTTCTTTTTCTTTCCCATTACTGGCTAATAACTAAGTCACGTCTCAGCTTTATGATTTTAATCATTTAATATGAATTTTATGCTCCAATGCACACTGCAGGAACTGTACGAATCAATCATGAATTTGACATGTTTCCAGAATTTATATAAGTGAAATATAGTCTACTAAATTGGATTTAAAAAAATAGGTTTTCTCACACTAAAACATTTGCAGTTTACTGTTGGGAATAAGCATATGGCTTTTTTTTATTTATGTATTACAGTTGCTTTCGTTCTCTCTGTACTGTTTTAGCATGAATCTATGAACAGAAAAGTGGTTTATCAAATCCGCTGTTACTTGAGGCCTTCTGATTTTTCTTAATTTGATTTGCAAACATAGTATTGAAAGAGTTAATACACTAAACGCTTATATTTAGTTGTTACAAATTCTCTAAAAAGTATTTATTTTGTACTTCCATTGCCATATGCAGAACAACAACACTTGAGGGTGGGGGGTTAGCTTGGTGCTAGACACAAAAGCACCATTTCGAGGATCAAGATGTGAACCTCTTGATTCTAAAGCCTTATATTTAGCGTAGCATTTAATTTATCAACGTTTGGTCAAATTTGCTTTCAAACACCATCTTTTCAGAAGTCTTCCATGTTACATTTCTACATTTACACTTGTTTTTATCTCCACATGAACTTTTAGTGCCTTGTTTCACTTTTATTTAGATGATGGAAAAGCAAATGCAGTTTTTGTTTTCTGTGACATGCTCATCGATCAAAGACTTGAACATATCAGAGCTCTGAGCCACGCAGAGCCTTCACCAGCATCTCCCACAATGCTCAGCATCATTAGCCGACTGTAGCTGATCTGTAAGTGCTTTAATCCATGATTTTGATTGTCAATTTAAGCACAAGAGCCATGTTTGTGCTCGGAGCTCGATCCGTCGTGTGAATGTTGTTTAAATGTTTTTTTTGCTGCCTCTTCTGATGAGGATCGAGGGCGTGTGGAACGTTCAGTTCTGTTCACCAGCAGAAGCTCTAAATCCTTCTAGAAAGACTCACTTCCGCACATGACCTTTAAAGAAAATGCAAAAAAAAATCGACATGAATGTGTGCCAAAGGCTGCTTCTGTGCCTGCAGATGGTTAAATGCGCACACAGTGAGCTGATGGAGTGGAACGACGTACTTTCTGTTTTAGGTCATTGGTTTTGTACATATGTCTTTTCTACTTTGAGAACAAGGATCTTTCAACATGATTTTTACAAACCCCGATGCTGTTTTTTATATCCAGGTTTATATCATTTTGTATCAAACTTGAGCTAATCTTTTAACACTTTTCCCTTTCGAAGAATGCTTTGTTGTAAAGAGATTTGTAGAGTTCTGTTTTGCTATTTGGTCATTGTGTGGTTTTTGCTGATTGCTGATATAAGGACTAAAATGTTTCAGCTTTTTTTCTAAATAAATGAGCAAATGTAAGGATGTTGTCTCCATTTGTTGTTTAATGTTTTGCTACATGCCGCACGATCTGCTTCCTGTTTGTACTAAAAACTCAAAATGTTTGTTACACCCATGTCTTAACAAATTAATAGGGAAATGAAAGGTTTCAATTTAAAGAAACATATCAATAATCTAAGTATAGTTGTTTTTTTACCTTTAAAGGTTTTTAACTTTAACAATCTAAAAAAAACACAAAATAATGCCTCCAGACAGTGACTAATAAAAACCGGCGAACTGTAGTTCACACTTCACAGCAATGGAAGCATTTCAGTGTCCTCTTGCTGTCAAATGTTCACTTGTTAAATAAATGAACTCAAACATTACTGTTCTGTATCCACTGAACGGCAACATCACACAACCTGTGCTGTACTTGAAAAGGTTGTTTTAAAAGCCAAGTTAGATAACAATACTATTGTTACAAGACGAAATGGGAAAAAAAACCTCACTAGCCATTTTATCATAGTGTACTGCAAATCAAGCAGATATATTAATCTAGGTCAAAGCAGGAATCTTTTTAACATTTTATTTATTCATGGCAATGCAGGTCTGTTGTCAGTGATAAAAAGTCACATATTCAACCTAAATGAACTGCGTACAGTAGTAACATGTGAGCGCTACGGTCACTTCTTTGTCTTTAATAGTTTATTTCAAACAATTCAGCGAATGTTATCAGTTATTGTGATAGTGAAGCCCACCTAAAGAATATTCACCCTGTGTAAGAACAAGAAAAATATGTAGCAATATGTATTTTTTTGTTTTATGATTGAATTATTGCTTAATTTCCATTTGCAAAATTGCTTTTTATCTGTCAAAGAAGTGTTTTTAGCATTTTTGTTTTTCTACGTTGTGTGTGTGTGTAGAACCTTTGGCCCTGTATTGCTTCCATAAGCAGCTATTAGGTCTGAGTTTCAGCTCACACTGACGAGGAGACAACAGTAGGTTGAGTAGGGTAGCCAGTTAAGCAAGTAACAGGAACAATTACCATTCAGAAACATCTGTGATTTCTCATTTCAGGGATCTGCATCTTAAGAACGGGCTCTTGTTAGGCAGTGGTTCGAAGAGACTGACTCTTCTTAGAGAACTATCGAAAGAACTGGTGGGAGATTGGCTTTCAGTCAGTATAGAGGTTTTGTGGCCATTTACTAAAGAGAAAGCAATGACTGGATTTCAACTTCCAGTATTTTTGACCGTTGGGTTAGGGGATTGACATGTAATGAGAATGTTCTTTGTTTGATCCCCAGCTCCACTGGGAATAGATGAAATGGTGACTGTTGGAAGCTCACTCCAATGACACTGATAAAAACCACGACAATTAATACTAAGACAATTTGCTGTGTGTGTGTGCCACTTGGATGGGTTGAATGCAGAGCACAAATTCATCGAATGGATCGCTCCATACCTAGGCATAATGTCACTTCATTTTAATGGAGAATAAATCAATGATGACGTTAATATTTTAATGATGACTATATTCTAATCAATGTATTATTAGAATGAAAGAGGAAGATGAGTGAGGAGGAGCTCAATGCAATGTTTTATCATAAGCTGTTTGTGCTTTATCACATGGAGCTCTTGGGCAATATCTGATGCGGAATGTGATATTTTTGTTTCAGAATATATTGTTACAACCCAGTGACAAGCGCTGAGACACTGAATCTTTCAATGTCAGATTTACAGTTATATGTATATGTGGCCACTTTATTAGGTACACCTCACTTTCTGTCAGCTCGAACCAGTCTGGCCATTCTCCTCTGACCTCTGGCATCACCAAGGCATTTGTGACCACAGAACTGTCGGTCACTGAATCTTTTCTTATTATCAGACCATTCTCTGTAAAACCTAGAAATAATTGTACATGAAAATCCGTGTAGATCAGCAGTTTCTAAATATCAGCAGTGACTGCTGTTGCAGCTAGATTCTTCTCAGAGTAGAGCTGTGACTATATGATTGACAGCCAGATTTCTCCACTCAGTGGCAGTTGTGGGTGTAGTTCTGATGCAGCGGCTCCACCCACTACTCTTTCGCCCTGCTCTTTTTTTACAAGTGATCATTTGAGCATCAGTAGATGTTTCTCCACTTGCTTCACTCGGCCTCTATTTTAACAGAAGAGCTGAAACCCATTTAGATGTTCCTGATGTTTCACATATTTCCTTGTTTGCTGCAGTCACACTCTGAATGTCACGCTTACTAACAAATAAATACCTAACAGAGAAATCATCTGTTAAGTACTGAGTGAGGAACTTGGTTAGTAACTTCCTGTTTCCTGCCACACAAATGTTTAGCATGTTCTGAGGAAGTTCAGAGACGTTTTTTTAAATAACGGTTCTACGATCATATTCACAAGCCAAAGAGCTATGGCTTCATTCCAAGCTCTTCTCATCTGGATCAACTGCATTGTTTACGGTGAGTTTCGTTTCAAAACTGTATACATGTAATAAATTCAGAGGGGTTGGTGCGGTCTCCGTTGGTACTTGAGAATGGTGTTAAAGAAAGGTTTCACTTAAGGGCTAAAGGCTATTTTATTCCAGCATTGGTTCTCGTTGTAAACCAAGAAAACGACAAGTGCCTCAATTTTATTAACATTTTTGTAAATATTTGAGCAAATGAAAGGTTTTGTTTGTGATGACAGCTTTTTTTAACCAGTTCTAGAAAAAGTGATGTTATATGATTGATTATATGAGGCCCCAACCCTCAGTGCATGCATCAGACCAAGAAATCTTTTAATTTAGAAAGAAACCACTGACTAAAGGCATTGTTAGTAGCTCCGCCCATAACGTCAATGACAGCCTGTGGTCTATTGTAGTAGTTTTCGATGAGGTTCTTTATCTTTTCTGTTTATAAACCAGCCAAACCTTCTTGGCAAAGAGCCTCCAATTGTTGGAGGAACTGAACATTTTACTTCTCAGAGTGATTCAATGAAATTGAGGTCAGGACACTCAATTTCACGGTCAGGACACGGTAACTCCAGAACCTTCGCTTTGTTCTGGTGGAACCAATGACAAGTGGACTTGGCTTTGTGTTTTGGTTCATTGTCATGTTGGAATATCCAGTAACATCCCATGGGCAGCTTTCAGACTGATAAGACCACATTTTCCTCCAGTGTCCTTTGATAATATGCTGCATTCATCTTCCCATGAGTTTTGAGCAAGTAGACAAATAGAACTTGGTGGAGCTTCACTTAAATGTGTGTTCTGTCATAATCAAGGCAACAGTTTTTCAAGTACACTTTGTTTTTAACGTGATGCTCAAATCTTGTTTTGCAGTTCTTGCCAGTGATCAAAATTTGTCAGCTCTCAGTGGTCAGACAGTGCTCCTGAAAACAGGAGTGGATCAAGAGGGGACCATCACAGGAGTCCAGTGGTTTATTTACTCAAACACCACATACCTTGCAGCTCTAAGGAATGGTGTGGTCCGCATATACAACGTTTGGAGGTACAGTGGTCGACTGGAGTTTGACCAGAAAACTGGAGATTTAACAATTAACAACGTGATTGCAGAGGATACCTTGGAGTACATGGTGAATATAGACCATGCAAATGGCAGCCAAAAAAAAGTGACTATTAATCTCACAGTTCAAGGTAATGTTGTTTAATTTACCTCATTAAAATAACATTTTTAAAGCCTACTGTCAGAGGTGTGCCGGATGTCCAACATATTTCCATTCTGACCCAGCTTTCATAAATGCAACATTTTTTACCCTTGCCTTTAACACTTCCAAGTCAAGTGTTAACCAAGTCAACATTCTTGTCAAAGAGAATCTTCCTTCATGGAATGAAGAAGGGTTTTCCACCAGGGATGAGCCTGGGGAAATTTCAAGCTTCTAGAGACATTGAGGGCACTCACCCAAATTCCTCACCCTATGTTTGCTCAACTTCTCACCGACAGCTACCCTCTAGGGCAGGGGTGTCAAACTCAGCTCCTGGAGGGCCACAGCCCTGCACAGTTTAGCTCCAACCTCAACTACACACACCTGAAGCAGCTCCTTCAGGCTGTTTGTAAGCTTCAGGTCTGGGTTTCTCTGAGCAGGGTTGGAAGAAAACTCTGCAGGGCTCTGGCCCTCCAGGAACTGAGTTTGACACGTGTGCTCTAGAGTATAAGACCCTTTTTGAATCTTATGTCAGCAATAATTGGCAGATTAGGTGAGAACACCTTAAAGTCTTACTGAGCCACTCATAAAATGGTGATGAAGGATTGTACCCAGTACCAACCTAATCAAATACCTATTAACCACTCCACACCATTAACTCACATCCATGTCTTCTTACTAAAGGAAATGATACAAGTACTTTGATTAGCTTTGCTCAAAATGAACACCACAGTCTACAATTTCTAGAGATGGAAGCTTCTGTCTGCCAAAATATGTTGAGTAGAGTGTCCTGGAGGTCAGTGTGCTCAATCTCACCCTGGCTTGATTATTTCTGGTTCCACCATCATTATCGAAAGCTTCAGCTCCTTGGCTACTGCCTTTGGTCTGGGTGATGTGTTTCATCTCTAATAGAACCAGTACAGAAGTGATTGACCCTGGTCGTTAAAGGATGGTTTTAAACATCCCTAACTCTTCCTACTTTAAAAGATTCAGTATTTCTCCTCAGAAACCTGCTGACATCACTCTGGTTGTAAAGCAAACCTTAATTTTATCACATAATTGTCATTAAATGTGATGTGTTCATCCGAGTCAGCAGTTTTGACAAATGTAACGTGTCTAAAATTCATTAAAAAAAATCTTTCATGTCAACACATCTGCTAAAATATAGGATCTTTTCCAAAATCTTTTTAAATGTATTGAAGTAATGTCTATTATTCTCTGTCAACACGCACTAACTGTATGTAAGCGTCAAACCTTCCTAAAGGCTTAGTTTAGTGCAGCATTTTTTGATTGATATTAACAGAATAATAAATGCAGGACCCAATAATTGGTTGAGGTTTAAGGTTGAGTTTCCCTACTATGCGGTAGTTTCAATTATATTTATATATTTCTGTTTTCCACCACAGAGCGACTACAGAAGCCAGAGATCCAGACTATAGTTCATTCTCTCAACGACAGTGTTTGTCACAGGGCTCTGAGCTGCTCTGCCATTGGTGGAGATGTGGTTTTATCCTGGACTCCAGATGGAACTTTTAATGGATCATATATCTCTGGAAGCCCCATTCTGATGGAATCATCTAAGATTATCTTTATTTCATTCAGTGGCAGCGTGACGTTGAACTGCACATCGTCAGGCCGAGAGCAAACCGAGACTCGACAGATTACACTGGAATGCTCCGGTGAGTCTCGATATTGTGAGTTTGGAAACTTGCACAGTTTAAAACGCCAATTTTGTATATTAATAGTCCCACTCAATGGCAAAAGGTTGAGAAGATGGACTACTGAATAGAACTTAGATCTGTTCTAGATACTTTAGAAAAAAGTACAGGCTTGGAACACAGAGTCAGCCTCTCCAGATACATGTTTGTGTTCTGAGACTGCTACGCAACTTTACTGTTTTGTTATGAGACAATTTCTACTCTCTGCTCAAATCCTCTAGTCTCATCACCTCAAAATTAAAGTTGCACTTTGAAGAGGTGTTCTAGAATCTCAGGATTGTTTCCACTGAAGGAAGGATGGAGTATGCAATTGAGAGACAGACAGAAAGTCAGTTCCATGACTGAAAGGAGGAGATCATGAAAACAAAGTGGCAAAATTAGTTATTGTTCTCACAAGGGCACAGTGAGGGTTAGGGTCACACTAATTTTCATAAACCTACGTTGCTTTTCAGTTGTGGAATGCACCCAACTGTACAAATCTGCATGAGTTAATATCGATTTATTCCCCTAATTCCTAGTCTGATTCACCATTGCTCAAAAGAGCAACCCTTATGAGATTGCCCAGGAATATACTCAGCTCTCTAGGGACCTGTCCACACGGTTATTTTGAAAAGTGTTTTTTTTTCTCCACAGTTCTGTGGTTCATGGTCACGTAAATGCAGCATTGTTTTCATGTAATTGCCCTTTTTTAAAACTCTCTGAACCAGGGGTCCGTGTTGTCAGTCAAACCAGGGCTTTGTACCTCCAGGAGTTTGACAGTGTGTTCACTGATTTGTTTACAAAGATAAAATGAGGACTGTGTTGCTGTTTTCTCTGCTATCATGGCTTACAGTATATGCAGTTTACACTTTTCTTTATGTTTCCTGTTTGATCACAGAACAGAGGTACCCATGTTTTTGCAAATTCAATGCTGAACATGCATTGTAAAAACAACATGAATCGACTAGCACCTGTTGGTTTGGTCATGGCCTATTGTGTACTTCTCAATTTGTCAATGAGGAACAAACAGAAGTTAACCTGTTGATCTGAACACACTAGTGCTGTTACTCTGGGCTTCTTATATTATCCAGTTGTGGCACATGTAACCTGATCAAATATACGATTATGCTTTGTTTTTTTTCCCCTCCAGCTTCTAACATGTGAATGTCACAGTCTCTTTCTTTTTTTGTGCTTTTTCCAGGAGACATTCAGAGCCTCGAGTGCACCCCCAGATCACACTGCGTGTTCATTACCATTTTCGTCACCATTTTTGTTTTAGGTCTGATGTACTGTGCTGGTGTATATAGAGGTAAAACCCTGCGTCAATTTTTCATCAAGAAACTCTGAGATGAATAAAAATGCCTCCAATTTATATTGCGCTTTTCCAGACAGTCAAAGACTCTTTACAATTTTCTGGATCGAACCGCCCAACCTTCTTGTTATAGGACGACCAACTCCACCATTACGCCACTTGCAGCCCCAATATAAATATTTATTATTAATTATATAATTATAATAATGGATGCATTGATTGGTTTGTTTGTTCTTTTTGTGTCCTGTTTCCCAAGTGACCATCAGGCAGAGCATATGGGCAAAAGAAAATGAGTGTTCCTGAATGACCTATGAGCCAAACATTGAGTGTTTTCTTCACCATCATTTGTTCAGAGCTCAGCTGAATAATTCCTCTGTTTAAGTGCACGTTAATGAATTCCTTCCCCGAGTCATTCATTTGATTAATTTACTCATTTTACTCATCTTTTTTTTTTGTTTCACTAATCCAAATCTTTTCTTCCCTTTGATTCTTTCACTTGTTAAGTCATTCTTAAATCTGAGGCTAATGTTGTGTGGGGAAAAAATGTTTTTGAAGACTGTCAGTCAAAACTTACTTTTCACTTACAAAAATTTCCCCTCCCGCCACCCCCCACGCGTACCAAATGTCAGCACTGTGGAAACTCCGTTAAACATGTTATTCTGTATGAATTTTACCTAGAACACTGTGGCATGTGTGTTTGTTGAAGAAGTATCTTTTACGTTGGCTGTTTTTTTATTTATTTTTTACATGAAAATAAATAATTAAGAGAAATCTGAGTGGGTTCTTATTTCTGTGAGATACTTCATATATCTTCCTGCTCCTAGACTCTTTTGTGTTCTATTTTCTCTTCACCAATGAGATAATAATGCTTCTTCCTCCGTGTACCGATCAAACATGCTTTGAATTATTTCACTTTCTTTGCTTCCCCAGCATCACCTTTAGTGTGAATCTACTCTGTGACCTCATGGTATTGAATAAGGAAAAACAGTAGATATTTTAATAGAGAATAAAGTGGTTTTGAGGAACTGTGGGGGTGGAGTGTCCAGACAAGCAGCAGATCACACGGCAACCAAAATAACAAATAAATAATTTCACCCCTCAGCAGTTTCAGGAACAGTCTTATCCTCTATATACGTCTGTATAAAGTCGGTGACACTGTTCAGTTCACTTTGTGCAGTATAAGATTAATCAAATAGAAATTGTTTTGCAAAAATCTCTTTTTTTTTTTTGCATTCAGATCTTCCTATGAGTCAGTTTCTGCCTCATCTAGACCACTTCCTATTTCCAGAGCAAACCACTGTCTTTAAATAGGCAGCAAACAAAAAGCCCAGAAACATTTGTTTTGCAATAATAAACAATACTCATGAACTAACTCATGAGTTAAAGCTTAAAATGTATTCTTGAATTATTTATGAGATTGTTGTTTATTCATGGGTGGAGTCCACAGCAACCTCCATCTCTCCGTTGTGAAGCTAATAGAGAATTAATAGAAGCTGCAGTTCCTCTATTGTCCACTTGAAGCTGCTGTCAGTAAGGATTCCCATTAAATCAGCAGTGGAAACATGTTTAAAGCCTGGAACATTTAGAATTCTGAGTTCAAAAATGAGAACCTGATTTATTATAACAATCAATTCCTCCAAACCAACCATTCACACAACTGATGATACTGATCACATTCAGAATAGATTTACAAGTAAAACCAACATTTATGACACAAATGAGTCTGTAAGAACTCTGTATTGAAATAAAATATAGACAAACTGGTTATATAGATTTAAAGTTGTAAAAAAGTTTTCATAAAAAAGGCATTGGTCTATCAAATTTACAAATTTCTGTTGTAATGCAACTTGACTTTCAGCTGAATGCTACAATCCATCCCTCCACTGATCCTCTCTCACTCAGAGTACTTCCTGGTACGGAGAGGAAAGGTTTCTTGTTGGAGCAGTTCGCTCAAAGTTGATCGTATCGTAGACTGTTTGAGGCTAGAGATAGATAGAGAGAAAGAGAGTTGAAGTTGTTTTGCAGAGTTATGTCTCTAGAGTTGCTAGCTACAGAGAAAATGGAAGGAGAGAGGAGAAGAGAATGTTCAGGGTGGGAGGGTTCATTAGGGAACTTATTCATGCATCACTTTGTCATAGGGGTCTGCTGGGGCCTATCTCCAGCTCACTTTGGGCAAGAGGTGGGGGGGGGGTACACCCTGGTCAGGTCATTCATTTAACCTAACCGCTGTTTTTGGGTTTGTGGGGGAACACAAAACATGCAAGCAATTTATTTGCCTAATACATTTTTCCTAATTTAATAAAAGCATCAAGTTTTCCTCTTTTTTTATTTATGTGTGTTCTGTGAAAGCTAACTAAGAAATGATTAAAATCTTACATTTACATCTTGTGTAAACAAATATGTGTAATTTTTCTGTTTTTCCAAATGTATTAATCTAATCTAAAAATTCTAAACATTTTCTCAGGAGACCATGGTTCAGGGCCAAAGTTTTTCTCAAAGTTTCACAAAATATATAATTTCATCATGAGTTTCACAGGGATCTCCTTACCCCACAATCAACTGAGCCTGAAAATTTCTTATGAGATCTTGCTCCAGGTTCCTCCTCAAAACCTGTTGATATCTTCCTATCAAACTATTCAAAGAAACAATTTGGAGATTGATTCAAGTTAAAACCATGAATCAGAGTCATCAGGAGGTGAATCCCTTAATATCGTTCCCCGCATTGCGAAGACTTCGCGAAGACTTTTAGAGCTTTATTCATTCATTCATTCATTCATTTTCATTCCCGCTTATTCCCTTTCGGGGTCACGGGGGTCTGCCGGTGCCTATCTCCGGCACACATTGGGCGAGAGGCAGGGGTACACCCTGGACAGTTCGCCAGTCCATCACAGGGCAACATTCACACACATTCACACACATTCACACCCTAAGGGGAATTTAGCTTATTCAAATAACCTAACCGCATGTTTTTTGGGATTGTGGGGGAAACCGGAGCACCCGGAGGAAACCCACGCAAGCACAGGGAGAACATGCAAACTCCTTCCAGGAAGGTCACCGGTGAGCCTCGAACCGACAACCTTCTACCTGGAAGGCCACAGTGCTACCCACTGCGCCACTGTGCTGCCCCTTTTAGAGCTTTATTTAACATCAAAATGAATGTAACACGTTCACATCACAAACAATTTTGTTCTGATCCGCTGTTCTGTCGAGGATTTCCTGAGTCAGAGATCTTTACAAGCCCGTTTCTGCCACTGAAGATAAAACAAAGTCATTGTGACTTTTAACTTGGAATTTTGACTTATTATTGTGTGATGTGAATCCTGAGAAATAAAGTTTGAAATTTTAAAAACATTTTATATCAGACAGCACCTAATGTTAGTGTGTGGAAGCCTCTCTACAACCATCAATCTTGAAAATGCTGAAGATTATAGAAGATTGTTTTCGATGTGGGTTCACTAATAGAAATATCTTGATTTATAGATTTTTGTAGTGTTTTAAAAAGTAATTATAAATGGTTCCTAAACTGGGGCCAATTTGATGAGAGTTGGCTCAGATGATGCACTCTTGTAAAACTGAAAAGATTGATGTCACCTTTCAGAAATAATAATTAAATACAAGCACTGACCTTGTGTTTTGAGACTTGCACGTCGTCCACTGTTTCGTAAATCCATGCGCCGTTCACAACACTTTCAGATCGTTTCTGAAATGAAGATTCCCGTGAGCTGACAACACTTCTCTGTTTCTATTCCACAGACCCCAAAAACCTCGTACTCACCTTTTGTTTTGGCTCTGTGTTCACATCATCATAGATGGTAATGTCTGCTTCACTTTTTGCCTTTCCTGAAAGTGTGAATCTAGTTGTGATTAAATGCTAACTGTGAGTGTCAGTAACGTTCATGTGAACTGACCTTTGTTCTTCTTGAGTTTGTATAAAACAGCAGTTGTCCCAAAGATGATGATGACGACCATGACGCTAGCGATAGAAACACCAACCACGACCATTAAATTCTTCTGAGAGAAAATTGAGCCATCTGCAGAACACAAAATGATTATAAGCTATCGATTTATACAAGTTATTATGAAATCACTGTTAAAGTCTGTTGAGACATTAGCTGTGATATTACAACATTAATGATTAAAAGCTGAACTATACACATCTTTTTCTATAACTTCTTTCCTGATTTGGTTTTCTACAGCATTTGCTAAACACAACAGAATTGTGAATAACATATGGACAGTATAGCTGCTGATCAAGTGATTGTACATTGTACATTACTTAAGTTCTGATACAACCCCCCCCCCCCACAACAAGAAAAAAAATGCTTGAATACAGTTAAAATCTTCTTTGACCAAGCACAAAAAAATCTGACAATAGAGAGGCAAATTTGACTATGTATGAATTCTTGAAAAAAGAATCTTAAAACATTACATTTTCATATTTTTCATTAAATTTGTTCACTCACTAATGTAAATAGAGAAATCTGTCTAGATTTTTCTAATTTTAAAACTAATTAAAATACTATTTTTACGCACAAATGTAATTTTTAATACTCTTCAAATTGTATTATTAAAAAGAGGATTATTTTCTGCTTATAAAAAAATCAGTCTAACTTTAAGCTATAATATGCAGTTTTAAGATTTATTGTTATTACCAAGAGTAAATGTTTTCAAATTGTTGCTGTTTTTCTTACAACTTAACCTTTCTTATAAACTATAAACTATCAGCCGAGACCCGTGGTGTGGTGGACTGTGACATTGATGCAGTGACACCCGAGATACTCAGCATATTATTTGCCCACTGTCTGTCTATACTGTCCATTCAAGTACGCCCAGAGAAAGAGAAAGAGAGAGAGAGAGAGAGAGAGAGAGAGAGAGAGAGAGAGAGAGAGAGAGAGAGAGAGAGAGAGAGAGAGAGAGAGAGATACTATATTTTGGGTACTAAAATTAAGCACAAACATTATTAAATGTTTTACTTTCTAAACAGAGGGTTTTTGTCTTTTTTAAAAATCTTTCCACGTCAAATTTTCTTGCTCCATTGGCTGATTTCCTAGTTTGATCTGGGAAGAGGTCACATAGATTTGAGTGGTTATGCTGTCCATCCACACGTGAAAGCAGCACTGTTTTCAAGTAATCATGCATTTTTGAAAACGCTAGTCAAGGTGAATCATATTTGAAATGCACTTAAGTTTTTTAAGTGTTTGTGTGGATACATTTGTTTTGTTTTTTCAATGGACATGTGTATCTATAAAGACATTGAGGAAGAGCTTTGTGAGGAAGAACTTGACTTGAGTCCTAACCTCATGCTGACTGAACCCCTTTGGGATGAATTAGAGGAAAGACAAAAAAGCACCTCGACTAAGGACAACATGCGGTGGGAAAACCCTTAAAAGTTCTGATGAATCAAACTTCTTCCCTGTGAATGGCCACATAAAGCAAATGCAAGGATAAAACACCTCGAATTACCAAACTATTAGAAACATGCTATATAAACAAACTTGCCTTATGATGGATGGATGGATGGATGTTTGAATAGATGGATGGATTGATGTTCAGCAAGAGTCTATCATTAAAATACTCAGCGCTCCATTATTCATTCATATTTTAGTGCTGAATGTAATTAATTTTTTTCAACATCACAGCGGGACAGGACAGAAACCAATGTCTATGGCTATCGTAAGAGACTCCTATAGGCCAATTGCTTAGTTGCAAATTATTACAAATACCAAAGGGTTGTTTAACTGGTACATTGACATTCAAGCAGTGAATTTTAAAAATGTTTTCTTTTTATTTGTGGGGTTTTTTTAAATGAAAAAGATGGTAATTTTTGCCATAATTTAGAATAGATAGGACAGTTTGAAGACAGGAAGAGGTGTGGGAAATGGTTTGGAATAGAAACCCAAATGTGTCTACCACACCCTCAACCACACCATGGGCTGGACATTGAAGAAATTTTTTACAGTAAAAAAAATCTCAAAGCCAAGTCCTCTAAAAGTACCAAGTACTTTTGTACCATGTACCAAGGGAATACCTTTTGATATTGATACCAAATGATTCGAAGCAGAATTAATAGCTATTAAGAGAAAATGAAGATCTACTTGTAGGTTGTGTTGTCTCTGAGCACTCCAGAGTCTCCGTTGTATTCTTGGTGCCTAAGGTGTTGTTTGCTGTGCAGGTGAGTGTTGCTCTTTCTGCTGGACGAAGACTGATGTCCAGATCAGCTCCTCTTCTCTCCTGGTGTCCACTCCAGATGAAGGACACACCAGAATGTCCAGATGCTTCACAGCGCAGGTGAAATATGCAGATGTTTCTCTGTGACTCCCCTGATTTGTTCTTGATAATCTTAACATTTTCGAGGACATCTGCAGGAGAAGAAAGTAGTGAGAGGATAACCTGATTCTACTCTATTTTACTAAATAAATTGATGAATATGAACAAATTGTGATTATAAAATTGAGAGTGATCCCAATGTTTCAATCAACCAATGAATTTCAGAAACTCTTAGAAATCATTGGATTTTTCTAATCTAATAAACAATCACATTTACAACATGTAATTCAACAAATCTCAGATTTGATAATCTCTATTAATTTGTATAATATAATTTAGAATTGTTAAAACATTTCTGCAGCTGTCATCATTCTGTTTGCTAGCTTCAGGGTCGAATCTCCCACTATTTATAATCAGAGCATCAGAGATTCTTCCTGCTTTCACCCCACTGTTAAACTTATTAAACATTTTCATCTGTTTCTGTGCTGGATAATAGGGAGAGGGAGCAGGAGACAGGCGTTCATCCTGAGGGAAACTTTCAGCAATTTAACTCTTTGAAATGAGAAACAGAGTGGAAGAGAGCCAAACACTTGAGCACCAGCAGGGGGAAGTCTTGCCAACAGGAATAAAAAGATCTGGAGAATTTGCTGAAGCGAATCAGGAGCTGTTCATCTCTAGCCATTGCTCCACAGAGCAGTTGTCTAAGTCACTCAAGACAAAACGGACCAATAAACCAAACCAACAGAACAATCGAAACCAACACAATCCAAAATAAGCCATTTCAATCCAAATCACACTTATCTTTACAAACCAGTCTGCACCAAACCAAATAGAACCAAACCATCAAAACTAAACCACCCCAAGCAATCCCGAACTACTTTGAGCAGAACTGAGCCGGATAATCCCATCTAAACTAAGCCATCCAAACAACACCACCCCAAACCAAACAGAATCAAATTATCTAGACCCCACTACACCATACCTGCCCAAATTCTCTGGGCCCAATCTCCAGTCCATTACAGAGGCTGAAACGTCCGATCCAAACCACAAAACAGAATAAAACCAAACAACAGAAACCCAATCCATTCTAAACCACAACAAGTTAATTCAAACCCCTTAAACACCAAACAGAACTGAAACAAACCATTGAAAAAGAAAACACACCAAACCGAATTGAACTGACGTATGCAAATCAAACCTTTACTCCAATCCAAACTAAGCCATTCAAACCAAACTAAACAAAATGACACCACACCACTTTACTGCAATCCATCCCAAACCAGACATGGGATCCAATTGTCTATGAACAAATGAAGCAGCAACACTTTAATGAACAGTTCATTCATCTTTGACATGGTTCAATCATGGGTTCTCCAAAAGTCATCTCATGTTCCTCACATCCAGCCCAATCTCTCAATTAACTCGATACTTGTTTATCAGCTACCATCAGCTACTGAAAGATGTTTCCATAAACTGATAAATTAAAGGAACATTCTGACCTGCCACATTAGAAAATCAAGATTCAGTGTGGGTACCATCATGATGTCGATCACTTACACTGTCTTGATTGATTATTTTTGTAGAATTATTAATGCTTGTTAGTTTTCTTTTGAAAGGACAAGCTTACCATGAACCTGCAGCACAACAATTTTAGTCGGAAGTTGTGTTCCACTTTGTTCGCTTACAATAGAGAACTGTCCAGAATCCTGTAGGCTTAGTTCTCCTATTGTTACACTGATGATGTTATTGTTGAAATGTAACCTTTTATCAAACATCTGACCTTTAATCTTTATTTGTTCATTAGAATACTCTGCAAAAGTGTTCTGATTAAATTGCCATTCCACCAGAGTTAGTGAATCTTTTGGATGATCAGGTTTTAGTTCCAGTGAGCTTCCAACTGCTTTGTGCACCACAGGTTCCTTGTCAGCATTTGAACCTGGAGTTAAAATGAAACCACAAATTAGATCCAACCAGAATAGTTATGGAAACCGTTTCAATCAAACACTATAGCTCAAAAATCTTCAAAATGTCATGAAACACAGAAAGCTCATCATAAACTGAAGCATTTAGTTTTGCTTACTGTAGAGTTGAGACAATCTCTCTTTGTGAGGTTTTCTTCACCCTTGTGTTTCACACCATCACATGCACACACACGCACACACACACACACATCTTGCACCTGTCATGTATTTTTTTATCTTTTCTTCTTTGCACTCATTCTTGCACCTTTAACACATTGCTGGCATTCTGTTTTCAGCACAGAATGGGGTTTACATTGCATATGTTTCAGCATGGGCATCAGGGTGGCTTCTCGTTTGTACTGAAGGCCTAGAAACTCGGTTCCGATTTGAGTATCAATAATATATCTGAAAATTTTCACCATCTGTTTACTGCTCCTTCAAATGCAACCCGCATTAGATTTGTGTGTTTACACTTGCAACAGCAACATGCACAAGGTCGCTAGGATGTTGTAGTAGGAAGGATGTACTACGTGATTTATGCTTAATGATGGCTCTTCCCTGTAAGCAACATTCACTGATGTTAATTAACCCCATGATTTTGAGGTGGAGAAGGAGAAATAGGGCATTTTCCTCCTCCATGGTCAACCATTTGTTCTGATTTAACCTACTGCAAATCCAAACGCACTTCTTAGGAGGTCATTAAACCACTCAGTTCTTTCTACTCAATCGTCTCAGTTTAATGACGCTCAGTTTAATGATCCGGATACATGCTTTTTTTCGTACTTATCATAAATAATATCCGATCTGAGAAAGTCTGAACTGTTTAACTTTGACTGGAGTGTAAATTAGGCTTAAGTCACCAGTTCTAATCCAGCCAGAGCCTGTTCCGATGAGCACAGGGAGAACATGAATGTTCCACAGAATGGTGGGTGAATGCAGCTTCTACATTTCATCAGCTAAACTCTAACCAGAACCAAGTGAACTGAAAACAGGTGGATTTCCTTTTGTTTTAATAAATGTGACAAAAAACTCGGTATTTGAGCATTTTATCATGGACCAAAAGAACAAAGAACAAAAACATAAAATGAACACTAAATTCGAATGTGAAGTTGTTTTCTGTCTAAACACCAGTGGTTCTACATATGTCAGCCTTTTTACACTTTAAATTAATTAAAATGCATAATTTCTAAGCGACTGTTATGAACCCTGTATACAAACATTCATGCAAAAAAAAAGCTCAGTGTTAATTCAACTCTCATAGAACACTGAGGATTCTCACACCAGATGTTTCTGAATTTATATGCTACAGTCAAATAGATAATAGGCGGTAGGCACATATACATGTTTTTAATTTTAAAATTGTTGCTAAATATAGCCAAAAGAGTTTTATAAAACTACCAAGTTCAGAGACACTATGTTCACACCACATCTCACTCATTTCTTTATTTCTGGATTTGCAGAAGTTCTGTTTCGAAACTGCACAGTCCCAGATTTATTTTAAAAACATATTTCAAAGCTTTCCCTCACCTTGCAGGAGGAAAAAGGTCCAAAATGCTGAAGCGAAGCAGGTGAACTTATGTAAGCTGTTCATGTTCAGTCGATGGCGTCTGACAGAGACACTTGAGAGAGCAACACGCACTTCCTCTCAACTCCACTCACTCTTTCGGTGGTTGCTCTTACCATTCAGAGCTTATTATTTCATAATAAGGTTATGATAATATATTGGTTTTCCCCTCAACAGAAAGTACACTAAAACATTTCTGCAAATAAAATATGCATGTTTAGTTTGAGATTTATTTCACAATTAATTACAAATTAATGCACAAGTAATATGCAAATATAATTAAAAATGTTGGAGCCATAAGAGAAATAGCTGAAGCCCATGCAACAGAGGAAGAAACATCAGCCAATTGTGATGTAGGATGCACTACTTGAAACTTGATATCCTCAAGCTTTCACAGTTTTGGCATTTGTTACAGTTTGTGATATTTAAAGTGACGGCAGAACCGGGAGAGGAGTTTACGTTCGGTTCTTCTCTCATTTCCAAAACCAGAAAGCACAGCAGCAGAACAGGGAAGCTGTGTTTTCTGCACGTTACACCAGGGGTCACCGATTGCAGTCCTCGAGATCAGTGTATTGCAGAGTTTAGGTGACTAGAAGTTCACCTAATACGACCGTAATCTGATTGATGAGGGTTACAGCTTAACTCTGCAAGATCCCAAACCTTTAAACTGAAAAAGTGATCCCTACGAAACACTCCCAGCTAATAAAGGGTTCATTCTGTCTGGGTCGTCAAGATGCCTAAACACCATCAGAAACACATTTACCATCAATTTTATTGAAATTATTCATTCAAACCCAAGTAAGAAGTCTCTAAAAGCAAGGTTTATGATGATTTAATAGAAAATGTGACTTTATTTAGTTTAACATTAGAGATGCTATTTGCTAATACATGCTGCATTGATAACAAAAGAAAAAAGGAGGGGGAAAGGAAGACCCTGAAGGAGTCAGCTGCCAACTATGTGTCTTCCTCAGGATCTTGAGAGCAAAAGAGGAAGAGATTAGTTAGAGACACTTTATTCAAGAAGCTTGAAACTGCTAGTTCTTGCTCAGACAATAGGACTCAAATATTTTTATTACACTCAGTAAAATTTGAATTTGATTAACATCTAGGAGACCATTTATTTCCAGGCTTGATGTCCACCTCAAAAGTCTGGGACAACTGGAAAAACTGAGGATAGCTTGGAAGTTTGGGGCAGAAAGGACTAGCAACAAGATGCTGCTGTTTTTGAAAGGGAGGAAAAACCCCAGTGGCACCCAAAATGGACAATGGTCCCAAAATGACCTTTGCACATGGGCATTTGACAAATGTTAACATTGTAAAAGGAGCTGAATGAGGTGTTGATGGTGGAGGATTTTACCTACAGGTGAATCCTATGTGTACTTCCCCTGAAAAACTCACACCTCTTCTCTGTCTCTAGGACACATCATTGAGGTTCCTTGACAGATCCACAGGGAAACTGGTGCCTTTGTGCATCAAATAGCACTTTTGTGACAGAAAGTGACTAGTGCTCAATAGGGCCTCAATAGGGTTTTGGATTTCAGATCCGCCTACATTTGACCTTGTCCCTCATTTTTATTATGTATAATAGACACACTACACCCACTTTCAACTTCAAAACTCTTCTGAAACCTCTTCGTGCTCCTCACTATGTGCATGGTTTATCTATTTATCAATTTGTTTTGTTTGATTCGGTTTACGCCTCCCACTCAATAGAAAACGTTGTTTTAGCAGCCCACACTGGAGACAAGTTAAAATATAAACCAACACAGTTTCATTCTGTATTTCAACAGTAAAAACTGAAAAGCAGATGGAATTGCATCATCTGCGTAATGGCTTTATTCTGATATTTTTGTAAATATCTAGTTAGAATCTATGTTTTAATTATTAAAATAAAGTTTCTCTTTATAAAAATAAAACTCAGACAAATAATTCCCTGGTTATCTTGTACACACGGACAAAGAGCACTGAGCGTTTAAAAAATGATTCACCTTGTCATGTGTTTTCAAAAATGTGTGGTTACCTGAAAATGGTGCTGCGGTTATTTATGTATGGGCCGTGTTACAGTGTAGAAAAATACCTGTTTTTAAAATAACTGTGTATGTGGAGAAATGGTAGCTATTCCTGTGGCACCCAAGAAGCAGAACTGGTGCATTGCTCTGGGCTGCAAAGTTGAGGTTGTTATCGGCGGGTGAGAGCAGTGTTTTATCACTCACCACACCTTCAACTTCTGCTGGAGCTGGGGACTGAGCCAGTGACCATATGATTACCAGCCAATCCCCTGATCCTTTATTCAACTACCACCACTGTGAACCTTTCCCCCTCACCCTTACCCAATCCCTTATCCACTCCCCCTTTCAGTCCAACGCCGTCTTGTCCTGACACAACTGATATAAACTGACTCGTGGGAACCACAACTAATAAATATTTACATACATTCAATGCTCCAATTCATAGGAGAAAACACCACACCAGGTGTTTTACTCCCCTGGAGAAAGCAAAACTGTCCAACTCTGCAAAGCATTTACTCTCCCATGTGATGGCTTTAAAAAAAAAAAAAAAACTACCACCACTTTGCTATGGGACATTCTAAATCTTGATTGAAACTTTTAATAGTGATGTTATGTTTCAGGAAGGAACACAGCTATTAATGCTTTCTCTAATATCTTAGACATAAATAGAAGATTCAAAATTGGTCCCTAACAAGATTTGGCTTTGATTAATCTTTTAATTTTGCATTCCTGAATGGTTTAGGGATGTTTTCTTAATGACAGGGAGGAATTAATGATGTTGAGAAGTAATTCTTGAGCTAATGGTAACAGTTCTTTAAAGAATTGTGTTACTATTGGATCTAGGGAGCATAAGGTGAGCTTAGAAGTCTCAATTAATTGTTGCCAATAATTTAAAGGTTTTAGAATTTTTTTATTTATATATACTTTGATTTTGTTTTGTTTGAAAAATAATTAATGACATCCACAAGGTCAACTTGTATTGGTTATCAAGGTCTGAGGTTTGGTTTCTTAAGTATTCTAGCCATTGTATCAAATAGAAGATGTGTGCTATCTATTTGTTTTTTTGGTAGTACATACTCTAGCAGCTTTTAGAGCTAGTCTATCTTTCCAGGGGATCTTAATTAGCTTCAGTCTAGTTTTTCTCCATTCGCATTCAAAGTTCCTGGTTTGTCTTTTCAGCAGTTGCGTGTTACTATTATACCGTGGAAGTCCTGAATCGATTTTAATGTAATATGAGCTACAGCATCTAAGGTGCTAAAAAGGTATGAAATTGTATTCATAACAAGGATTAATTCAACAACTTCACTCTCTGGATACAACGATGTGATACATCCGGTAAAGGATTAGTAAAGTTCTATGATGTTGTGGTTTATGTTCCTCCCTAGTTTATGAACTTTATGGCTGATATTTTTGCATCATGTAAGTTACAAGACAATGATGAATCGATGCGATCATTGCTTTGAGGAGCTATATCCATGTTTATCAAGGCAATGGCAAGTACTATTATTAAAACGTAGGTGTGAATTAAGCAATGTTCTCATGGCTCTAGCAATGTTTTGTTTAAACCCACGAGTTTAGCAGATCAGTGAAAGTTACACCTAAAGTATCATCTGTGTCATCAACATGGATGTTAACGTCTCCAAGAATGGACACTTTGTCATTATCCAGTAAGAGAAGAGCTAGAAAGTCCTCAAATTCAGGCACATTTCCAGAAAAGATTCCAGTTGTTAATAAAGAACAAAAGCAGCAACCAATCAGAAACTCTTTATTATTTCAGATATGATTGAAAAGTTATTATAGGATATTTTTCTGCCAGTAAGTGACACATTTACTGACAGAGAACATGAAGTGAAAACCTCTTTAGAAAAGGAAGTTGTGACTCAAAGGCGAAAGCTGTTAAAAAGAAAGCTAAATTTGCTAATGTTTCAGAGAAACAACAAACACTACATTTGATCTGAGGCTTTGTTTCACCACAAAATAACTCTTTCTTCTTATAACTCATTATAACAGCTCATAATTCATTATTCAGAAGAAATGCAACTTTATTATTTTCGCTTAAATTTGCAGTTATTTTTACAAAGTTGTGAGATACACTGTGCATCAGTATAATTCACAACGCTGTATCTTTTTCACACATTCCTAGATAAAGAACAGCATAAAAACGTTGCTGTTGACAAATAACACAAATCCGATTGTTTGTGTGTCAAATAGAGAATAAAAAAATATATTTTTTATCTAATTTAATTGTATCTATATTTAAATGTTATTCCTCTGACAAGATATACTAAATGCTACCAAGTTGTTGTTGTGTATATTAAGATTTCTACTTGGATTATTGATCCAAATATTAAAAAAGTCATGTCATATATAAACTGCTTTGTTAGTGGAAATTCATGTATATATCAATAGAACACATGGAAATAAGTATCAATATAGTTTTCAAGTTAATTTTCTAGTAGTTACAGCTGTCATAAGGTTTAAGAACATTTATTGGAAATTTTTTTAAATATTTGAGGAGCGATCCCCATTTTTATATTCTGTGTTTTATGAATATGATCTATTAACTTGCCTGTTTTTCAGATGTTTCTGAAGATGTGCAAGAATTGCCTCAAGGAAATTCACAGAAGCCACTCGTTTGATTTCTGGGCTGTGTGCTTAGGGTCATTGTCCTCCTGAAAGCTGAACCATCTGAAGATCAGATTTACACCAAGGAGGTCTCTGTACATCACTACATTCATCTTTCCCGGAACCCTAACTAAGCCTCCAGAAGAACATCTCCACAACTGGGTGAATCTTAACATTACCAGGTGATGGGTTTCGACCAAAATGATCCAAATGTTCACTCCTGGAATTCAATCTGTGTTTTATCAGATCAGAGAATTGTGTAAAGGGGCCTTTTTAACAAAAGCCAGGTGTTTTCTGAAGAGTGGCTTGAGGATAATTTTTAAATTAAGTTTGCAAAAATATAAAAACAAAAACACTTTTTTATGTTGCCATTATAAACCCCTTATGTGTGTGGGAATTTGAGGAAAAATCTATTTCGAATCAAGGTTGTAATAAAAGAAAAAAAAAATCTGCATTGAATTTTTTGTCAAATGTGTTTGACTTGCAGTAGCAGGTGGTGTGGAAAACTAATCATGAAGCGTAGAGATGCACAAGCAGATAGAATGAGAATCCAATAGGGATGGGCAACTGTTGCTAGATGGCAACTTGTAGTTCCAACCCTCTTTAAAACAGATACCAAGCAAAAACTAAACCAAAAGAAAAATCTTGAGTATCCTGCATGCTTCATTAAAGTTACAGCTAAACTGTGTAGCGATGTGAGGCCAGGAATATTGTTGCTTCCTCCTTGCGTATAGAATACAGCTCAAGATATAAATGCACAATGATAAGTGCTATAGTATATAAGAACTATGTGAAAAGTGAATTATTTGAGGAGGAGCAGGGTGCCGCAGAGCATCAGAGGAAGTGAAAGTAACTCACAGCTTTTAGTTCTCATGGAAACTTTCAGCTCAACCACGTCCTCTGCTCTCTCGGTCATGTGTCAAACACCAAGCCACAAAGCCATCTATCATTGTTATTAATGCCCCAGGGGTATCAAATAAATTTTACTGTTCAGATATTTTGACAGTGCCCCGACAAAACCATCGCTGTTTTACTGCAGTCAAAAGGGTTTCTGTTACTTGAAACTAAATGTAGTGCTTTAAAGTAGTTCTACACAGCAATGTACATAAAGCAGTGATCATACTTTGTTTTTGTTTTTTTATTTTAAAATTAATTTTCTCCTTCATGGTAGATTTAATGCATAGCCTCTCTTTGCATGCAGTGAACACTGAACAGTCAGTTTGAAGGGCTTTAAAACTTTTTAATTAAGTTCTCATTTCATTCAAATTACTAAACACACTTTAAGTGAACATTTTAAGCTAATTTGATCTAACAATATCATTAGATGATGTTTCATAGCAATATTAGCTTGAGCTGCAAGTTCAATATTATATTATACAATTTAAATATTAGCTTAAAAGACTAATACACTATTCAGATGTTTTATTTGTTTTCATGGGTGCAATTCTTTATAGATGGATTGAGCAGAGACGAGGGCTCCAGTCTAATTTAACTGTAGTCCACTGTTCGAATTTACTAGCCTTTCGTTTTGTTTGAGGCTAACCACTAAATGAACTGCTGCAAAATTTACTAGATCAACATTTTTGTCCATTAGTTTTGCACAAATCTAATTATCTTCTTCAGTTCTGGGTGGCACCGTGGCACCATGGCCCAGTGAGTATGAAAAGAGACAGAAGCCCGAATTCGGTTAGCACCAGGGCCTTCCAGTTTGAGGCTTCTCTGAGCTTCCTGGATTGAGTTTGCATGTTCTCTCTGTGCTTGCATGGGTTTCTCCAGTTTCCCCCACAATCCTAAAAACATGCGGTTAGGTTAAATGAAAAGTCTAAATTCCCCTTAGATGTGAATGTGTGTGTTCCCCTGCGATAGACTGGCAACCTGTCCAGGGTGTACCTCCTGCTCTCTATTTTTCTCTTTCACTTTATCTCATTCTCTCTTTTCAATTCATCCTCTCTTTTATTTTATTCTCTCTTTCTCACTCTTTTTTTCCTCCAACTCACTCCTCTTCCTTCATGCTATCTATCTGTCTCTTTCTTTGATGCTCTCCTTTTTCCACTTTCTCGTTCTCTTTTCCTTCTCTCTCCCTCTTGCTCTTTTTTCTTTACCTATCCTCTATTTATATCTTGCTTAACACTGCTAGATGTGAGCTAAATTTTTAATTTGCAGAATATAAGGTGAAATCATATATCAGGGTAATACTCACTTCTCTTGAGTAGTTTTAGAAGAGCTACTTTAAACTGAACAATGGTGTAAAAGTTGAGAATACTGCATTTTATCTCAAAGATGCATATGCCCTACTCTGACAAACTATAACACCCACACTCCCTCACACTCACACTTTACCATAAATGCTTATCTGCTATACACACACACACTTGCACGCACACACATTGTGACTGTGCATGCATTCTGTGTCTGCAAAAAAACCATTCATCTGTGGCTTTGTTGTCATTCAATGGTAAATTGTAATTAATTTGAAGTGAAATACAAAAAAAGCTTCACATGAACTGGATATAAACAAAGCTCTGTGCCACCTGAAGATCACAGCAATGCAGCAAACACTTCTACGTTATAATCAGGGCTCGAAATAAATACCCGCCAACCCGCCAAACATAGATAAAGATTGTTTTGGTGAGTATTGATAAAAACTTACAAGTCAACTTGGCCGGCGATGCATCATGCCAATCATGCACATCATGTAAGATATGCTCTGGGTCATTCATCCTCTCCATCCAACAATTCACATGAACACTACACTTCACGGTACTTAAGATACCGACTGGCAGTAGCAGATACTGTACACTTCTTTTCACTGGTCCAATCACCGATGATAAGAAGAGTGCCAAAATACTATGGAATTAATTTTGTGCAAAAATATAATAATAAATAATAATAATAATAATACATTTTATTTAAAGGCGCCTTTCTGGCAACTCAAGGACACCGTACAATGAAACAAGAACAATAAGATACTAAGAAAAATAATATTAAAATACATAACAATAGTGCAGGTACAGATTAAACATTAAAAGCCATCTTAAATAGGTGGGTTTTGAGTTTTGATTTAAATAATGTAAGAGAGTCAATGTTTCTGATGGCAGGTGGTTGTGAGTTCCAAAGCTGGGGAGCAGAGCGGCTGAATGCTCTATTGCCCATTGACGACAACCAAGCAGAGGGAACAGACAAGTGAAGGGAAGAGGAAGATATGAACATAATTTCAGCTAAAATGAACAAAAATAAATTGATTACAAAGAAAAAAAAATCATCCTGAAAACAAAAATAATCAATACCTTAAAAATGTACATTGATTTTAAATACATTACATTCTTGTTTTCATTTTCAACTTCAGTTTTGCATGATTACACTCTCACCATCTTCACTTTTGCTTTCTAATGTTTACGATTGTTGATGTTCACTGTCCACTGTCAAATTTATCTGCCACTAAAACAGGGAGAGTCTTCTTGTTTAGACAAACTTTGAGACTGTATTGCAGAGATTAAGGCATGGATCTCATTGAACTTTCTCAGTTTGAATGCAGAAAAAACTGGTCATGTTGTTCGGCCCTTCTGATGCTTCCAAAATTGAGTCAACATGTGACTCAAACAGCCACAAATCTGGGGGTAAAAATGGACAGTGATCTGAAATTCGATGTGCAGATCAAATCAGTTGTCAAGTCCAGTTTTTATCATTTACGACAACTAGCCAAAGTCAAGCCATTTTTATCAAGACATCACTTTTATCTCATGTAGACTTGATTACTGTAATGCACTTTATGTTGGGCTCAGCCAGAAGTTGCTGTCTCGTCTGCAATTAATTCAAAACACTGCAGCCTGACTTTTAACAGGTACCAAAAAATTTTAGCACATCACTCCGATTTTAGCTTCTATTCATAAATCCTCTTTGAAAACATACTTTTTCTCCCTGGCTTTTAACTCAGTCTGAGATGTTGACTTTTACTGTATTATGTCGTCACTATGTTTTTATTGTTTTTTATCTTCATATGTTTTATATGCTTTTGTATTTTTGGACAGCACTTTGGCCAACTGGGTTGATTTTAAAGTGCTCTATAAATAAAGTTGAGTAAAGTAAGATTGCCATTCTGTGGGGTTAACAGTGGTTCGCCCTCATTGACTAGTACGGTTTTGATTGGCATAATATACAAACAAGAAAAAGGAAATATTGGCTGAGCAAAGAGGACTGAGTTGGAGAGCTAAATATTTTAAACCAAAATGGTGTGGTGGTTAAGAGGATAGACGTCAGGATCAGGAAGAGGTGAGAAGAGGAAAGAGGCAAAAGATGTAAAGGAATTTGTCTCCTGGGCAGGCACCCATGCTGTAGGTGCTGCCTGTGTCTGAAACCACTACTGCACTGGAACGAATAACAGCAGAGGGAAATCCTCTTATTGATTGAGTAACAATGAGCAATGTTTTTGCATCAGAGCTATGAGCCACACTTTTCTGAAAAAGTGCATACTTTAATTGTGACAGAGCAGAGACAATTTACCAGCAGCTGCAGAAAGAGAGGAAAAGCTTTTTAGGAAAAGCTCCTTGTTCATTCAAATTTATTTTGTTTAGACCCAATCTGACAGCAGTGAAACAGCTTCTTGACAAAGCACGAGAGACAAAGATAGAATTACTAGCAACTTCAACGAGAGAGAAAGACAGACTAGGACAATTTTTTCTTTTAATTTAAAATGATAACCCCATTTTTACAAATACTTTTTTTTGGACATGTATATTAATTCATGCCATATCCATTTAAATAGATGCAAACTACTTTGGCTGGTGATCAAAATTTTTTGTCATTTGTGAGGCTGTTAAAGACGTTCTCAAAGATGCATGATTTCTCTGTAGCAAAAGACAAAGGATGGCACTAAATACATTCATGAAAATTGCAAATGAATTATCTTTTACTTTGTCAATAAATGTCTGCTCCAGATTTTATTGCCCCTTTTATTTATTTTTATTCTTTTCTGTAAGGTCCATATTTTAACTAGATAATTCAATGAAACAAACAAAAATATTGTATACAGTTAAGCCAGGATAAATGTCAGACCATTGTAATCCTGGTGAAACGGACAGAAGTACAGCCTTATAAAACATTTCAACTTCATTAACTCAAAAAAAAAACAATACTTTTAGAGGTCACGAGGAAGAGTTGTTCTGATTGGATCCGTTGTGAAGATCTTTATTTGCTGCTCAGCGTGTGCTTTCACCTAAGAAAACAAGCAACAACACAAAGATTGCATCAATGCAGAGTTAACACCAGAGCCAGACCACTGTTTGTACATTTTATCTGTTTATTATACTTGTACTATATCAGCTAATTATTAGAGGTATCAGGGTTGTATTGTTGTGAGCCAAATTAAAATGCTCAAAAAAATGTGCCCCTCCTACTCTAGATTATAGTTTGCCAGATGATCAAGTCATGTTCCATAGATCTATCATGATGAGTGATGAAACACTCTGGGTAAACTAAGCAATAATCACATTTCAGAATGAATAATTTTTGTTGCTGGATTCTTGTTTTGTTCATTTAACTCTGCATACTAAAGAATCTGTACTTAACATAGTCAAAAGAGAGGAAGTGTGTCCAATGTGGAACTGAGGTGCCAATTTTCAAGACCTTCAGAGAAATTGAAAAGTAACCCCAAAACGAAACCTTTTTGACCCTTACATTTTCAAGTTATTTCAGACAGTATGAACGGTGATGAAAAAGAGACCAGAACCAGAAAGAGCGATGGTTTTTTCAGCTTGAAATCTGGTCCAGAACAAGGGATCTAGATACTATATACTGCTGTGCAGTACAACAGCCTTGTAGGAGCCATTTAGTTCATTTGATTCTGGCCAATGGGGGCAGTAGGACACCCTATAAACACTTCCTCCAGGGAGTAAGGCTGTTAGTGGCTGCAAACATTTAGTACATTGAACACATTTCAGCGCAAGAACACATTACTTTTGCTTGGACTTCCTTTTATATTTTGAACGAACGTGAATTGTAAGTTTCAAAGGATCAATTAAAAGCATTTGAAAACTATCAGACATAGCCCCGCCCCCCAGTCTGCCACTGTTTTCAAGATTATCTTAGCTTTGTTTTAAATATAAAATATCATTTTATTCATTTAAGAAAATACTGTTGTAAATACATAAATATGAAACAGACATTTTTTTAGAAATGTTATGAGGTACAACATTATATAAAACCTTTCATATTACATTTAATAAAAGGTAATAAATATCCAGTTGTATTAAATAAAATAAACTGCTTTTCAAATTGCGGTTCATGATAAATGAATTATTTAAGTTAAATAAGTCATAAAGTATTGATTGTTATGTACAGATCACAAAACTTTGTGAACAGCAATAAAGCTTGCATTAAATACATTACTGATACATATATATGTTTAACGTTTATGCCTGAGGTTTAATGCCAGAGGCTGGTGGTGTAGTGATACTCCTATTCCAGCCACTGTGCCATAAAGGCATCTGCAAAAAAGCAGTGAAATTAAAAAAAGAAATAAATAAAGAAAGAAAAGGCTGAATCTGCTTTTTGTGTGTTCACTTCTTTGTAGTTCATTCATTCATTTTAAATCCCACTTATTCCCTTTCTGGGGTCACGGGGATCTGCCACTGCAAGCGATTTGAGAGGTGGGGGTACAGCCTGAACAGGTCGCCACTCCATCGCAGGGCATTCTTTGTAGTTGTACATTTTATTTCTCACAATTCCCTCAACCCTTTAGTTTTAGTGAACTCGAAAAGGCAAGATCAATGAACTCAGAAAATTACTATTTGTCACGTCTTTAGCCATTGTTGAGCAAACCTTGTGGAACAGTCTGTCTGTCTGTTCACAGAAGGATGCACTGAAAGCTGAATCAACACAGAGACTGTGGCTCACATTCATACAGTGGCAGAATCTGCTAAAAAAGACAAATCTTTCCCCCACAGCTTCAAAAGTATGTTGGAATGAAACTCGGCGTGTTATTGGTAAAATGTCTTTAAGGGGTGTGTGCTCAGGTAGAGCGGGAGAGTAGGCCACATTTCTGAGCATGTGCAGCTTCTTTCTGACCATCATGGCAGTGCTCTGATCATTTTTGTTTCAAAAAGCCAAATGACGCCCCATCTATGTTTAATACTATGGTTCTCTCTGAGTGTTCCTCACCTCTATCTGTGCTTCAGATCAGAGTAAATGGTGTCTTCAGGAACTTTCTTCTTCTCTGATGAGGAGTAACACATGGCATTAATGAAACCAACACAATCGTTCAATGCACTTGTTATAAAGACAGAAATGAAGTTCTGTAAATGACTAACTGGTAATTTGACTAACTTTTGTTATTTTGGTCCCAGCTGCACTCAATAATTATTAGCAGATCTACATAAGCATTTATCTCTCTCAGCTCCTTTCACGATCAAAGAACAAACCCCACCTCCACCCCTTCACCACTCCTCTGTACCCAGGTACCTCAGTTGTATTCTTACAGTTCTAGTGGCAACTGTTTGCATAGAAATCCTTTGAAATCTAAAGAGTGAGTGATAGTAAAATATATATTCACTAAACATGTTTAGACTTCCTTTTTTTCTACACATTTGGGTGAAAAAAGCAAAAGAGTTTGGATCCTCTGGTGCTGGATTGAACTTTGCTTTAAGGCGCTACAAGCTCTCGAGATGCAATGTGTTCTCTTTTGGTGAAATATTTCATATTGTTTGAAATCTTTCTGACGGCTGTGTTCAGGTGTAATTTACCCTTGTAAACTTGTTTCTTGTTTGTTTTCGTGTTCTTTGCAGTGATCTGAGCATAGACCACATCACTGGCTCCAGCAGTGTCCATGTCTGATGAAGAATAATTAAAGAAAGAATTTTTAAAATACTTAAGAAGATATGTACTCTCTGAGAAAAGAACATTTACTCACCAATCTTCTTCCTAATTTCCGAGTACATAACATTATCCCATGGGTTTGCTCTGGCTTCGTCCTCTACAGTGAATGATCTCTGTTAATATCTGTGTTTGAACACCATAAACGGATCAGTTTTTAGAACGCTCACCTGTTTTCTCAGATCTCGTGCTGATTATGACTTGTGAATACGTAACATCTGACTCTCCATCTGAAACATGAACCCAACATGACAAGAACGATTATATACCAGTCAGTGGACAACAAACGGTTAATTGAGCTTCTCTTTCTCTCTACGTATCAGTCTTTCAGGCCAGAAATTCTGAGCCGTACGATGGCTTGAGTTTCATCATAATCTTTCTCGCTAAACTGCTGGAATGGTGGAATTATCCATTTAGCCCCAAAACTAAAATGCAAGTGCATTTAACATCAAAACGACTTGCTTCTCTGCATCACTAATGCAGACATTGCAATTAAGTTTACACTCCGACCCCAGAACTGCCAAACACAGTGTGAAATTGTTTTATCTTTGGTTGCTTGTCTTCCCCCATTATTCCTTTGCCGGGTATTCCTTTAGTAGAGGGAGAGACACCCAAAAGGTTTCACAGAGGAATACATATGATTTATGTAAATCTCTCACATTTGCCCCTTTTGTCTATGCCTTAGCCAGACTCAAAAGAATTAGGACACCCCTTCACAAGAACAAATGGCGATGTATTGTGAAGGGGTGTCCCAATTATTTTGAGTTGAGGCAAAATGCTATGATGGTACATAAAGAGGTACACTCAAACCAAAAGGGTAAGATGATCACCAGCAGAGATCCAGAAATGTGAGAATTGCCACTAGCTAGGGTTTTTATTCATAAATTAATTTGGATCTTCATGATGACTGTGAGTGAGTAAATAATTTTAAGCATACATTTTCAGCTACTCTGTAATCTTTGCTACCTCCACATACCGCTTCTCCAAATCCCCGGTAACAATGCATTTCCATGGTTGACTATGCCGATTTAAGTCTCCAAATTTTTTATCATAAACCTATGATTGAAGTCTGATGACAACCCAAACATAGGTTATAGTTTTGTACCCTCTAAGGATGCGTCGCATGGGACAGGTGAGAAAAAGGCATGCAGTTTTTGTTGGGACCTGTATGAAGGGTTGTGTGTGTCTAGATCAGCATTTTTCAACCAGTGCCATGGAACACTATAGTGTGCCGTGAGGAATTATTAATCACTCTCATATCTTGTCCCTATTTATTGTGCTTTGTTTGCTGCCATCAACATTAACTGTTTGAGCAGCTAGCATGTTTTCTGCTGTTGTCCAGCCTTCTTTATGGTTTATGCTTGAGATAGTTCTTTGTTTATCCAGGTACTGGTGCTGAGATTCCTTTTCATGTTTTTAGTTCTCAGCAGTTCTTAGTGATTGTCAGTGTTTTCCCCCCATCAAGGGAGGTTTCTATTTTGTTCTTTGTATTTTAATAAAAACCTGCTGATGCAATCTGCTGCTCCTACGCTTGAACTCAACCCATTAACCGTTTAAGACCCAGCTGCTCTGTGCCGGTCATGACAACTGATTGGTCTAAATCCCCCGCCTCTAACTGGTTTAACACTGAGAGAGTAGAAATAGGACAGATTATAAAATATTTGCAAATTGTCAATGTAGGATATGGTTTAATTTTTAAATATTTATTTTAGGTGGTGTGTATGTGATTATTATTTTTTTTTAAAAATGAAAACAGTGTAATTTGCACAAAAAAACTATTAAAAAAAAATCACTGTCCTAGATTAAAAGCTTCTGTGATAAACTGCTCATACTTTGGTGCATCATTCCTAACGTTCTTATTCGAAATACTGTTTTCAGGTTTCTCATGTTTTTGTGCATCATCAAAAACATATTGTATTACTGTTCTGAATGTGCAACTATTTTCAATAAACTACAAAGTACACTTTTGAGGGGTGGAAAATAAGTAAAAGTAATTATATTTCATTTTTAGGAGACAAAAGTGAGCTGACCAGACTGTAAAGGGATGTTTTGCTGGTGAGGATCTCCAGAAGAGTTTGGGCCTGGAATTTGCTGAATGCCACGCTGCAGACCTGATAAAAAAAAAAAACAAATATGCTTAATAATTAAGATAACTAAAGTGTGATAAACGATACACATTCATTAAATGTTTAAACTCTTTATAACTATGAAGTTCTCCAGACCTTTGTTCTTGTGTCTGAGGAGCAGCAGCACTAAGACAATTAACAGTAAGAAAACACTTGAACCAACAGCCACAGCAATGACCAGAAGATGAGATGATGATGCTGAAAACACAACAAATCTGTTTACAATCACACACTGATTATAAAGCTGGATACAACTTTCTAAAATTCACAGACCTCTGACGGAGATCCAGCTGCGCGGCGATGCTCCTCCCTCTGTTCTGCAGGAGTAAAAACCCTCATCAGACTCTGAGACAGCAGCGATGCTCATCTCTCCTGTCGTCTGATTCTGGATCAGTGATCCATCTTTATAGAAAGCAGCCGAGAGGATGGAGGAGCTTCGAGATCGATGTGAACAGAGCAGAGTCAGGGTTTTTCCTTCAGTCACTGGACCAGCAGGACTGTCCAGAATCACATCTTCCTCTGTGAACAACAACAAATCTGTGATGGAAAGGTTCTGCTGAAGTAAAGATTCAGAATCATCTCCAGATATCAACCACACGACCCAGAGTCGAAGAACCTTCTCCAGAACACAAACTACACAAGTTTAACCCTGACGTGTGGAACCATCTCATGTCTGGAGGCTTCTGTCAGAAACAGATCATCATGGAGCACCTCAAGGTTCAGTTCTAGGAATAATTCTCATGAATCAACCAGAGGAAATGACTCTGTTCAGAAGAAGAACTCACGGGTCACAGTGATGTTGAGAGGAGAGCCTTTCTCTCCAGAGTCAGACTGGCACCAGTAAACTCCAGAGTCCGATTCCTGGAGAGAACTGATTCCACATGAGGATCCGGATTGAGATGAACAATCTTCAGGGTTTGAGCTGGTGTATCTTCTCACGGTCCATCCAGAGGAGTCACAGCTTAGAGAGAGAGAGTGAAAGGAGAAGTGTTGACCTCTGCTGGGGTTCACCACCAGAGACACCGGGGAAGAAGCAGCATCTGAGAGAAAGAAACCAGATGTTCTTTAGATGTTAATGCAGATGTGTCTGGACTTGTAGAGCCTCAAAGAGAGGAAGATCTTCTGAGCATGTTCTGAAAGTGAATGTTCCTCACCGCTGACCCAGACGAGCTCCATGCTGCTGTTCTGAGTGTAATAAGCTGCTCCTCCTCTCTGAGCTCTGCAGATATAAACTCCTGTGTGCTGCAGAGATGCAGGACTGAGCTTGTAAGAGCCTCCAGCTCCTCTGCTGCTGTCTGACAGAAGATCAGCATCTCTGAACCAGCTGAACCTCCAGCCTGTAGAGGAGTCTGGAACCTCACAGTTCAGAGTCACCGAGTCTCCTTCAGTCAGCCACGGCCCAGGAGACACTCGTAGAGCTGCTCGAGCTTCTCCTGAACAGAACCAGAGCAGTTACTTCAGAAAGGAGCTCCTCAAGATCTCAGATGTTCTCCACTCACCTGGAATCACCGTCAGAGGAACAGCTTCACTGCTCTGAGATCTCTGGGAGCCTGTGTGTCCGGTGCAGAAGTATTTCCCGCTGTGACTCTGATCTACTCGGCTGATGTTCAGCTCCTGGTTTGAGGTTTTGCTCACAGTGGTTTTAAACTGCTTGTTGTGGTTTGTCCCTTCTGTTCTCCAGCTGTACATCCACTCAGTGTCTCCTCCCCCCTTCACATCACACCTGAGAGAAACTGCTTCTCCTCCAAACACTCGTTCAGCAGGTCGCACCGTCACCACAGCTTTAGGACTCACTGGACAAACAGAAGTTAAAGCATGATTCACTGGGAACTGAGGAACGTTCATCAGAAGCTTCTTCTCTCACCTGAAACATTGATCTGGAGCAAGTTGCTGAATTCAGAGTAAAACACTGGTTTCCCTCTTCCAGCTCTGCACCAGAACTGGCCTCCAGCAGACTCTGAATCGATCTCCAACAGGTAACTGTTGTTTTTTTCTATCTTCTTGATTTCGGAGCTCTGTGAGGTTTTGTACCAGTAAAAGTCCCATCCAGTGATGGGATCCATGGAACACGTCAAAGTCACAGTGTTTCCTGTCAGTGCTGCAGAAGAATCTGATCTCAGATCAGGCTTCGGTTTCACACCTGGAGCAGAAGAACAGATTCAGACTCAATCAGAGATTTTAAAACCAATCAATCAGGTTAAAGTAGAAGATCATCTTGATCCAGTCAAAGCTGCAGCTGCTCATTTTGAGTCTCCTCTGAACATTATTGTGACTTGAGATATAACCTGCTCCTGTTCTTCTCTTCTGAAGAGTTCAGTTTGAGTCTCAACTCACCGTTCACCTCGAGATGAAGAGCAGAGCTCCACTAACAGAGAAACCACCAGACAACTGTATCACACTGTTTTCTCTCCTCCACTCATATCTCCATCCGCAAGGAAGAGAGGAGAGAAAGAGAGATCCTGCTGCTGCTGTTCATGGAGAGAAGAAGCTACAGAGTTCTGATTTTCTTCTTAGTATGATCTGAATCACTCCGAAGAGACTTTCGTTGTGTTTTCAGTCTCTTGTGATTTGTTTTTAAACAAGAAGCTATAAGATCTTGCTCAGAAGAGTTTCATTCAGTTCAGTTTCAATGTTTGTTTCCACGATGAGGGACTCGCATGATGATTGTAAAGTTTTGCTCAATTGTAAATTTTTCTAAACCGTATTAACATTCTCTAAACCTTGCGTGTAAATGTCACACAATGTAGTTACTCATAAAAACCATTTAATTCATGCTTCAAAACCTATTTTTGAGTCAGTAATTCTGACGCCAAGGCCACCAAAACGTACAAAAAGTGTTTCTCTGGTAAAAATGTTAGTTGTTTTTTCACGTGGCGGTCAACCATGAAAATTAGGCATTTAAACAAAAATATTTGTTGAGAAAAAGTCAATAATATGAAGAAAAAATAGTATCTGTACATTTGTATTTATACAGAGTATTCCTTTTTGTACGTTATTTGTTCACATTTGTGTATTACCACAAACACAAAAACAACAAATAACATTCATGGAGATAAAAAATCCTGTCCTTCATGTTGGTCAGGCCAAATATTTTCATCAACATCACATCTGAATTGAATATTATCTATATCAGATATAATTTGGAATATACATACATTTATACATATATACCAGTCTGATGTGAAAAAGCAGAAACTGTTCAGAGATCTGAAGGTAATGTTTTGGAAAATAAAAAAAAATAATTTTACAATCAAATCAAAGCAATTGAGAAAAACTGTAACATGTTTTTTAGCCGTTTCATTTACAGGTCGATCTGTTAATTTTTTTAGTTTTATTTTTTTATTTCAATATTAAATAAAGGGCGGCACAGAGGCTCAGTGGGTAGCACTGTGGCCTTCCAATTAGAAGGTTGTCGGTTCGATGTGTGGTGTAAGGATAAAGCAAGCTCCTAAACAAAGTAGGCAGCCTCATGGGGTTGTTTTATTTTATTCTCCTTGTGCGATTAATTTGGGCTGGGTACTGAGTGTGGTGACGATTGTCCAGACACATTAATGCAGCCACGCCACTAGGGGGAGCACTAGCGTTGAGAATTAATTTGGCGCGAGCTCAGAAGTTTCCGTTTGATTGAGAGTGACATGGTTGCCAGGGTAGCGGTTTTCCCGCACAATTGGGCTATTTTAGAAAAGGAGTTGCGGGAAAAAATACGGAGTTGCGGGTTGCGGTTTTTTGGGCTACATTTATAATGTACCGCGGCCATAAAAAAATAAATAATAATAATAAATAATAATTGTGGACAAAGATAAAAGGGAACCTTTTATTAGTGGGTGTTGATCCCCGGGAATGAATACTTGGCAACAAAAGCTGCTTCTTGCGAGACGCAAATAGGCGCGCGCGCCACATGTGCTTTTGATATCACCAATCAAGCATCATCATCATCACGTCACTCCATGAGAGCGTTGTAGTCAGAAGCGTCGGTTCCATGGTTGCCAGGGTAGCGGTTTTCCCGCACAATTGGGCTATTTTAGAAAAGGAGTTGCGGGAAAAAAAACGGAGTTGCGGGTTGCGGTTTTTTGGGCTACATTTATAATGTACCGCGGCCGCAAAAAAATAAATAATAATAATAAATAATAATTGTGGACAAAGATAAAAGGGAACCTTTTATTAGTGGGTGTTGATCCCCGGGAATGAATACTTGGCAACAAAAGCTGCTTCTTGCGAGACGCAAATAGGCGCGCGCGCCACATGTGCTTTTGATATCACCAATCAAGCATCATCATCATCACGTCACTCCTTGAGAGCGTTGTAGTCAGAAGCGTCGGTTCGGTTGTCTGTGGATGAACAAGTACAAGTAGGCACTTCTGACTAGGGTAAAAAAAATTCAGAGAGCACATGTTCTTATTTGACCTTTATTGTATGAGATTGTGTATTAAAAAAGCACAATGTGTGATATTAAGAATTTGGGTTAGACAAAAGGCCAATACTTTAAACTTAAACTTATATAAATTTTTTAAGGCCCTTTGTGGGAATCCAGCCGTTGTCTAATCTGATTGGACACTGAAAAAATGGGCTAGTTTTCATTCCATTTGGGCGGATTTTGAGTTGTCATTGGGCTGGAAATATTTCTGGGACCTGGCAACCCTGGAAGCGTCGGTTCGGTTGTCTGTGGATGAACAAGTACAAGTAGGTACTTCTGACTAGGGTCAAAAAAAAATTCAGAGAGCACATGTTCTTATTTGACCTTTATTGTATGAGATTGTGTATTAAAAAAACACAATGTGTGATATTAAGAATTTGGGTTAGACAAAAGGCCAATACTTTAAACTTAAACTTGTATAAATTTATTTTAAGGCCCTTTGTGGGAATCCAGCCGTTGTCTAATCTGATTGGACACTGAAAATTGGGCTAGTTTTCATTCCATTTGGGCGGATTTTGAGTTGTCATTGGGCTGGAAATATTTCTGGGACCTGGCAACCCTGGAGAGTGAAGTCACTGATGAGCGAGCGCTGAATAATTCTGCAGTTTTCTGTATGTTTCAGGTGAGTAGGGCTAAATAGATTCATTTAAAGAAAAGGTGTTCATGTTTAAGCGCAATGTTAAGTTTAGTGAGCGTTTGGGCAAGTTTCGAATACCTTTGTAAATGAATGGTTTATGGGAAATGAGAGAAGCCGCTTGATAAAATTAGTTAACCCTGTGCTCATGCTGTGTTTAGTATTGATATGTTTTGAAGTAATTGGAGAAGACGCAAGCATTGATGGATGTGGCTTTGGTTAAAACCGCGCGCGTCGGCCATTTAACAATCCCATGGGGAAGAAGTTAGGAAATTGGCGGGAAAGCGGAAAATGTACAATATTTATAAACGTTTAAGTTGTGAAGTTACATGGTTCATCTGATAACTACCAGTGTAATTGAGTGCTTTAATTACATAGGAAGCCCTGGGAGTTAACAGGGAAAATATTGCTGATGCATCGTTCTTTTTTTTGGTGTGTGTGCAATTATTAATGTTAGTTTTGTGTATATTGAGTCTCGAGCTCAGAAGTTTCCGTTTGATTAAGAGTGAAGTCACTGATGAGCGAGCGCTGAATAATTCTGCTGTTTTCTGTATGTTTCAGAAATAAATTTGCTGTAAATAAATAAATGTGTTGCAATAAAGTCAGAGTCTTCCTAAAACTGTAACAGATGCTCGCCAGTGACCTTCCTGGAAGGAGTTTCATCTTCTCCCCATACTTGTTGGAGTTTACTCCGGGTACTCCAGTTTCCCCCACAATCCCCCCGCCCAGTTAGGTTCAGTTCAACTCACCCTTCACTAAGAGATCAACTGGTGTTGAATATAATGATGTTCTTCCAGTTGTGACCCGCCGACACCAGTATCGACCCTTATCAGATCCAGTGATGTTTGCAAAAGTGAGAGTGTTTCCATTAACAGAGAAAAGATGAGACGACTGTATCACACTGTAAATGTTTCCTCTGCTCCACTCGTATCTCCAGCCGCTGAGATCAGGCTGAATCTCACACTTCAGTTCAACTCTTTCTCCAGTGAACACAACTCCGTCTGGAGTCACCTTCAGTTTAGGTGGAGCTGTGGAGAAAATGAAACTGTATTTATTTACTTATTCCAAACTTTTCTCTTCAGCCACTTTCAGATCTTTGAGAAAGAAAATCCCTTTCACAGTTTCTCAAAGACACGTCACTCTTCTCTGTTTGTTCCTCTGCTCCGAAGATTACTTCTGAACATGTTTTATTCCTGATTTTAGCAGTTTTAAACTGTTTCTGATCTAAACCAAGTTCCTGGATTCTGAAACGAGTCGTGCTCAAATGAAACCTGCTGAGGATCAGTTCTTGTGAGAGGAACGAGGGCAGGAGGAGTCTCCACAGAAACCTGCAGGACTTTATCAGCTGAACAATGTTTCTGCCAAACTCTGAAAGACTGATGCTCCAGAAACTGATTCTATCTCCTGAACTAAACTCTTTTTATTCTGGAGAAGAATTCACAGAAGATAAAGAATCTGAACTCACCGTGAACAGAGAGAGACACAGAGTTTGATGGAGATGATACTAATCTTCCAGCTATGAACACTCTACACCAGTATTGATCCCCATCAGTTACATCTGCTGCTGCAATAGTGAGAGTGTTTCTATCGACAGAGAATCGAACAGACGACTGTATCACACTGTTTCCTCTGCTCCACTTGTATCTCCAGCCGCTGAGATAAGACTGAATCTCACACTTCAGTTCGACTCTTTCTCCAGTGAACACAACTCCGTCTGGAGTCACCTTCAGTTCAGGAGATGGTGGAGCTGTGGAGAAAATGAAACTGTATTTATTTACTTATTCCAAACTTTTCTCTTCAGCCACTTTCAGATCTTTGAGAAAGAAAATCCCTTTCACAGTTTCTCAAAGACACGTCACTCTTCTCTGTTTGTTCCTCTGCTCCGAAGATTACTTCTGAACATGTTTTATTCCTGATTGTAGCAGTTTTAAACTGTTTCTGATCTAAACCAAGTTTCTGGATTCTGAAACGAGTCGTGCTCAAATGAAACCTGCTGAGGATCAGTTCTTGTGAGAGGAACGAGGGCAGGAACAGTTTCCACAGAAGCCTGCAGGACTTTATCAGCTGAACAATGTTTCTGCTGAACTCTGAAAGACTGATGCTCCAGAACTGATTCTATTTCCTGAACTAAACTCTTTTTATTCAGGAGAAGAAATCACAGAAGATAAAGAATCTGAACTCACCGTGAACAGAGAGAGACACAGAGTTTGATGGAGATGATACTGATCTTCCAGTTATGAACACGCTACACCAGTATTGATCCCCATCAGTTACATCTGCTGCTGCAATAGTGAGAGTGTTTCCATCGACAGAGAAACCACCAGACGACTGTATCACACTGTTTCTTCTGCTCCACTCGTATCTCCAGCCGCTGAGATCAGACTGAATCTCACACTTCAGTTGGACTCTTTCTCCAGTGAACACAACTCTGTCTGGAGTCACCTTCAGTTCAGGAGATGGTGGAGCTGTGGAGAAACAGAAATAAAGTTTTCGAAACTTTTCATTCTCAGGATCATGTTAAAAGCCAACTCTTGTCGCTGCTCTGTTACAACCACAAACATTTTCCTGCTGCAGCAAACTTTGTTTCATGACTTTACCTCCATGAGTTTGGTTCAGATGTCACAGAATGTTCCTGAAACCATATCATCACTGTTTTCTTCATGTTTGTGAAACACAGATGCAGCAGCTGCTCTGTGAAACTGGACTAAACTTACGCTTGTGTAACATTCACCTGATCCTGTGTCTTCTCCTTCACTGTTTCTGCTCTCCATCAGCCTCCTCTTCCTGACTCTCCTCCCTCTCTTTCCTCTCCATGTTACTTTCAGAGAGAGACTCTGCTTTCTACTGAGCTCTCAGTTTATTCTTATCTTTTCTTTAAAGGACTTTAAGATATTATTTCTTTGGTAATTCTTTCATGTTGAGGTTGAAGTGTTCCTAGTGCCACTGACTGGTGTCACCAGAGATGGACTGGAGGTCTACTGGAGCTGGAACAGATCTGCTCAGGTGTAGTTCTGCAAGGATCCTGCTTTGAATCTAGCAGGGGTCTCTCTGAGTGGAGCTCCCACAGAAAACACCAGAGATCAGAGCGTGTGACATACTGCCTTTCACCCAACGAGAGCCGAGAGTCTCCAGCAGATCCCACGAGTCTCACGAGAACAAAACCAATAGAAGCAATAAATGAGCTGCAGGAAATACCTTGAGTGTCTCCAGAATGAACAAGGGACACCAACCCTGAGAAAGAGAAGGAAAAAGAGAGAGAGAAAGATGGAGATTATCAGTTACTACCATCAAACTTAAGCCTCAACAAACTGAGGTCAACCCTTCACTTCCTGTTTAATCTGACTACAGAGAGGTTTCTGGATCTCATCGGAACACTGGGGACGTGTGTTTTTTAACCAAGTGTGTCTCACATGGAAGAAGAGTTAAGCCAAACCACGGCAAACGCCCTCATGGCACTGGCTGCAGAATGATTGCCACCCAATACAAGTTTATGGGAAAAACCTGATCTTAGAAATTAGATATCTTAGAAATTTGAAACTATTTTCTCAGAAAGTACGGCATTTACGGTTTAAATGATTTTAAAATGTACAATAAACAAACGGCAATAGTTTTTTTTCTTGGCTCACTTTTATTTTCGTGTGGTTCAGGATGGTTCAATTGTCATGTGACCATGTGATTGACAGCTATGATTGACAGTTAAACAGAACAGAGCTCTCTTATCGTTATTATCACATCGTTAGAAAGATCATTTATGCTGCCAATGATGAAATTCAGAGAAGTCGATCTCAAATTTTAAATAAATTGTATATAACAGGCTCTGTGTGGGAGGGGTGTGTGTGAACCAGATTCGAGGCGGAGCTCAGAAACCACGACGGTCCTACCCTTAAAAGAAAGTCACTTGTGCACCGGCCAATTGGAGCCTCCTCACCTGTTCTCAAATTTTTCCTGTACTCCCTTTTTCCTGTTCTCAAATTTCACTCCACAGTAAACCCATTGAAATATTATGAAAAGATAATATTTAATTTGTTTCTTTTTCTAAAACAACAATGAGAGAATCTCTTTATCTGAGGAAATGTTTCTCTTCAAATGCGGTTAAAAGATAAAGTTGTGCATCTGCAGAGCGACTAGTAATTAATAAAAGGAATTAAGCTGATTGTTAAAATGTGAAGCATCAGAAAGAAATAAATCACTCACAGAGACGGAGCAGCAGCGTCCTGGAGCCCATCCTGCCTGACTGATGCTCTACTCAAACTCTGCTGCTGCTTAAAAACAACTCTGCTGCTGTTTCCTGCTTTCTCTCACGTCTCGAGGGAGGAGACAAACTCTTCCTGGAGAAACAGAGAGAGATGATTTGATGAAGAAAGATGCTTTCTTTTATTTGATTCATTTTCAGCTCAGAATCAGAATCGTGTTTATTCACATGTAAATGAAGGGGATTCACATTACTAGGAATTTGCCTCAGTGATTGGTGCATACAAAGAACCTATAATAATTTACATGAAATAAGATAAAATTAAGGTAAATAAACTAAAGTAAGGCTAAGTTGACATGTCATAAAGACATACAATGAACAGAACATTAAATGAGTGGCGGATGTAAAGGTAAACAAAGACCGTTATGTGAACGGATGGAACAGTGTCATAATGGAATAATGTAACAGTAACTGCACACATTCCTGACAGACCACAGTGTTCCTGCTGATGGAACTGCTTTTCTCCAGTCTGACCAGTAGCTGAAAACCACAAGCCCCAGGACAGAGCTCTCACGGAACCCTGACAGTTCAGGGTGAGCAGGTGGGTAGGTAGAAGAGATGATAAGCTGCACACGGGGTCCAGGATAAAGATGGGAGATGATTATTGGATGCATTGGAGGTTTCAGGGCATGTTGAGGGGCTCTAACCACACAAGAGAAAATAAATGATCCACTTCGACAAAGAGAAGAGAGCAGTGAGGGAAGCCTCTGGAAGCAGCTGCGGGAATCATGGGAAAGTAGTTCATAGCAATGTCTCGATGTTCAGCAGCATTTGTGTTTCATTCTTCAGAAACAAGAGGAAAGTCATTTTAGGTGAAACACTGCAGGGAGCCGCGGATAACAAAAGCAGACAGATATTTCCTCGAGATGGAAGCTATCACACAGATCACTGAGCATCAAACTCTAACTTTAGCATCAGGTTTAAATTCACTGGAAATAAAACCAGTTTAATCCAGCACTAAACCGCTTTGTGAATTTTAACACTCTTGAGTTTAAAAAAGTCCTCCTCTCTCTGGGTAAAAACAGAAGTTCCTTTTTTCACAAACTCAACTTTTATTAGTGTTTTCGCACCTCTCTCTCTCTCTCTCTCTGTTTCTCGGGTACAGAGAGAAAAAAAAACCTCAAAGTCGAGCTGAAAACGATTGTGTTTCTGAGAACATTGAGGTGTTGCTTAAATTCACCAGTGTTTGTTTGATAGACTGTGAGGAACACAAAGCTCATCTTCTGGAGTCATGTTTTATTCTTGATGAACAGAACTGATCTGAGATCGTCGCTGCTATTCATTAAATTCTCACTGTCTTCTCAGTAAAACTCCTGAAGAACAATTTGAACTCTCCTTTATCTCAGCTGTTAAAGGGTAGCTGGAAAAATAATCAAAAATCTCTGAAAGGGTCCAGGACAGAACATCTCTGAAGATTACATTTCAAACCGCTGATTGAGAAGATTGGTCTCATAAGAATCTCTCTCAGCTACTGACTCTGGATCTTCTGACTGTTGCTCGTCTGGCTGTTCTGAGCAGATGCTGTCAATCATATAAAGTGTGTCAGACATAATCTCCTGCTGAATGTCATTGATTCCTCGATTGCCCTCCAGGATCACAGCTCTAGAGTAGAAAAAAACTCGGCTTTCTCATGAAAGTGAATGAACTTTAAAAACTTTGTTATTTTCAAAAATGTTATCTATCAAATGGAGACAGATCAATATATTTATGCATTTTTTTTTTTATTTCAGAAGACTCCATGATGCAAATAACTGAAGTAACACAGATTGAGTCTGAGACACGCTGCTCCAGACTCCCACATCTCCCAGTCTGGATCTGGAGCAGAGTCTGGACTTTGGTAAAACCTGTAATAAACCATTTGGTCCTTGTTCCCCTGGATATCCGAGTTTGAAACAGTGGACCAGTGGAGATGACTTAGTGGGAATTTCTGATATACATGTTGCTCTTTTGTCTCATGAAGTTCCACAGGGTCTTTTTCTGGTACCTCCTGCTTCTCCGGTCAATCGTGAGAATGCACCAGTGATGATTGCTCTAAAAAAACTAGAACTTCACTTGACTTTTATTTCATAAAACAAATAGAATTCAAAGTGATTTGGAGAAATTCCAGTTCTTTCAGGTCAATAGTTTGCTCTCCTTCTGTTTGAAATCCTCAGCTAAACAGTCTGTCATGGAAATAATCCACATTCTGCCTCGAGCCTAAAGTTTTCTGAAGCTTCAGAATTGCTAAATGAAGACACAGAGACCAGCGTGCTCAGGTTTCGGAATCAAAGTGGTTTATTGAACAAAAATGCTTGCCCTTGAACAAATTTCAAGACGGTAAAAGACTTCAAATATTTGTTCAGGTTTCTCATGAGTCAAGCACTCCATGATTCGGTTGGTTTCCTTTCACATGATTATTTTAGCGTAAAATCCAAGTATGTGCGTTTCAAATGGGTTTTAACATATTTGATAATATGCAATTTTATTATCATTGTTTTAATGTATTAGTATTTTATGATGATCTCTTACAAAACTTCCAGAGACTGTGCTTCATCTTCCTGGTGTTTGGCTCTGGCATTTTATACCAGCTGTGACATGTGAAACGAAGCAGCAAAGATTGTCTAAAATCTGCAACGGATTTGAAAGTTTTTAATAAAACAGTTAAATCTGAAATTTTAACGAAGTTAAAAATCTTTTTACATTACAAACAATGGAAACAATATCAGCAAACATTGCTTTCAATTTAATTTTATAAAACTTTTAGAGTCTTAAAGAGATGAAATGCATGTTTTGAGGCCAGCGTTTAAGAAAAGAAGACGCCGTTCCACCAAATTTCATTCCAGGAATTTAAAGCATTTGAGAAACGCTTTTATCAAAAGTGACATTCGTTGTTTTGGAGGAACAGTTTTGAGCAGATCTTGTTTTCCCTGCTAATCAACGCCACACTGTTAGCATTGCTAGCCTACGCTCCGTTAGTGGAGCTCCAGGAAAGCAGCTCGTCTGTGAATCTGTGAAGATTGAGGCAAGTAGCTTTACATGACAATTAATTAAAACTATATATTATAAAGTATAACATACAGTTTATCATTACATATAATAGATGCTAATATTTCATTTTAATTAATGATGACAAGAATAAAAGGTCAATTTCATAGAGAGACCTGTAGGAGAAATCAGGTGGAAGCTCCAGAAAGGCTCTAGGGCTTAAAGGGTTTAGCTGCTGAATGTTTTCAGAAAGACTTTAAAAGCAGAGCGACGTGGAGTAAAAATCCTGAACTTCAGATCAATTCTGCTGAAGGTTGTTATCGAAGTTCAGACCAGAATCAATATCATTCCTCTTCTACAGCAAACTGTCTTTGATCGGCAGCAGAAGCGACTGTGAAACACAGAAAACATTCAGTAAAAATGAAGAAATGAAGTTGAAACAGAAATGGATCAGAGTTCACCTCTGGCTCGGTGGCATTTGTAAAGCAGCACGAAGGTCGACAGCAGAAACGGAGAAGAAGTGGTAAGAGAAGTGATGATCTTTAAGAGAGAAAAGTGACCCTCTGCCCCTGAGAGAAGAGAGAAACACACAGATTACTGTTGGATCAATATATTTCCAGATTAATGAGCATCAAGAGCCTCAAGCAGCAGAGAGAGGAGAGGACACAAACCCAGAGCACCACCAAACTCCATCCAGAGATGTTTGTTTTGATGAGATTTGGCACACAGGAGTTCCGAGCTTCACTAATCAGTATAAACAGTGCATCCAGAGAGTATTCATAGCGCCTCACTTTTTATGTTACAGCCTTATTCCAAAATGGATTAAATTCATTTATTTCCTCAAAATTCACACACAATACCCGATAATGACAATGTGGAAAAAGATTTTTTGAAAATGTTGCAAAACTATTAAAAATACAAAACATGAAAAATCACACATGCATAAGTATTCACAGTCTTTGCCGTGAAGCTCTAAATTGAGTTCAGGTACATTCTGTTTCCACGGATCATTGTTGAGATGTTTCAGCAGCTTCATTGGAGTTCACCGGTGGTAAATTCAGTTGATTGGACAGGATTTGAAAAGGCATACACCTGTCTGAAGACAAAGGAATTGTCTGTAGAACTCCGAGGCAGGATGGTCTCGAGGCACAAGGCAGGGGAAGGTTACAGAAAAAAGTTCCAATGAGTACAGTGGCCTCCATCATCCATAAGGGGAAGATGTTTGGAACCACCAGGACTCTTCCTACAGCTGGCCGGCCATCTAAGCTGAGTGATCAGGGGGAGAAGGGCCTTAGTCAGGGAGGTGATCAATAACCTGCGGGTCACTCTGTCCGAGCTCCAGCGTTCTTCTGTGGAGAGAGGAGAACCTTACAGAAAGACAACCATCTGTGCCAGATGGAAGCCATTCCTTAGTAAAGGGCACATAGCAGCCCGCCTGGAATTTGCCAAAAGGCATCTGAAGGACTCTCAGACCACAAGAATCAAACTTCTCTGGTCTGATGAGATTAAAATTGAACTCTTTGGAGTGAATGTCAGGCGTTACGTTTGGAGAAAACCAGGCACCGCTCATCACCAGGCTAATACCATCCCTACAGTGAAGCATGGTGGTGGCAGCATTATGCTGGGGGGATGGTTTTCAGCAGCAGGAACTGGAAGACTAGTCAGGAAAGAGGGGAAGATGAATTGTACGCAGACATCCTGAATGAAAACCTGCTTCAGAGTGCTCTTGACCTCTGAGGCGACGGTTCATCTTCCAGCAGGACAACGACCCAAAGCACACCACCAAAATATCAACGGAGTGGCTTCACAACAGCTCTGTGAATCTCCTTGAATGTCACTTCCCATCCAACCTGATAGAGCTTGAGAGGTACTGCAAAGAGAAATGGGCAAAATCTCCAAAGACAGGTGTGCCGAGCTTGTATTGAGCAAAGACTGTGAATTCTTATGTACGTGTGATTTTTCAGGTTTTGTTTTTTAATAAATTTGCAACAATTTAAAAAAACTTTTTTCATATTGTCATTACAGGGTATTTTGTGTAGTATTTTGAGAAAATAAATAAATTGAATCCATTTTGGAATAAGGCTGTAACACAAAAAAGTGAAGCGCTATGAAGACTTTCCGGATGCACTGTAGTGTGGATCTACATAATCACTGCTCCTTAATAAAAAAAAAAAGCTCCAAACGAGTGAGTGATGATTCTGCTAGAAATGAACTTGACTCACCTCTGACGGAGATCCAGCTGCGCGGCGATGCTCCTCCCTCTGTTCTGCAGGAGTAAAAACCCTCATCAGACTCTGAGACAGCAGCGATGCTCATCTCTCCTGTCGTCTGATTCTGGATCAGTGATCCATCTTTATAGAAAGCAGCCGAGAGGATGGAGGAGCTTCGAGATCGATGTGAACAGAGCAGAGTCAGGGTTTCTCCTTCAGTCACTGGACCAGCAGGGCTCTCCAGAATCACATCTTCCTCTGTGAACAACAACAAATCTGTGATGGAAAACGTTCTGCTGAAGTAAAGGTTCAGAATCATCTCCAGATATCAACCACACGACCCAGAGTCGAAGAACCTTCTCCAGAACACAAACTACACAAGTTTAACCCTGACGTGTGGAACCATCTCATGTCTGGAGGCTTCTGTCAGAAACAGATCATCATGGAGCACCTCAAGGTTCAGTTCTAGGAACAATTCTCATGAATCAACCAGAGGAAATGATGCCTCTGTTCAGAAGAAGAACTCACGGGTCACAGTGATGTTGAGAGGAGAGCCTTTCTCTCCAGAGTCAGACTGGCACCAGTAAACTCCAGAGTCCGATTCCTGGAGAGAACTGATTACACATGAGGATCCGTATTGAGATGAACAGTCTTCAGGGTTTGAGCTGGTGTATCTTCTCACGGTCCATCCAGAGGAGTCACAGCTCAGAGAGAGAGAGTCAAAGGAGAAGTGTTGACCTCTGCTGGGGCTCACCACCAGAGACACCGGGGAAGAAGCAGCATCTGAGAGAAAGAAACCAGATGTTCTTTAGATGTTAATGCAGATGTGTCTGGATTAAAAAGAGGAAGATCTTCTTAGATCAGGATCTCAGATCAGGCTTCGGCTTCACACCTGGAGCAGAAGAACAGATTCAGACTCAATCAGAGATTTTAAAACCAAGCAGTCAGGTTAAATAGAAGATCATCTTGATCCAGTCAAAGCTGCAGCTGCTCATTTTGAGTCTCCTCTGAACATTATTGTGACTTGAGATATAACCTGCTCCTGTTCTCTTCTGAAGAGTTCAGTTTGAGTCTCAACTCACCGTTCACCTCGAGATGAAGAGCAGAGCTCCACTAACAGAGAAACCACCAGACAACTGTATCACACTGTTTTCTCTCCTCCACTCGTTTCTCCATCCGCAAGGAAGAGAGGAGAGAAAGAGAGATCCTGCTGCTGCTGTTCATGGAGAGAAGAAGCTACAGAGTTCTGATTTTCTTCTTAGTATGATCTGAATCACTCTGAAGAGACTTTCGCTGTGTTTTCAGTCTCTTGTGATTTGTTTTTAAACAAGAAGCTATAAGATCTTGCTCAGAAGAGTTTCATTCAGTTCAGTTTCAATGTTTGTTTCCACGATGAGTGACTCACATGAAGATTGTACAGTTTTTCTCAATTGCAAATTTTTCTAAACCGTCTTAACATTCTCTAAACCTTGCGTGTAAATGTCACACAATGTAGTTTCTCATACAAACCATTTAATTCATACTTCAAAACCTATTTTTGAGTCAGTAATTCTGACGCCAAGGCCACCAAAACATACAAAAAGTGTTTTTGTCATTGTGTGAGGCACTCTGGTAAAAATGTTAGTTGTTTTTTCACGTGGCAGTCAACCATGAAAATTAGGCATTTAAACAAAAAATATTTGCTAAGAAAAAGTCAATAATATGAAGAAAAAAAGTATTTGTACATTTGTATTTATACAGAGTATTCCTTTTTGTACGTTATTTGTAAATAAAATACAAGTGTATTAATGTACATATAAAGTAAAATCTGACTGTATTACTTTTGTCAGTTACTTTAGAGTTCATAATTGTGTATTACCACAAACACAAAAACAACAAATAACATTCCTGGAGATAAAAAATCCTGTCCTTCACGTTGGTCTGGCCAAATATTTTCATCAACATCATCACATCTGATGTTGAATCTCCTTGAAAATCTCCTTGAATGCTGCACCCGTCCCCTGCAATGATCAGCTGTGACGTCCTCACATGCAGCATTCACAGCATCCAGCAAACATCTGATGATGTGGTCTGTGATCATACACTAATCCAATTTATAGACATATATTTCCAAAGTTGACTCGTTACATTTTTGATTGAAATAGAATTTAAAATCGAGGTCATTTTCCAGTTCAGCAGACAAATATAATTTGGAATATACATACATTTATACATATATACCAGTCTGATGTGAAAAAGCAGAAACTGTTCAGAGATCTGAAGGTAATGTTTTGGAAAATAAAAAAATAATTTTACAATCGAATCAAAGCAATTGAGAAAAATTGTAACGTGTTTTACTGCCGTTTCATTTACAGGTCGATCTGTTTATTTATTTAGTTTTATTTTTTGGTTTCAATAGTAAATAAAGGGTGGCACAGAGGCTCAGTGGGTAGCACTGTGGCCTTCCAATTAGAAGGTTGTCGGTTCGATGCTCGCCAATGACCTTCCTGGAAGGAGTTTGCATGTTCTCCCTGTACTTCTGTGAGTTTACTCGGGGTACTCCAGTTTCCCCCACAATCCCCCCTCCCCAGTTAGGTTCAGTTAAACTCACCCTTTTCACTAAGAGATCAACTGGTGTTGAATATAAAGATGTTCTTCCAGTTGTGACCCGCCGACACGCCACTCTTCTCTGTTTGTTCCTCTGCTCCGAAGATTACTTCTGAACATGTTTTATTCCTGATTGTAGCAGTTTTAAACTGTTTCTGATCTAAACCAAGTTCCTGGATTCTGAAACGAGTCGTGCTCAAATGAAACCTGCTGAGGATCAGTTCTTGTGAGAGGAACGAGGGCAGGAGGAGTCTCCACAGAAGCCTGCAGGACTTTATCAGATGAACAATGTTTCTGCTGAACTCTGTGTAAGGTTGTGAATAATTATATATATATTTATATACAATAACATTTGTGAATGTGTAAATAACTCAACAGAAATCTAACAATGTTGCAAAGAGTTTAAACCAGGGGGGTTGAGACTCTCAACCACTCCCTGAACCTGCTTTGTGTTGCAAAGGTGCTAATGAGATTACCATCCGCATCTGTGATTACTTTGGTTAACAATGGCGTCTGCCTCTGAAAGATACACCAGATTCGATTACTTTGTCTCTGAGGAACGCCATATATGGTCACGTGGTCTCTCGAACATGCTGTCTGATTTACATTTCAACTAGACCCTCCTGTGGGAGTGGACCTGGATCGGGATGGTATTTGAGGAAGAACGCAAGAGGAGCTCGCGGTCTGTTTGTCTCTGAACATACCCATGATCTGGAAGGCTTAGAGTCTTTCCAGATCATGTAGTCTTGGTCTGTTTGTCTCTGAACATACCCATGATCTGGAGGGCTTAGAGTCTTTCCAGATCATGTAGTCTTGGTCTGTTTGTCTCTGAACATACCCATGATCTGGAGGGCTTAGAGTCTTTCCAGATCATGTAGTCTTGGTCTGTTTGTCTCTGAACATACCCATGATCTGGAAGGCTTAGAGTCTTTCCAGATCATGTAGTCTTTGCTGTTCTTCTATGATAAGCCCGTGATCTGGGAGGCTTAGAGCCTTTTCAGATCATGTAGCCTCTACTATTGTTTCACCTTTTTCCTGTGTAACTAAGTGTTTGTTAATAAATGAGATGTTCAATCTTGTCAATAGTTACTCTCTAATCACTTTCTAAAATAATGGTAAATGCAAAGAACTAAAGTATCACATTATGTAACAAAGGTTTAAAGGGTTAATTATAACTAGTGAGTGCATTTCTCTAATTATTAACACTTATTAACACATAGTTTACTATAGCTTTAATCAAAGCTAATGATAAATGTAAACAATAACCTTCTTATTATTCAATAAATTCAATAATTAAAGTTCCCGCAAGCTCTGAAAGACAGAACACGGCTGAAAACCTTCATCCATGGTTGAAACCCGTTTTTGGATCAACCCATGGACCAGCCTTACAGTGATCATGTTTGATGGGATTCATGGGTCTTGTGAATGATGTAGGATTTTTTTTAACACAAAAGTTAAAATCTATGTGTGAAAAAGAATTGTGAGTTCTATGTGAATGCACTTAGCTGTTGCTATGTGTCAAGTTAATCATGTCCTCAACAAAAAGTAAGAAGTTTTATAATCTGTGATGCAAACTTTGGCCTGTTCTAAACAGGGAGCCTGTATGCAAATGCGATGGAGTGTGAAAATGGCTCAGCTTAATTTTTTTGTGAGGAACATGATATGCGACCTGTTGAGTAGAAAGGCATGTTCATGGTTAGAACAATTTTCCCCAATCTCAGAGTATCCCATCACTAAACTTCAGAATTCAACAAATTCGTCAAAACATTTTAGTTCCATAAATATAATTATGTACAACGTGAAAACTGTTCTAGTCATCAATCAGAGGTTATGAAGATTATCTTCCCGTAGTCTTCTGTAGCTACGTACAACTTAATCAATGCTATGAAAGTAATCAGAGGTTTAACCAAACGTTTGATCGCTTGATTGTTGAATTTAATTCTTAGCTTTTAACTGGAGTCAAGTCCCTTCATGGTTCTTCTGATCGCCGCTAAGCAACAATTCAACCGGAAAGTGAAACCAAAACTCAAATGAGATACAATCTTCTACTCACTAATTATTTTAAAAATCCTCATTCCCATGAATTAGAAAATCTGTATTCCAGATCTACCATTGCAGCTAGTGTTAAGGATGTTCTCGCCGTCTTCTGCAATGATTGGTCTGAATTTAAAAAACAAAGAGACACACACATGGTCAGGTGTGAAGTTATTCAGGAAGTGATTTCATTTATGTGGAAACCTTTGACCGTCTCCCTCTGATGGGGACTGAGTCATTAATTCCAAACTGAGATCAGAGATTGGAAATCTCGTGGCTTCCTGATGTTAGCATTTATGGGTTTGCCAGTGCTAGTGCCAAAATGACAAATGCTAGCAACCAAATGCTAGCAACCCCTCCCCTTTTGGCACTGAGCTGGAGGACTCATAAGCACAATAGATAGATTTATGGATCATTATGTATTGATGCAAACTTGAGATTTTAATCTGTCAACTCAAAGATGGATTTTGGAGTTGACTAGGAAACAGTCAGAGCTGTGTTTGTAGTTAAAGTTACATTTTATGAACAAAGTGATTGGATCCTGAAAGTGTTATTGTTTAGTTAAAATGGACTATGGTCTCTTATTGTGAATATATTACCTTTAAATCTGACTCCGTTTATTTGAGTTATTGCTGCTTTTATCTAACTTTTAATGTTTTACTTCTGTTTTAGTATCTATTTTGATGTTACTTTTAGTGATTTAGAGATCACGTTGATTCCTGACTTTTAGATTTAGTCTTATCTACTCATTGCTTAGGGTTCAGAATAATGTCGCTTAAGGTGGTCTTGCCGGTCGGTCAAGCCCCTACGATCACAAGCCGTTACAGTTATGGCTCACTGATAATCAATCTGTTTAATAGTTAAATCTAACCTCCATTCTGACCAGAGGTAATAACCTCTTTCACCAGAGTCGACTACCTCTGAGATAAGACTAGTTATTCCATGGAGAACCATGCACACTTAGTCAGAACAGATTCAATATAAATTAACTATAAGGAAGGTGACCCTACCTGGATCTAGTCGAACCCAGGCGGAAATTTAATCCTACGAGCCTTCCCAGAAAGAGAATCATTCTACTGTGTCCATGTTAAATTAGAAACATTAATCTAAATTTAACCTGCACGAGGACACTTGTGGTAACATTTACGATACAACAAAAGCATATAATGTAAATAGATTATTTCAGGAATCCAGTCAAGAAAGGAATTGTCACAATTTATTACAAATGCCATGAAACATTTTAGTTCCATAGATTCACTACGTACAACTTGAATATTGTTTAGTCATTAATCAGAGGTTATGAAGAATATCTTCCCGCAATTTGTTCTAATTACGTACAACTTAATCAATCCCAACAATAATCAGAGGTTTAACTAATCGTTTCAGCACTTGTTGAAATTTGTAACAAACCTTTGATCTGAGTCAATCTACTTTGAATTCTACCTTATTATTACATCATCTCTATATGGGCTGCTAAGCCTCTTTAGAATTAAGTAATAAAAAACAATAAAAGTTTAAATAACTCAAAATTAGTCGATCAGTTTTGATTGGTAATACTGGGCATGTAACAGTACCTAAATCCTTTTATGATTGACTAAATAACCCGTTGTGTGCCTGATATTAGTTAACTTAAGATTAGAAGTGTTTCTAAATCTCATGCTTATTGTTCTGTAGAGACTGGTTGATAATAGCTCTGTGATAGTGGATGTTGGACCACAGGGGTTAGACCCTGCGGGGGTTCATGGGGTGATTAAATCAGGTTTGCATTTACATTTAAAAGCATCTCAGTGAAAGCGTCTCATTTGTCTTCTTCTGCAGGCTTTAACTGTATGGTTATGTCGTTTACAAAAGAGACACCAATGAGTCGAATGGCATCTTGTGCCTGGGTCTTCAGTGGACCATTGAGCTGATGCTATGTTGTTGGATCCAGATCTCCATTTACTTTCAATTCTTGAAGCCCAGTCTACTATGCCTTGAAAGGTGTGCTCGGCCGGGTCTCCACCATTTAAAAGTGCATTTTGAACTGGGATGCCAGCATGGTTTACTAAGAGCTGTAGTAATGGTTCTTGCTCTCTGTTGGCATTTCCTAAACCAGAATACTCTTTGTAATTGACCCATAGTCTTTCAGCAAATGTTTCAAACGGTTCACTGTTCTCTTGTTTAACATCCAGAATTCTGCCCCAGTCTGTCGGAGTCGGCCCCCTTAGATCTATTAATGCCTGTTTAAGTCGGTCATATATCGCTTCATCACTCTCAGTGTTTCTGCGCATTACGATACTGCCGGACTTCATCTCAGGGGTTAACTGCGACATAAGTTCTTCAGGGATTGTGATGAGTGCTATCTGCCATACATCCCGGGTTTCTAATTGAAAAGCAGAGGCTTGCAGCATCAAGTTTTCCCAGTATGGCTGGAAAGGCCCTTTTCTAGGAAGCATTCCCACAATCTCTTTGTGCTTAAGGCATTCATCACACGACAAAGGGCGGCTAATGGTGGTTAGGTTATCGTCCGCGGCTCTAATTGTTTTTAGAACAGCGACTCTTGCCGATTCGGATGAAACTTTGTTCAGTTTTGCTCTCGTCTGGATGGGATCTTGGTTATAAGTTTCCCTCCTTGCATTTCTGATCAGTACAGAACTCTCATCATCATCAAACTGAGAATTTTCTCTTTCGGAATCACTCGCATCGTTCCGTGCTGCTTGTTTTACAGCAGCGACTGGGAAACCAGTGCTGCTAAAATACTCTTCAAGAGCAGAGATATAGTGATGCTTCTTTTTCAGTTTCTCTTGTAAAAGATTAATTTTAACCATCATTTCTTCTCTCTGTCTCAGCCATGCACGGTGTTCGTATTCGAGTGTATCCACTTTGGCTCTAAGTTTCAGGAGCTCTTCAGATCGCATTTTCTCAATTTCTCTGATGTTAAATATCACGGATTCATTATTGGCTACTGTTTCGAGGTCATTTCTACGAAGTAGATAGACCATGGCAGTGGGTATCTTTCTGTATTTCCTCTTACACATTAATCCCTTGCCTTTAGCCAAATACCATGATAAAATCTCATTATTACTCCACTGAAGATTTAAACCTTTCGATTTTAGATTCATGAGGAGTTCTTTTGTTTGTAAGGAGAGAGTTTCCATAAGCTCTTGATCTGCACTGTTGTGGTACTGCTCTTGAAAAGCCATGTTTCCTAGATAAAGCTTACTCTGCCGGATTTCTACGGTCTCCGGTCTAAATATGAGTATTCCGACTCATTCTATTAATGAAGATACTGCATGCATTTATCTGTAACATCAAGCAAAGAGACATTGACTCACCCCAGGCAGCAGAGAAGTAGAAACTCAATCCTTGTTCCAGGTAAAGTTGTTTTCCGCAGTTTTGTTGCTCTAAAAAGATACTCGCCGTTCTCATGGGAGGTCACATCAAGGTCACCAACTGTAAGGCTGGTCCATAGGTTGATCCAAAAACGGGTTTCAACCATGGATGAAGGTTTTCAGCCGTGTTCTGTCTTTCAGAGCTTGCGGGAACTTTAATTATTGAATTTAACTTTAATCTGACTCCATATTTTAATAAGAAGGTTATTGTTTACCTTTATCATTAGCTTTAATTAAAGCTATAGTAAACTATGTATTAATAAGTGTTAATAATTAGAGAAATGCACTCACTCGTTATAATTAACCCTTTAAACCTTTGTTACATAATGTGATACTTTAGTTCTTTGCATTTACCATTATTTT